>VUYV01000062.1:3259098-3408637 GCA_008711295.1 Anarhynchus alexandrinus | reverse complement strand
CCCTGCCCCTCTGGGGACCGGCCCGGCGCCCCCGCCGTGCGAGGCACCCGGCGGCCCCTTCCCTCCAGGGCCCGCGGCGGCGGCTGCGGGCGGTGCGGGGTCCCGGCGGTCCTCCCTCCGCGCCCTCCCAAGCGGTCTGGCTCCGCGGCGCCGGGCGCGGCCTCGGCGTGGAATGCCGCCGGGGACTGACAGGGCTGCGCCCCGCTCCGGCGTCGGGGCTGCGCAGAACTGTTGTTTTTTCCCTGCTGTGACCCCCGCAGTCCTGCAGCTGACAGTCCCCTCTGGGAGCGCGGCTGTCCCGCCAAACCCGGCAGGTCATCCCCTTGTGTCTCCTAAACTGTTCGCAGTTGTATAAGAGCTGGCCTCGTTGGTGCAGATTATGGTTTCCCTGAGAAGCGTGTGAGAGGATTGGAGTCGTAGCAGCAGGTGTTGGTATGAAAGGTGTAATCCGTCGGTGGAGGAGGAGTTGGCGAACAGGCTTGACTGGCCAGTGTTCCTGTTGACTGCCAGCATTCCTTCAGCGGCTCCCTCCTTGGCCAGTGGGTTCAGGTGTGGGCTAGTGAAGTCTTTGCGTCCTAAGAAGATCAGGTGTTCTACGGAGAAATAAGTTCTGGTGTAAACTGACAGTTACAGTTTCTGGATAAACGTGTAACAGTGTTGTGATCAACACGTGTTGTTCTTCTCTAGTGCTCTGCCTCATCAGCGCTGTTTCTTCTCAGGTGTAGGAGTGGTTCCCTTCCCTTTTAGGGAATCAAATGCATAAAAACGTATATCTATAAATTTATATATATTATATGTTTGTCTATACATTTTTTTTTTCTTGGGGAATTTTATGTTTCCAAAAAATATTTAGAAGAGTGCTCTGTTCCAAGGTGATGACGTTTTTGTCAAATTGGTTTAGTGTTGTATTTAATCTAATGACCCTGCTGATGACAGGGGAAAAATATGACACGATATGACAGTAGGTATAAATAATAGAAGTAATCTTTAATTACTTGGTGTAGAGAAGGAAAGAGAAGGAAAGGGTGTGAAAGCAAATTACTAAAAATTTCGGTCTTCATTAGTGATAACTTTGTTTTTTAAAGTATTTTAGAGTGATGATGAAGTATTGCATGAGTTTACGCTTGCTCTGACAGCTCTTGTGTACCTCAGTGCTGGTGAACGTCAACATAAGGTTATGCTTTGTGGCACATGGTTTTCTTGGTCCAGGTGTGGTAGTACCTTAGTAATGCAGTGCTGTATTGAAGTTAGAAGTCTTTTCCAAGAAGCAGCATTTGAAATAACGTCTCTTTACAAGTTTGTGTTGTGTCTTTTTTTAATTGCTGTTGTACTAGAAGGAAAACGTTACAGAAAAGATGTCTATAAAAAGCCCATGGGAGGAGGCCTGCTTAGGAGTGTTGCTGTCACTTTCTATTCTTGAAGTGGTAGAAATTAGTAGAATGTGTTACTGACCGGTGCACTATTAAGCCTCTTCTTAATTAAGGCACTGTGAATGATGACACTGTGAAAGGAGGCAGGGTGCTGATTTTGAATGTATTTATTCCCTTTTCGTATAATGAGGAGAGTGTATTGGGTTCTTTTGGGGAGCTGGTGGTTTCAGTAGTTACAGCACCATAAGCTGCTGTAGTGGTAGGTAACCTGTGGTAGACACTGCAGCCCCATGTAAGATTGAGTAACTAAACTGCTTAAAAGTTCAGCTTAATGACATTGGGACTTGTCTCTCCTTGTCTGCTGCATAGTGAGAAGTAGGGTAAACTGTCTACCTTAAATGTGCTGTTATTTTTTAATTTTTTTTTTAATTATTCTTGTGATTGATATGGGGTAGTAAATTGTGAGGTGAAGACACTTAGAGAGCATAAGCAATCGCAAATAAGTTTCAAGTACTGAAATCATTCTCCACTCCCATGTAGCATAGCTAGAAGGGAGTGAGTGTGATTTGAAATAAACTCTAAAACACCTTGAAAGGGTTTTTAAATGATCCAACTCTGGGAACTTGGTACTCTGAGGTTATTAGTTTTCCATCATAAGTAGTATTTTAACAAGTGAATGAGACTGGAGACAGTTTAACAATAAGTTTAGGGTAACACCATGTATCACTTATTACTGGCAGGCAACTGGATAAAAGCTCTCTGTGCAGGAGGATCTCTGTAGTTTAACTAGAGCTATCATAATGTTTTATTTGGAGTTATAAACAGTTCTTAATAGCCTGTAAATAGGCATCTCTATAATGAAAAGCTTTTCAACAAAGCTGGAAGTGTACTGAGATGCATAGCTGCCTTCTGAAAGGTGGACTCAGTGACTGAACTCCACCTAGTGCCAGTTACGAAGCTTCTAGATCAGTTCCCTGTTTCACTGGTAATAAGATAGGCTGTTTTTTACGTACATACCTCATTCTTCGTTGTGTTCAACTCCTGTATCTCATATGTCTGATTCTGGAATAATGCAATTTATATCACCTAGTCTTAAAAAAAATAAATCACCAGCCTAAACCAAACAAGCGAAAAAAGAAGTCCAACCCAAACCCCATAATCACTCCAGATTCCAGCTAATTGTCTCCCAACCTGTACCTCAGCTTCCAGCACTTTTCTCTCTTGTCAAAGCCATAGCACTCAGGTGCTCTCTTTGTGCGTCAGTTCCTCCACCCTCTGGTTACACTGAATTTTCCTGAGGAAATGTCTTGTACCTTCTTAGCCTCGCATCTGGCTGAGTTTCATGGAACTGAAAAGGCCGATGGCGTAGCCCTCTGGTGTGGCTCTGCTTTCCAGACAGGAGATGAGGAAAAGGGAAAACATCTTCTCCCTGCTATCACAGGGCATGCCCCAGTGCAGTAACCATGCTTTGACTTCCTGTTTTCAGAGGCTCAGAATGATGTGAGACTCTCTGGCTGCTCAAGAGGAAAAATAACTGGAGGAATAATGTGTACTGGAACATTTGAGATGATTTTGGGGTGGGGAAATTAATTAATTTTCATCACTTTTCTGAATGGTGGTTGCATTTTTTTGAATGCTTGGCTGCTATATATTCTAGAAGGATACCTATGATGTTATATCAATGTTTCTTTTAAAAATTTGCTGTTGCTAGACTTTCTTTGGATAAGTTGTCTGGCTTTTTTTTTTTTTTTCCTTTAACAAGATTGGTGTTTATTTTCCTTTTAGGAAGATTTTTGATCATAGTATTACTGTTTTTCTCTATAAATTGACCAAAGCAGTGGGTGAGCAGGTGGTACCTTGCTTACTGTACAAAAACTCACTGTTGACCACAATAGAACCCTGTGCCATTCTGTCTATTTCTCTCCCATCCTGTGAATTGCCTTGGTCAATGTTGTACAACTTCCTATTAAAGAAATTGAGTAAAGTGAATTTCCCCAAAGCCTTAGTTAATACAGCCAGAAATGGGGAGGTGGGTAGGGAAAGGGAAACCAGGAGAACTGGAGGGAAAAAGAAAGAGTAGAATACATAGGCTGTGCTGGTCAAGAGGTGCTGTAGATAAGAGTTCTTGGGCAAACAATAGCAAGACTTTAAAAGCAAAAAAAAAAAAAAAAAAAAAAAGAGAGAGAGAAAAACAAGGACATACATGGTAGATGACACTGAAACTCTAAATACTGCTGAAGTCCTTGTTATTGAACTGCTGATCTAAAGAGTGCTAAGCCTTAGTGCTCATAATGAAACCATTAAATAAGCTACAGAAAAACTTCTGTGTTCTATGGCTTTGTCTGTTCCTGGTGGTGTTCCAATGCAGATGAAAACAAAATGACACATACATGATGCAAACTAAATGGGAGGATCATCTCTTTCACCGGGAACGGCAGAGATTTGTTCAAACTGGAGCGCTTCAGAAACATGCAAAGTCAGTAGTGTATGCAAGGGGCAACACTTAACCATGCTACAAGAGTAAGCCGTTCTAGTACTGTCTGGTGCTGGACTGACATGGTGAAGTGATAACTTTTTAATACTTGCATGTGTAGAGGATCTTTCTTGACTGTGCTGAGCCAATAGATGGTAGTTTTTTCCAGTTGGCAAGACAAAACATGGAATGCAGAACCTGCAGTGTCTTTGTAGCAGAAAGAAAGCAGGGATTCATGTGCAAAAATTATTTAATAGACAACTAAATTATTTTTCTGGAGTCTAATATATAATAGAGCTTTAACTATTGTCAGTCTTAACTACAAGAAGTTTTCTTCTGAAGTTACAGAACTATAAAGCTGGCTGCAGAATTGGATCTGAATCATATTTGTATCTTGAGTCTTGTTTATCTGTTTGAATGCATATTCATTCTGTGTGTTTTTAGGGTATAAGCCAGAGAGGCCTGAGGACGCTCTGAAGACACTGAAAAGTTGCAGTACTTTGTTTGGAATACACGTTATGAACCCTTTCTGGAGCATGTCTACAAGTTCTGTGCGCAAGGTAGATATTTGATGAATGGATGTCATAAGGTGTTAACATGAATTAAGGGGTGGTAGCAGTTCTGGAAAAGACCATCAGGCAATGTAGAAATGCAGTTGGAGTGTGTGTTTTATCCCGAGGATTGTGATCATCTTCAATAAAAGTGTAAGCTAGCTTTGAGCTGCATTAATTGGAATGTGCCTGTGGATGGAGTCTGCTCCAGAATTTGTTGACTTTTCTTATCTGAAGCATCTTTGAGTAGGAAAAATGAAACAAACTTGTTGAAATGGTTGAAACACTTGTTTCCCAGGGCATTTGTTTACTGTCTCATATAGAGCTTAGCCAGGTATTGCATGTGCAGTGACTGTTGACAAAACCACGCCTCCATAATGCTATTGCTACTGTATATTGTGTGTATAAAAGCATGATGGTTCTCAGGTTAATTACTTCTCAGGTGTTGAGTGCCAGGACAAATTATATAACTTTGTTGATGACGCTTGTGAGATAGATATTGTTAGTAGTCCAAGTTTCAAGCACTAAATCATGCCTTTAGTCACTACAACTAGCCTAATCACAGGTCTGTAGCCTGCAGGTTTGTCTTGGCAATCCATAGAATGATTTTGAGGTCTGTACATAGTACACTTTTCTCTAGCAGTGACCAATTAAGTAGAAAAGTTATTTTGTTTGTTTTTTCTTTTTTAATAAAATACAGCATAGGCATAAAAAGGTTGGTATAGCAAAACTATTTAACCTGGGCTTGATATCACTGCCAAAATGTGATTTTCCCCCACTGTGGGAATAGGCTATACAATCAGTTCCAAGTGGGATGTTGGTGTCTTAAGCACTGGCAGGAAGTGAAACACATGAAGTTTTCTGTAGAAAGTTCTTATTTCATTTCAGCTTTACTACACTACTTTTAAAGACTCTTTGAAGTCTAGAACCTGAGGATGTTTGTCAGTGGAAATGATTTATCTTGATGCACTGTGTGCTGGAAATAGATTGACTTCTAAGCTGATGTTATATACTATCTGGTTCCAGTTTCTAAATAAATGTAAGCCTCCTTAAGCATTTGTCCTAATCTGCAGATTTCCTATCCAGCATTAATTACTTCTGTACTTGTAGGCTAGGTTTGATTGAATAAAAGTCTATTTAAAAACAAAACCTAAAGAGACACCACTCCCACCCCTCCAACTCACAAACAATAGGACACCAAAACCCAAGATAGGTTTGTTTCATTGGCCAAACTTGTAATTAGCAACGTTGGGTTTAAACCTGTGATAAAATATGTTCATATGTTAAATGTTTATGAAATGTGGCCTGTAATCTCATGGTTATCTTTTAATCTAACAGAGACCTGATGCTGAAGAGAAAACTTTGAGTGGAGAGCTGCGAACCAGTCCTCTACGAGCCTCTACAAAGAAACAGTTGCCTTCTATTCCAAAGAATGCTGTGCCAATAACAAAGCCTGCTTCCCCTGCTGCGTCATCCCAGTCGACAAATGGAACACATGCTTCTTATGGGCCTTTTTATTTGGAGTATTCCCTCCTTGCAGAGTTGTAGGTTTTCACTTTATCTTTTTTGGGTCACTGGGCTTATGCTTCAGTGGGAGGAAAAAATGCGCAGAGATCTAGTTCTTGCATGGTGTCTTTGCCTTAGTCCTTGAAGACTGCGGTAAAACTTAAGTCCCACAAAATTATTTTTCTGGAGTAGTAGTCTCAATCTCTTGAGGTAGCAAGGGAGAGGAAGATGAGATGAGATTTTGAGGGGTGTGTTTAGACGTGATTCTCTGAATTAGTATATTTCTCAGTCTTCATGTAAACACATTTTGGGTTTAGGCATCCTGACCAGTTATCCTAATAGCGTTTTGGTCAGAAATACTGAATTATTGAAACAAGTATTAAAATAGAAGCAGACAGATGTCTAGTGGGAAGATGGTTATGAATGTATGGTACTGTCGAATGGAGTTAGGATGTGGGAGCTTCCTTCAGTTGTTACATGGAACACTTGAACACCACCTGACAGGGCTTATTAAATGGATAGTAGGAAGACTGTATTCTTTCCTGTCTTTCAGTGATATTTAACATGAAACTTACGAGGGAGGACTTAGTGTGATTTAAATAGGTTTCTTTAGATCAGTTGCAAGCTAGTGATTTGTAGGCTACTGTGGGAGCATACAAATCTCTTTGTCTGCAAAACTTTCTAGTTGTATAAAGTTACATAAACTATTTTGTGCTATGAGGCTGGAGGGATTTCCTGTGTAATAGACATACTGGATTCTCAAGTATGTAGTGCCTTTTGGAATGAAATCCCTGGAGTCCTTATGCAACACTAAGTCTCAGTTCTTGCATTTAACCATTAAATTGAAAGAGAGAATTCTCAAAACATTGGGGGGTTTTTTGTTGTTTTTTTTTTTCTCCAGGGAACTGACCCTGACTACTTAATTCAAGAAATGTTTTTCTTTTGCCCCATGCAAAAATATATTGGTATCATAGTGTAGACTCCTAGTTTAACAAATTCATTATTAGGGAAATAATAATTAAAATTATGGAGATTGTAAGCGGAGAACTGTGTTAATGTTTTGCTTTACTATTATTGTTTATTTGAGCAAGCATGAGGAGTTCAGTTTACTGGGCCTATATGCCAAGTAACTGGAAAACCTATGAAGTGAATAATTTGGTTTATCATTTGTAGTGTTCAGTAGAATCTGCATACCATACAACTACAGCTGGTTAAACCTTCTAGCAACTTATTGTGTTTATTGATTTGAAAAATTGTAAAAATAGCGCATTTTCCCCACTAGTATGGTTGATTATCAAATGGACTTTCCTAAAAGGCAAAGGGAGAGGTAGAAACTCTTTTCATAATGCACTGGTCATTGATGATTGAAGATCATGGCTGGATTATCATCACAGGAAGTGAGATAGCAAATAAGTGAAAGTTTGGGACAATGACTTGGTCCATCCTGTTAATGAGATGCCTCAAATTACTCGGTCCAGATCTGTAATAGACGCTTCTTCTATCCTGTCCTTTTTATTCTCTGTTACTTTGTTTTGTCAGTTGCCAGTGTAATTTCGGTTTGACCTGCAACGTAGTTTTATCTTCAATTTTAAACAAGTAGTTTTTGAGTTTAAGTTAAAGCTTTGGGCACATTTCAGAATTAACTACAATTGACTGCAAGTCTGCATTCAACATTACTTAATTGCATTTCTTTTTTCTTCTTTACTTTGAAACTGGGGTTTTGGTAGAAAAGTGGAAATTTCAGTACTGATATGCATTAAATGCATCTACTGGGGAAGAATTTCTTTCTACTTCTCTACTTACAGTTTTATCTGAAGAAATAATGTTTCCTGTTAGTAACTCTTTAAGTGGAGGGGTAGGAAAAGCAAGAGTGACAGAATATGGTTTCACTAGTTTTCTGCCTCTTTCCTCCTTCTCTGAGGAATCTGCCCTTGGGAATTGATTGTAAGTTTGTGAAGAAGTCACTTGTTAAGCTATTTGCCGTACATTTTGGGTTTACTGTTGTCAGCTTGCTGTAGATTTAGTGTAGTTGTGGAGCTGTTCTAACTAATGATTCTAATTGCAGTACCTTGGTTGTAAAGCAGAAATTGCCAGGTGTCTACGTGCAGCCATCTTACCGATCAGCATTAAGTAAGTTTAAACTTAACTTTTAATTTTTTTATATAATTCTTTTTTTAAAAAATTCTTTCACTCAAGCAAACTTTCTCACTTGCAGTGTGGTTTGGTGTAATATTCATAAGACATGGGCTCTACCAGGATGGTGTGTTTAAATTTACTGTCTATATTCCTGATAATTACCCAGATGGAGACTGCCCGGTAAGTGGTTGTGTGTGTCTTGGTTTTTTCTTGTTTTCTGGTGTTTAAGTATGACTTTTTGTTAAAGCTAACATACCAATTAGTTTCTCATTTCCTTGAACTAGTTTTGTTCAATTGGCTGGGCTCATTTGTGATGTCTTGTATGTATTTCCTAACATCTGTGGAAGAATCATGTGACTCTGGTTACCGAGGCTGGTGTAGCGTGAATTTCATTAGGTTAAATGCATTAGAGTATTAAGTAATCAGCCAGTTCCTTACCTCAACTCTTGATCTGCTGCTTCCTTGGCAAGAAAGTTAACATTGCTACTCAGAATTTGGATGCTTCTTTAAGTGTTTCAATGTAATGGAACATAAAATCCAGGCACCTGTGCTGTGCTTGCTGTAGTACTGCAGGATTTCTTGCATTTCTTGCCTGTTTCTCTTCTAAATTACATTGAAACAAAGAACTAAAAGAGCTTGAGGAGAAAGTTGGTAAAACAAAGGGAGAGGGAGGTGGATAGCATGGTGTTACCTTCCAGCTCTGCTTTCTGTTTTTCAGGAAAAGTAGGTGATTTATTACATGAAATAAAAATTAAAAATAATAATAATAAAAAAATCTTGTGGCAATCTGACTCTCCAGAGCAGAGCAGCCGGCCCTCTGGGCCAAATTTCTTTGAGGAAGATTGGGGACAGGTGTACGTAACTGCTGTAGCTGAGAACAAGTTGCTATGTCAGGAAGCTGTCTGCTTGGTGTCAAGTTTTGTTGTAAAGCTATCGTCTTTAAAAGGACAGAAATAGTAGGAAACAGTTTGTTTCAAAGATTAGACTTAAGTATCTTTCATACAGCCATTATTCTTTTGCTAGTATAGGGCTTCTTGTTGAAACTAAGTTTTCTTTTGGAAGAATGCACGAACACTGGAGGAAACTAGCTATGCAGGACTCAAGACACCGTGGTGTAACTGCACAGTTTACTTAAAAATATGTAGGATAAAAAAAGTATTGATTGTAGCTCAAGTATGTAAAAAGCTTTCAGTCACAAATAGCTAAACCAGAAAACCTCCTTTAATCTGATCTTATCTGATATTATTACCTGTGTTGGCACTAGTGCTTGTGCAGTTAGCTGGATTAGTTTCCTGATTTGGTGATAAGCATGTGAGAGAGGACAAGACCCTGCGTGTTACATGGGTGTGTTGGGTTACAGTCTCACAGCTGGTATAAATCACTTCAGGTTGCTTTCTTTTAATACAGTAACAGTTAGTTAGTATTTGGAAGTAACATCTGACTGACCTTCACCCAGTGGTTTTAACACTAGGATTGAAATTGTCATAATGAATTTCTTTTTTCTAATGCAGCGCTTGGTTTTTGATCTGCCTGTCTTCCATCCACTAGTAGATCCTTTGTCTGGTGAACTGGATGTGAAAAGAGCATTTGCAAAATGGAGGTTAGTGGTAACATATTGATTAGACTTTGAAAGAGGTTTGTTCCTTTCTTCATTGGGCTTTATTCTTTTTAGGCGAAATCATAATCACATATGGCAAGTATTAATGTATGCTCGCAGAGTCTTCTACAAGATTGATACAACTAGTCCTCTGAACCCTGAGGCTGCAGTGCTGTAAGTATCTTCCATGCATATAGATGTGGTCTCTTTAGAGATTTTTGCATAGACTTGCAGAAACAAGAGATTTGTAAAATTGTTTATTAGTTCATGGTCTCTACCTCCAGAGTTGGTTGCACTAGGAACTAAAGTTGAGGCTTTGCCAATTCTGTCTGTGCTTCTAGACCAAATCTGTGCCTCCTAACAATTGCTTAACGTTACTTACTTCTCTCTTGCAGGTATGAAAAAGATATTCAGCTGTTCAAAAGTAAAGTGGTGGACAGTGTCAAACTATGCAGCAGTCATTTATTTGATCAGCCCAAAATAGAGGATCCCTATGCAATCGTGTAAGTACCATGAGCAAATTCACCATGTCCTAATGTTTTGAGAACAAGTTTTGGTATAGTTATTGATTTGAAGCCTTTCTCAGCCAAGTTTACTGACCTGTTTTTTCTTACGTTTATACCAATACTTTTAATATTCCTACCCTCATTTCCTTCTCTTTAATGAGTGAATCTTAAATATAATCAGACACCTGTGTTTACTGTTTTTGCACTAAGCAACCAAGACTTAAAAAAATCTCAACAAAACCCTAAACAAACCCCAAAAAAAACAAAGCACCCCAAAACATCCCACTTCCCTCAAGTAGAGATGCTGATGGAGTAAGTATTGTTTTCAGGCTTTCCTGAACTCAATTTGCATGACTGTAGCTTTGGTAATACTTTTTAAATACTTTTAAGCTTGACTGCATGGGGGATGGCACAGTCAGCTCCATAGTGAATGTGAATAGTATTTCACGTAACACCTGACAAATTGCCAGCTCTCATTGTAAACAAAAATGAAAACCTAAATATTTTTTGTTGAAAAGATCCATGACAATGTGAATTTAGTTCTTAACTGTGTTTTAACACTGAAAACTCAGGCTTGTAGTTTACTTGAAACTCAACAAACTTATCCAAGGAAAATTGCTGCTTTCTGCTCTATGCTGTAGATTGCAAAAATGCAAAGTAAGAGATAACTATACTTTCTCTATAGTTTTTCTCCATGGAATCCAGCTATACATGATGAAGCTAGAGAGAAGATGTTGACTCAGAAGGTATGTGCAAAGTCCAGATTCTCACTATAGTAAGGGCATATTGCCTGATACGGGAAGAAAGGGTCTCTGTCTCTTTGTGATGAACATGTACTAGGCAGACCTAATTCCACCCCTCTTTTGGATCAGCAGGCATGCTGAAACTGATTTGGTCTCCTAATTAAGCAGTTATGTCACTGTTCTGACTTCAGTGTGTTAAGCAATTAATCATTTAGCCAGCTAGAAAGCTTTGTTAGTACAATTGTTGGCACACTTGGCAGATTTTTTTATTTAGGGATGGATGGGAGGGAAGAAGAGGAAAGAGATTTGCTGACTGCCTATTAGCTTGTCCTGCGCTTGTCACGGCCATTACCACTTCTGCATAACCTGACAGTCTGTGAATTCTTTGTTCTCTTCTGTTGAGAGACCTTTCAAAGCTTCAGGGCTTTCTGCTCATTCCAGACTTTTTGAAGCAGCATGAGCAGAGCACCTTGCTCGCATCTCTAATTCTACTGATTTCTAATAAGACAACATCAGCTAATCAAATGGTGCTTAGAGTTACTTCTATCACAAGGCACTCTTACTGATGCAGCAAGAAGGTGTTGGTTCACATAGCTTTCACCTGAGCAAGACCTTGGTTTTTGGGGTAGGGGGGTGTTTTGTTTTTGGGGTGTTTCGGGGTTTTGTATTGTTTTTTGGGTTTGGTTTTGTTTTTTTTTTATTATTATTTCTTTGCATTTGACAAGAGCTGGCACACAGCAATTCTGATTCTGCACTGGGTGGAATGACAAGTCAATCTGCTGCAGTGCCTAGGGATTCTGAAATGGTGGCTGGTATCTTTGCTGCTCTGGCAAGGAAATGCACTCTGAATGTTTTAGTTACTGATTTGGGCTCCTTGCAATAGAACTGTGTGTGGTTTGCTGCTTTTTTTGTAATTGAAAAATAAAAAAAAATATTTTTTTGGTCAGTCCAAGCTTCAGTCTTCCTCACTGCAGGCTTTAACTCATGCTCTTGCATGTCTTCTGGCATGAATGAGATTTTTACATTGATCTTAATAAAGCTGCCTGTAAGCTCAGTGTAGCAATGTTCCCAACTGCCAGAGTCACAGTAGGGCTTGAGGTGAGGTGGCCTTTCTCCAGCCTTAGAAAACTTCTTGATGTTCTTACAAAAACTTAAAACTTTAAAAAACTAGTTAGTTTAAAAAACTAATTTTTGACTCTTCCCACCCCCTGCCTTTCATTCTGCACCTCCTTCTTTCTTATCTTCTAAATCAAAGACCTAAAGAGAAGGAACAGGTTGAGGTGCTTGAAATGGAAGGGATATGATGTTGTCTCAGAGACTGATAGCAAGCGTAATGCCAGCGGTGACTTTCCTCTCATCCTTTTTCTGTGGAGATGCATGTTAAATTCTTTTTAAATGAAAACTAACATCTTCAGTAACTGTTGCATGTGTGGTACTTTTAGTTGCTCCAGTAGTTTGTTGATAGCAGGAACGGCCAAACTTCTGTGCCTTAGGAGATTTATTCCAAAATGTCAGTGTAGCTGAGAACGTTCTTTTCTTTTCCTGTAAAAGGAAGCTCCCCGATCATGTATGCTGTCATTCCTTTCTTCTGCAGCCCTGGATCCTTGTTTCTTACCCGTGTAATTCCTATGCCTTGGCAAACAACTAGCCCATTCTGGAACTGCAGCCCAGGAAAGGCTGTGAAGTCCCAGTTCCCACTAAGCACATGGCTTTTGCTAGAGGCTGTTCTGTGTGCCACATGTGATAGGCAGACGCTCCTCTGCCAGGCTCAGGCCTAACCGATCCCTGTTGTCTGATGTGTTATGGCAATTCTGTCACGCAGTGTCACCTTCTATACAAAACATGGGGAGGGACAGAAGTGCAGGTTCAGCTTTCTTGCTGACTTAATTTACTTTGTCAGTGGCTTCCCATAGTATGACAAAGTCTACTCACATAATTATCCCTTTCTAGAACTTGATGCATCATTCTAGGTTTGATGTAGTTGGCATACTGATGGTCTGATGAGCCTATAGCAGTGTGGAGGCAGGGCTGGTTCCTGGTTTGCAAAACACCTGCAAGCTATTCTGTTTCTTTGACCTGCTTGAGTAGGCATCTAATTTACTAATCTTCTTAAACTACTGCAAGTCTACAGATGCTTGAAGTTGCATGTTTGTCCCTCAACTTGAAGCTTTTTTTTTTTTTTTGTCTTCTAAATTGCAAGTCTAAATTTCAAGCAAAAGGCGCTATTCAAAGATTATCTTTTAACCTGTATGGTATGATGGGGTAGCAGTACATGAGCTAAGTCATTAAAACTCTCTGTAATGTCAGGGTAGTTCTACAGATGCTACGCACATTCACAGAAGTTAAACCAATTGCCATTTGACTGTTCCTCTTTGATGAGAGGAAATGATGGTAGCCTCTTTTTATGCTTGTATTTGCCAAAGGTAAAATGGGTGGGGAGGGACTTATGAGGGTTTGGGGTATCTAACAATTCTGACTTGAACTTTCTTGTACCTAGAAGAAGCCAGAAGATCAGCACTGCAAAAGCATGCATGTTTCTGGCCTGTCGTGGGTAAAGCCTGGCTCAGTTCAGCCTTTCAGCAAAGAAGAGAAGACGATGCCTACTTAGCTCTTCTGGACTATGGTGCACAAAACACTTTCTGTGGGTGGAGGGAATGTAATGGAGGGAGAAACAGCAAAGCAGCAGTTTCCTTCTTGACTACGGATTAGTAAAATCTGAATGGTAGCAGCGACTCCAGTAAACCTGTTCAATGGATTACTGACTCTTAAAGTTTTACATATGCATTAGGTTTTAAAGGCTTGCCTGGAGTTTGGAAGTCTCTCTTGAACACTGCAGTACTTCTACCTGAAGACTGTCTAGGGTGGGTAATTCCTCAGGGCTCTGAAATGCCTGGAGGTTTTGGGTTGGTTTTTAAGCTTTTATTTTTTCCCTCCAGGAACAGCAATTTTTTTTTTAAACTTAAATTACTGGCAGAAATATTATCAGGAAATATGATGCCAGAAGTAAGCTGTGTTCATGTAAACTAATATAGCAGAGTTAAACACTATATTTAATGGTTTTAAATACTTTGGTTTCTATTGTAAATATATTAGGATTTGAAATTGTAAATAGACGGTTCATTGACTCCATTTAGCACTTTCCAGAGGTAAAGCTGGGGATGATGTATGATGTATTATTGATTTGTAAATGGATATTGTCACTAAAGCGCACATTAGTCTGACAGGGTGAAAGCAGAATGTCAGGCTTGTTAGACTTTTATTACATAAACACTAAAATCAAAGCTTTTAATGGTGGTCTCTTGAGCTAATAAAATCTTAGAGGATTTTAGATTCCCTAGGTGTCTAGGGGATTACTTGGGATAGCTTGACTAATGTGTGTTAATAGTGACATCTTAAAATAAAAAGAAACCGTGATCTAGATTTCGTCCCTCTGTTTGTCTATATTGTAGACATTTAGCAAAGACTGGAACCAGAATGGAAGCACGTAGCTACATATATATATTTGTCTGCTTATGTATTTGGGATGTTAAGGGGATAACACGGTGTTGTGTACTTGTTAAATACGGTTTTGTTCCACGTATAGGAAAACCTTTCTAAAGCATGTGTGAGCTCAGGACAGAATCTTTTACTGTTCACAAGTCTTCCTAATGTCATAGCCTAGCATAATGCCTTATTCCACCCTGACAGGCTTTTGCTGTCAAAACCTGTAATGTTTACAGCTGGGCTGCTTTTTCTTTGGCTCTTTTGGCATTAACACAAACCCTACTGTCGAGTAACAAGTAGTAGTGACTTCATATATAAACGTGGTGTGGTGTGTGGTTTGTTTTTTGTGGGTTTTTTTTTGTCTTTTGTTTTTCTGATAAGCTAAATCCACTTGTTATATAACAACCTCTCCCTGTTCCTTTAGAGAACAACTTCTTAGCTCTTAAGGAAATAGACAAAGACTTCACAAGTAATATGCTATCATATACCAAATGATTAATTTAATGTACTGTTAAGGATGAGTTGAGTGGTTTCTGTGCAGCACTTAACATTGTATAAATTAAGTACTTACTCTGTTTTAGGTAACGTTTAAATCTTACTGTGTGATGTTGCTTTAAACCTTTTAAAGCTTCTGTCTTTGAGATGCAGTGGTTTCCTGGGGCTGCCTGGAGTGTCTCTAGTACTGCCGGAATTCATCTTTAGACAGAAGAATGCAGAGGGTGTGCAGAGAGCGAGGATCCTCTTTAAGGCAGAGAAGGAAGTGCATCAAAGGTGCTTTTCTTGGGGCTCTTTCCTCTTTAACTCCCCTCATCTTGTTAAGTGTCTGTTACAAGACCTATGTTCTTGACTAAATGCTGAAGAGTTCTTTCTAAACTTTAGTATATCTCTTTATACTTAGTGTAATAAGAGAAATATAATTTAGAGTGGCTCCTTCCTACACAAATTCGAGGTTAAGTAAGAGGAATTCTAAGCATAAGTGCTTCTGAGCAAGGTATTTGCAGCTGAGCTATTGCTTTCTGACAGCTCTTGCTAACTCTGTATTTGTGAGGTATGGGTCAACTGAAGGCTCTGGTCATGTGAATTAGTACAGCAGCTTCAAACATATTTAATGGCTTTAAATGCACTGTGGGGTTTTTTTTTATTGTAAACTGTATTGAAAGTGGTGGTTGAGTGCAGATCTTCCAAAAAGGTATTTTTTGTCAAGGTGAGTCAACCACTGGGTGAGGTGTCTGTGACTTGGTAGCTGTTGTAGGGCAATTAACTCAGATGAAACTCAGTTTCTACTGTCTTCACAAGTCTGTCTCCTCCAGCTCAGATCTCAGTCCAACTTTGTTATGAGGCTGAGAAGACGACGTGTTAAGGCAGTGCTGTGTAAAAATGGACGGGGAAATCTAGAGCAAATCTACAGTCTTTAGTGGCTCTTGGAAGGTTGCTGCTGTTACGCTTTCAGACAATTGCTAAGTCACTACTGGAATAATTCTGGGTATTTCCCCTTTACGTCACTGTTACCACGTCATCCCCAGAAAAGCTCATCACGAACAATCTACTACTTTGGTGTAACAGTAACTGGAGTAAAGCCAACAGACTTGGTGTGGGATGTTTTGCCATTTGAGTCTTGAAACAGTGGTTACTGTTAGGAGAGCACTATGTCTGTTTCTACAGCAACCCTAGAAACCAGCACCAGCAAGATAACATCAAACTAAACGTTGCTTTCTTGCTGGTAGTGATGGCTTGTTTGAGCAAATCGTTCAACTCCAAACCTCGAAATAAACCTATGCAAATAATGGATTCAAGATTTTTGTGGTGGTTTCTCTTCTCTCCTGTTCCTACCCCTTAGGAAGGAAGGAGTGGGAGAAGGCTTAGGACTCGCAAGAACTTTGCTCTTACTCTTAAGTTGTTTGTTTTTTTTTTAAAAAAAAATGTGTTACATANTGTAAAAATGGACGGGGAAATCTAGAGCAAATCTACAGTCTTTAGTGGCTCTTGGAAGGTTGCTGCTGTTACGCTTTCAGACAATTGCTAAGTCACTACTGGAATAATTCTGGGTATTTCCCCTTTACGTCACTGTTACCACGTCATCCCCAGAAAAGCTCATCACGAACAATCTACTACTTTGGTGTAACAGTAACTGGAGTAAAGCCAACAGACTTGGTGTGGGATGTTTTGCCATTTGAGTCTTGAAACAGTGGTTACTGTTAGGAGAGCACTATGTCTGTTTCTACAGCAACCCTAGAAACCAGCACCAGCAAGATAACATCAAACTAAACGTTGCTTTCTTGCTGGTAGTGATGGCTTGTTTGAGCAAATCGTTCAACTCCAAACCTCGAAATAAACCTATGCAAATAATGGATTCAAGATTTTTGTGGTGGTTTCTCTTCTCTCCTGTTCCTACCCCTTAGGAAGGAAGGAGTGGGAGAAGGCTTAGGACTCGCAAGAACTTTGCTCTTACTCTTAAGTTGTTTGGTTTTTTTTTTTAAAAAAAGTGTTACATAAATAACTGTTAAGTCCTGTCTTCAGATCAAAAACTTTGAGGAGAGTGCAAAATTCTACTTCTTTATTTGAAGGTGGTGTTTCTGACATTGTTTTTGCATTCTTTATCTTGCATGCTAAAGTTAATTATTTAGTGAGAACAGGGCTTGGATAGCAGATAGCTGTAACCCTTTTGTAATTTTTTTCCACGTATCAGTATAGAAAAGAAGGAAAAATGTGTGGATCTTGGAAGAAGGCAGGGGATTCTCGCTGCTGTTCCTGTTGTCAGTTCTGTGATAACGTGCAGAAAGACTTTCTGTCCTTCACTCTCCTCCTTACCCACCATGGGAAAGCAAAAGGAAGCAGAAACCTTCTGGAGCAGTTGCTTAGTGCCACAGCTGTTTCTTGAAAAGCTAGTGAGTAACACTGCTGGAGAGTGTGAGAGTGTGTGTGTGTGTGCGTGCTTGTGTGTGGTTTTCCTCCTGTGTGAGCAAAGGAACGAATAGCTGGGCACATAGCACTTCTCTGCTCCAGTCCTGATTTAATGATCTTTAGGAAACTACTGCCAGTGTAAAATAGAGGTTTGAAGCTTATTTTTTCAGTCGTTCAAAGCAACGAATGTCATCCGTACCCTGTATCACCAGCCACAGAAGCTGTCTGTCCCAGCTCTGCTGGTGAGAGGGAAGTCCTGTGTGAGGCTGTGTGAGGCCGCTCTCAGGTGCAGTGTGTTACCCGAAGTGGCAGGTTAAGGGTGTGCTGGCGGCACCTGTGGCATCTCCAGGACCAGTGGGGCTGTGTGCAGCTCGGTGGGCCCCACGCAGCTCTGCAGAGAGCTCCTGGCTTCATCTCCCACCACAGATGTGGTTGCTTCTCCCTGGGATCTTTGAAGAGATCAAAGACCGTGTCCACCCCTCATGGAAAAGGGTGAGTGATCTTGCTGCTGATCTGCTCTGTCGGGAGGGAGGGAGGGAGAGTGGGAGGTGGTAGTGGGGGAACCGATGTCTTCCTCAGCTTCCCTCCTCTTGTACCAGAAAAACCTCATAGACAGTGAAGGACAGGGCTGTAACAGTGGCTGTATTGTGGGACTTGAGTTGTTTTCTGCCTCAAGTACTTCTGAAACACTTGGGAGAAGCAAAGGCCTTGAGTGCTCGTGCACAGCCTGGGGCTGAGGAATGTTTCTTTTGTTGTTCTCTTACCTTTTCTTGCCTCTTGTGCAGCTGGTTGCTACTTACAAAAATCCTTTGTAGTGTTTCTGGCTTTTGTTATTTGCATTCTAGGGAGCAGATTTCTGATATTCCTAAATATGCATTTGTTCGATTTCTCTCCATCCTCCATGTCACGTGCCACTGGTTGTTAACCTTTCTAACAAATATATGGCTTTAGTCAAGCATGGCCCCGCTGTTGAGCAGCTTGCTTTCAGTAGGGCTTTTCTGCTGGGGAAGTCTGGAGAATGGGATTCGGCACAGTTGAAGTGGGCTTTAACGCCGTGTTGGGCTTGTAAAAACTTATGAGAGAAACATCCAGCTTCCTTGTGACCCGGTACAAAGGAAAAAGAGGTGGCTCCGTGTCACTTACCATGGTCAGCTTCCTCTTCTGTGTGGCATTAATGCCCCTGCTAGCCTGTGCGTCTGTGAGGAAATGCAGGTGCCTTGGGATTGTCAAATGCCTGCTCGGAGTTTGCAATAGAAAACAGAAATGGAGGGAATGATCTGAAAGCTGCGCTTGTCTTGATGGGAAAATAGTGATGTGGCTTTTTCAAGGAAAGCATGTGAGAAAAGCTTTTGAGGGCTGGTGTGCTGGCCTGGAGTGTAGCTACTAAAATGCTGTGAACATGAATTCTGTTGCTGCTGTTGTTTCTCTTACACTTTTCTTGGGAAGGCTGAAATTTGGAATGTAAATGCTTCAGATTTAGCATTAAAAGAGTTTAGTTAGACTGTTGTGTGAAGCAGAACATGGGCCCGGCGGTGTGACTGAGCGCGATGTACCAGCTGGGCAGGGAGACAGAGCTAGTGTTAAATGCAAATGTGATAGTTCCTCTATTTATTTTTTATGATTATTCAGAAGCCTTTGTAATAAATCACTGACTTGCAAATTTCCTAAGCCACTTAGGTGAAGGACTTGCGTAGAAGTTTAATCCCTTCTAATCTCAGGCTGCTCTTTCATCTCGGCTGCAGCTGGGTAGAGGCAGGGCTGGATTCCTGCTGCTGTGCAAAGCAGCAAAGCGACCGTCTCCCCCCGCTTACTGATGGGGGCAGTGAAATGTGGAGCAAATCCTGGTAATTGTTACCTAATGGCAGTTCAGAGACGGGGCAGCTCAGTGGTTCGATTGTTGCCGCCGTTTAGAAAACAGCACAGTTAAAGACCAGTAAAAACAATGACAGAGAAGAATGGTGGAATGATGTAGTAAAATGGTGGTTATTTGAGTAAGTTTTGTTTATCTGAATTGTTACGGACCTCTGTAGGTCTGGTGAATCGGCTGGATTGCTCGAAGGTAAATCCATGCTAATAGCAGTTGGCTGAACAGAAAATAATTTTATTTATCTAAAGAATGCTGAATTTTGTTAGTTTAGAATGAATAATTGGATTTTTTTTTTTTTTTAGGTTGCGAAAGGGGAGAGAACATTGTCTTCTGTGATGGGATTTGTGTGTTAAAAGAAGCTGTTCCAGGAGCAAGGTAGGCGAATAAGTACAGAAATGATACCACTGAAATCAAATCCTTTCTCCTGAATTCAGCTGTGATCTCTCCCAGTACAGGTATATCATTTAATGAAAAAGGTACTGAAAACCTAGATTTAAGTCCTTGCCAGTACTTTGAGAAAGTGGCATTTTTGAATGTCATATCTTTGCAATTCTGAATTCTGTAAAGAATATTTCAGAAAGAGAAAACTATGTTGTGCTATCGCAGTCTTAACCCGTTCTATTTGCAGCTGGATGAGGTGATCATTGCAGGTCCCTTCCCACTGACCTATGTATGAAATTCATTCTGCTTTCATTGGATTAAAATGTGAGATCTTGTATTAAAAGCTCCTGCAAGGAAGACAGACCAGCTTGCTTTGTTCTAGGGTCCTTCCTCGTCCGCTGTGTAGCTGAGACAGCCTTCCTCCTCCTCTTCCTCCTCCTCTGCAGAGAGGAGCAGCTCTGCGAGCCCATGGCTGCGCTGGCAGAGACTCCCCGGTACCGGCAGCCCTCAGCCCTGTCCTGCTGCAGGCTTCTTCCACCGAGTGCTGGCAGAGCCACAGGAGGAAACGCATTTAGAACAAACACGATGACTAAACTGGGGCAAAGAGTAAGTCCTTTTCCTTGTTGTGTGACTAACACATGCAATTATCGTATTATTTTTTTAAAACCATTAATTGTAATGTTTGACTGAAGTTCTGGCAGTCACGTGCCTCGTGCACCCCGGCTGCGGGACCATTCTGGTGTTGTCTTCTCGCACAAACCCCTCAAACCCAGTGTTTGAGAGGTACCGACTATTTTTAGCTTTTTTCACACAAGAACATAAAACTGTGAGTTTATAAATTCTTTATTGAAAAATACACTTGCAGTATTTTCATACAAAGTAATGTAAATGGTACAGAGTAACAAGAATTGTCTGACAATTTCATAAATATTTTTACAGAAACATCTACACAATTTCTTGACTTCAGCCTTTTTGTTATGCAGGTAAGAATGAAAGACACTTTTATTTTACTTTAATTTAATTTACAGTGGAATTAAGTCCTATATTTTCCCATTATTCAGAGGAGCAGGAATGACTGAAAACACAGAGCTTTTAACTTTTGCTTCCTTATAAAAACTTCTGGAATCTGAGTGTGCTACATTTTAGGTTACCACCAGCGCTGTCCCCAGTTGTGTCACTGAAAAGGAGTACGCTGGCATACTGTACCAGTTGTTGTTAGTATGTTTAATGCTTTCCTAGTAAGTCTGGTATTTTGGAACTATTTGAAATTAAAACAACTAGTAAGTCTAATATATGCACCACTTTCTTATCCTGTTAGTAGGGGAGCGATTTCTCCCCGGCAGCCTGATTTAGTCCATTAAAAAAACAAAACAAAAATCACCCCACCCCACCCCCAACCCCTGTCCTTTAAAAACAAAGAAAAAAGCTACGTATATGTTTTAAGAGATGGACACCACCGTCCTTCAACTGAGGAAGCGAGGTGGCCAGTTCCTGACTCTCAAGAAAAGCAATCTGAAAAAACATTACAAGCATATAAAATTCCTTGGAAAAAGCAAACATCCCGAGCTTCCTGCATTCATTACTGCACGTACATCAAGGTAAAACGCATTCTTGATGCCATTGGCTGAAGAGGGGAGCTATGGGATGTCAATTTGAAAATAAATACAAAAGTCAAATTGCTTCAATACAGCAAAACATCTGAAGTCAGCCTTTGAAAAAAATATTCACATTTAGAAAGTGCCATTGCAAATATACAGCAAAACTAATCTGCCTTAAAAATGATGCTTCACAGCCCTATCAAAAGTGCCACCTTTTGAACATGAGTTCACGTTAAAACATTGCACAGCTACAACCAACGCACAAACACAACCCTCTGCCTTGGTACAACGAGGTGCCCAAACGTTAGAGCAAAACGGTGTGATGGTTTTCAGGGGCACAGGAAACATCCTGAATGTGGAAAGGAGCCATCCAGACAGCTTCCTTCAGGGCTTAAAAAGATTATTCCCATCTTCCCTTTCCAACTGGACCTTGCTAGAATATTACTTGTAAGTCATTATTTTTATGGTGGTCGTTATTGCAAAAAAAACCAGGACGCTGTTGAATATGGTTGTCTCGGTGCAGCACTCCTGTGTATAAATTTCTAGTCCAAAGATGGAGCGGGCAAAGCACTGACAGAAGCAGTGTGAGCGGAGTGGTTAGAGCAAAGGGCTGCAAACGCCTGTTGCACGGTAGAAAGCTGTATTAGGCGTGCGTTCTCCACGCACCAAAAAGCTCTTCAGCTGCTTTCCGACGCCAAAGCCCGGAGAGGGATGGCTTGCCTTACGACTAGCTGAACCATGGCGGGAGCTTGGGCGGCAGGGTGTGAAGCGTATCCTCGCTGTCCTGGGCGCTGCGGGAGACTCTCCTCCTGCCCCTTCCGACGCATACAAAGGCTCAGCGCAGTCTGGCAGGAGCCGGGCCAGGGACGGCAGTGAGGTGGGAAGGGGAGAGCCTGGCCGGGAACGCTGGCACAGGCCTGGTGACCCCAGGTGACAGGCATAGCGGCCCGGCCCAGCGGAGCAGCAGCGAGGGAATACCTGTGCTGAAACACCGGACTCAGTGAGACCCTCTGTCATTTGCTACATCTTGTAGTCGTCTTAACAGAGCGGTGTGATTCTCCTGACAGATTCGCTTCGCTGGCGCTTCAGTACCATCTTCTAAGAGAATGCCTCTCTTCTTTGTTGGAGTTTCTCCAGTTCTAACCATGCTGTTAATTTCCTTTAGCCTCTGCAGACGGGAGGGGGAGAAAAAGTAGAATTATCTCTCATTATTGTGAATACTAAAATATAAAGTGGACTTTTGTTAATTGCATTACTGTGGTATTACATATGCTTTATTTCTGGAGATCTGCACAGTACAAAGTGCTTCCTGTTACAGACTAACCTTTTTAATCACTGTACTGGTCTTTCCATTACTAGCGTGTGCCAGAGTCCTACTCAAACTCAAGCATGCATCCACAGTAACGACCGCTGTCTTACACTATAGATGCAACAATTCCTATCCAGAATGAAGATGCTGCTGAGGGAAGATTTCTACTTCATTTTTGGTGGCCAGAGAGGACAGGGTTCAGACTTTCACATGCTCACCTGGTAAGTCCTCTCCTGTTACGAGCCATTTGGGGGTTTTTCCCACTAGGTAGATACAAGCAGGCAATTGTACTTAATGTTCTGCTCCTTCAGCAGTTCCCATACCAAGTAACTCATCTGTCACCTGAAAGCAAAGGGTGCCATTGCCGCACCGCCCCCATCTTTCATGTGTATCAGTACAAAGAGTAACTTTTAAAAGTACACAAGTAGCTTGGACTCCTAATTGCTTTATGACTTCTGAGATACCTAAACTGGCAGTTTGGAGAGCATTAGGTAAGAAAGTACATGTGAAACGATGGTGTTAAGGGAAGGTGTGTTGCACAATCTTCTCTAATGTCACTACCAAAAGGAAAAGGTTGAATGAAGGATTTATAAAAGCAAACTAAAGCCCTTCAGTCTCACCTTAGATGGGCTGCTGCTGAAATAATAGAATATCTTCTCTCGAGGAGTGAGAGTAGACTCATTTTTGTGTGGCGAGATGTACACCGGGTGATTCTGGGACAGCTGTATTCGGCGAGGGGAGCCAATCCTTACGAACGGGTAGGGCGAGAGCGGAGGAGAATCGATCTGCTCAACAGAAAATGAAAATCACTCAATAGTTGCTATCTGATCTCGGGGTTCCTACAGTAAGGCTTTTGTGGGTTGCTCACCTTCAACACCATTTAGTTTTCTTCCACTAGTATCATACCATACATATTTAGAACGGATGCAAGTTTTGTCATGTTATTAGGCCAGATTAGTATTTTTTCTAATTTACTTCTCTAACCCTGTCTGAGGCTGGCAGATGACATTGCTCAGTGCTGTGTATTTCGTACAGGAGGAGACAGCAAATAGGCCTGGGAAGTACTTCAGATTTGAGCAGAGTAGGTCCTTGAGGTGAAATTATTGTCATAAAATATAATCCCCTGAATTTGCTTACACTGAGATTAGCTACGAGTACTTTACTGCTCGTACAATAAAAAAAAATCTATTTACTAGTGAAAAGCACAGAATGTAACTTACTGCATTTGAAGTATACTTCAGGGCAAATTCTTTAATCTGCTCGATGTAGATGTTGTTATAGAATTGTATGAGGTCCCCTCGCTCTTCCTCCTCGGTGTCGCTGTTGGCACCTGTCAGTCGGGTGGGCGTGGGGGGAGCGCTGTTGGGGTGCGGTACGGGCAGGGTGCTGCTGGAGCGCATGACGGGGCTGGAGTCTCTGCTGGCTGCAAAGGGGAGAGCAGTCGCCTTCAGTCGGCCGCAGCACTTACTGCACTTGGGTCACTTTAGTCCCAGGCCTGCAGCGCACACAGAAACTGCCCGCCAGATGTTTACATTGCAGTACAGTGACTGTGAATCTGGTGCCAATATTAACAATGCTAATTTTGTTCCATTAGCATCTTTCCTTACAACAAAAGCAGCACGTTGTTAAAGACCAACAAACAGCTGAGTGTGTGTACAGAAACACATTTGATTTTTAACAACTTCTTACTGGATAAACTGCAAGTGGCTTTTCTGCATAAGCTGAGTTTCATCACAATATAAGCAGAGCTAAAACCTCCATTTTTCAGGCATTTGTGCTGTACTTTTAACAGTAGCTCTTTCTTGTTGCCAGCTGGCACAATTTCAAATAAGGAACAGCACTTTCTTTCAGCTAGTAGGAGAAATATTTGGCTTGGTAATACTTCCTGCTGGTTTAATGTGGGAAGTTGCAAAATATATATAATTTTTTCCTCCCCTCCCTGCCACCTCTCTGTGACGGGAAAACATTAATACCTACACTTTATACCATCATCTATTAAATATCTTGAAAACTGGTAGTAGGAATGTACAGCATCACTTATTTGCTTTCCTTTATAAAAGTTAATTCAAGGAAAATGTGTCAGTTCAAATATCAAGGAAAGAAGCTTCAGAGATGTCAGATACGCTAAAACAGACGCTGTGGGGGGCTGGTCTGTTCCCACCTCTGCAGCGCCACCGTTGTTAGAGGGGAAAGAGTAGCTGTGACTAGAGCACGGGCTAGCGCTGCTTTCCTGTCATTCCACAAAGATGTGTTCTGTGGTGTACAAAGTGAACTCAAATTGTCGAGGCCAACCATCACAGTGAACTCTGAGGTAAGCGCACGTGGCGATAGGCTCAAGACTGTCGAAGTGGGTGTAATATTAAGCTCGAGTTATAGCAACTCTTACATGTTATCAATGTAGTCTTAATTGCATCCAAGTTTACCAAAGAAGGAACAGTTTGAGGTGGGGGGATACAAAATCCAACTCCTGCTTTATGCACACTCTTTTGGAAATGGGATTAAAAACAAACATCTGGAATCACTCACTTCTTTCTTTGTTTCTCTCTTTACTTCTCTCTGTAGGTGAGTTCTGCTGGCTGCTGCTATCACTGCTGCCAGAGCGGCGGCGTCTCCTACCTTTTATGAGGACGCTGCGATATACCTGCAGGGAAACAGAGGAAGGATGATTAGAAGTGCAGTCACACACAGAGGAAACAATGGTCTGTGAGATAAACCTGCTTTTTAGAAACTTCATTGTGGTATCAAATTGCTTCTTACAGGGGAAAATCCAGCCGCCTGAGAGGAGTCTTACCCAACAGGCACCGCCTCCTTGGATTTTAAATAAAGATGTTTTCTATTGTAGGTATTATTTAGCATAAAAAGCTTTCAGTAGTGCAGGATTTTGGACATGAGTGCTGTCTTTTGAGGAGAATGGCTCACAGACTGCATTCATTTAACATTAAACTTTACTTTAAAAAGCAATCCATTCCAGAAATAGAACTAAGGCATTTAATAAACTGGATACTGCCCCATTGAATACTAACTGTACTTACCTGACTCTTGGCTTGTGGTTGTGTCCGATAGCAGCGCATAATGTTCTGAAATGATCTATCTTCCTTAGTAACCTAAGAGGAGATGAACAGAAAAGGTTAATAGGTTTTCTGTGGGTTTTTTATTTGGTTGGGTTGGAGTTTTGTTTTGGTTTTTTTAAGAATTGTAATCTTTGGGATATTAAGTCTTAAAGAAGTTTTTTGTTAGTTTGTTTTTCATTTGTTCACCTTACCTTAGCCATTACGTAGATGGCACACATCAGCAGCTGATCCAAATGTCTATCCATCATGATTTCAGGGCAGTGCAGCAAGGAATACTCAAAACACGTCCAGATCTTTTTCCGCAGCTCATCAGATATATCGAGTTTGACACAGAGGTCTCGCAGACGAACACTGGCTAAATGATACACCTGTTGAAATGGAGACTGTGCTTAGGGCCACAGCAATACTGCTTTTCTTACCCAGCGGAAGAGTAGATCAGACCTGCACACCCTGTAGAACCTGTGCAAATGATAAGCCAAGAGAAGAATAATTGAATTTAACTGGTATTGCTGCTAACACAACACTTGTTTGAAGCTTCAATTCTGAGCTTTCCTGAGCTCAGGAAGGGCACTGCATAGCCTGCAGAAACCACTCTGTTGAATAAACCAGGATGTCTCAAAGGTGAATTTCTTTCTTTTAAAGAAAATGGACACCGTTAAGTACCTGCTGGCCAAGTACATAGTCTACTTCCCAATGCGTGGTAGCTGTGGTGAGAGTCTGCTCCTTTGCTAGTGAGAAGGTGCCTGCATAAGAAAACTACTCTGCAGGTATGTGTATGAACAGACAAAGGGCATAGACTAACTTTGAAATTGAATATTCTCTTATTATTACTAATAATAACTACATATTTTAAAAATCCCTGAAGCCGTACCAAAATACAAACTAAGCAAAGCCCAAATTAGACTGAGAAGTACCTTTCTAAAGAAGAGTGAAAGTGAGCCCATCTTCCGAGGCCTGACGGCTGTGGCAGTGGTAAATTGCTGGGTTTGTCTTTGCTCTCCAGGAGAGATCTGCTGAACAGTTAACTGGCCCGGTAACTGCAGCGTTGCCCCGCTCATCTGAGTGTTCAGGGTGCCGGCAAGAGCCTGGGCACTGAGAGGCTGAATGGGAGCAGAGACAGCTTGAGGCTGGGTGCCCACATTTACTTGCACTGGGAAGAAAGTTATTCCTCCATTTTCATTGGCAATGCCTGTAATTAAAAAAAAAGCCTGAAATGATAGCAAATTGCGGGGTGGGGATGGGTGTCTGTGGGGTTTTATTTAGTTTCTTTGTTTGTTTTTAAAGAATTCAGTAATTCTTTTATTAATTGCTTGTAACTATCTATTTGCTATATTATATATGGAACTGTTTCATCAAAATACTTTGGACTTTTCATCATAAGGAGACAAGAAGGTAATGAAACTGAACTAAGTTTTTCATACTACTGCAACTTGCATCCTGTGCCAGTTCAGGAAGGCAGGCTTACCGAAATAACTAAGTTCTATAAAATAGATGTTGGCAGTCAGAACATCCTTGTGCTGTACATGTTCTGTCTCTGAATTCTGCTCATCTATTCATACAATTTTTTCCCCATTATGAATCCTTAAACATATTTTTTCTCCCCTAGCGTGCTGTTCTCCCCTCTCCCCCTTACTGTGTACTAATACTCTGACAGGAACAAGCCCGAGTAATTCTACGGTAGCTTTTCTCTCACCTTGCACTGGTATTGTCACAGTCTGCCCGTTATTGGCTGTTACGGTGGCAGTTGCCACTGTAACCAGGGTCTGGCCCGGCACTGGAGTTACTGACATGGCTTCGGGATTGATGTTCTGCACAGGCACTGTATTGACCACGGGCTGTTGGGAAACTCTTACAGGAGTTCCACTGTCAGAGGTATTATCGTTATCAACAAACAGTCTTCTCCTTGTAGGATTGGCTGTAGGAGAGCTGTATCTGTCATACAGGGTAGTTGGAGAGGATGAAAGGCCTGTGGATTAAAAAAACCACACACACAAATAGATATTTATCGTGCTAACTCTTGTTGTATAATCCCTTATTATACAAATACATGACAAATCTAATGAGAACCCAAGTATGTCATGCAAAGCTCTTCAGGAAACATTTAAAAAAATTTCTTATGTCTACATTTGCGGCTTACAGATGGCTTTTAGAGATGACAATCTCAATGTTGTGTTTAGTATTTTTCTAAGCTTATGTATTATATTTTTTTAGAGGAAAAACTTTGAGACTTCACATACCTAAATATTTAGTGGAGCTTCTGTTCTGGTATAACAACGAAGCAAACTGTTCAAGTACTACTGATGAGCACATAAGTAGTGTGTGTATAAATATTATTTAACAAGTGCACATGTATACATACATATATGCTGTTCACATACATAACCTCCTGCAAACACCGTCACAACAGTATTTTGTTCACACTGAAATAACGATTCTGCCTTAACTATGTGAATTGCAATAGAAATACCGGTTACAAATGTGTTTGCAATTAACTGCACATGGACACTAAAGCACCTTCCTTGCTGTACACCACTTAGACCTTGGCTTTCATTTTTAAATCTAAGAAGCATCTCACCTTTTCCTAGTCCTCCAGTTTCAGCACGAACCTCATTTATTCGTCTTGGTGTCAACGGTGAACCTACAACACTGCTTCCAGCAGATCTCTCGAAATAGTGAGGTGGCATTACCTAAAATATTAATAATTTTATTAGAATGTTTGTATCACAAATTGACTACATAACAAATTTTTAAAAGCTCCTGTGCTACAAATTTTGAATGTCAAAACTGTATGGAAAAAAATAACGCAGAAAAACTTAACTTACCCTAAGCCTAACTAAAAGTTTGTAGTGATTGTACTACTCTAGAAGACACAGTACTGTAATAATCTTTCTTTGACTACAATTAAAAGCTGTACTTTTTACCACATTTCTTGTCTAGTAATCTTTTAAAGTGTGACTGGTCCAAACCTTCCCTGGCTGTCCGTTTTGTTCGTTGTCCTGCTATGCAAATACTGGGTGAGAATCATCTCGGCTGCACATCTCTGTTTTGCGTGTCTCTACAGAGATGTCCATGAACAGAGCAGAGCACACTACATTTAGTATTTTCCCTATATTGATGAGTTTGTGGGGTGAAACTGAAATTTGGACACGTAAAGCCTCTCTGGAGGATAATGTCCACTTCTCTACAATGCTGTCTGATCAGGAAAACTATATAAAACATAAAGAAGTGCTCACCTCTTCACAACTAGGAACTTTGTTTTCATTATCTCTGATTCTGTCCCACAATATGGATTCCTGTTTCCAAGCCATACTTTCCAAGATCTGCTCCTCAATATGATTCAGGTGTTTCACTACTTCCCGACAAAGGCCATCCTCTGCTCTAATAAAAACTTCAATTACCTGTAAGATGGATAATTATCATCAACATAATGTACTTGTTTCATATATTTCTTCTTACAGAAAAATGTAATTCTAATTGCAAGCAGTGTTGCAGAATAGCTGCAACAGTAGCGCGTGATAAAATGATAACCTGTTAGTTACTAGATGGACGCGCGGGTCCTGCTCCTGGGTTAAGCTGCTGGCAGTACTGTGATTTTTAAATGCCCAAGACACACCCCAGAATGACGCAGACACTTGGGTAGTATTTTTTCGATACAGAAAGGGGCAAAGCTGAGAATGAAGGGTTAATGTGCAAGTTAACATCTACGTAAGCAGATTACTACTTAACATAAGTCAATGGAGTACTCCTCCTGACTTGATAAGCATTTCTAGCTATTAAACACTTTACCTTATAAAAATGATAAACTGGAATGTCAAATATTTCAGTGATGAATGGGAAGTTTCCAGGTGGCTTATAGGTAAAGATAATTATCTCAAGGCAACATGCCAGCAGAGATCTATGAAACACATCTTGCTCCAGTATTGCCTGCAAGAGAGTTGCAAATTTTAATGCTTAATTAAACAGTGTAACTAACTATAGAACCATAAAACGCTTTTTATTCTGCCTCTACAGCACGATTGTCAAGTTTATAAAAAGAGATTTTATGAGGCAGAACAGAATCCAAAGTGAGATACCTTTACTCTTTAAAAATTTCATATATCTTTGTGTTTGCAAACACAAATGATTTCTTGCATGCTTTTTCTTCCATTCAGGTGTACTTACAGGCTACTTTTCAGAGATTTACCCTCATTTTAAATAGCTCTACAACTGTTTTCCTTTTTGTATGTCCAACTTTAAAAATGAGGTGCAATTTGGGTAGTTGTCCTTACAGATAAGTCAGCGTCTCCCAGTCTCTTCCTCTCTTGCTCAATGACTGCCTCCAAGACCTTGTAGTATAGCACCTCAGCACGACGGAAATGCTTACTAGCAACATCTGCAGGAATTTTAAATAGAAACAATATTGTCAAATGTGATAAAGAATATAATTCTTTTATCTTACGCTACAGAGATACAACAGTTTAGTAGCTTGTGTGGATTTCTGTGCTGCTGTGGCTACAATACTTTCAGGACTAAATCAGTTAATTTAAACTTAAGTTAGGAAACCCTCTGCTATGCTGCACTGACTTGTAAATGCAGAGCAAAATAACTTCTTACTGAACCCAGACTTTGATGGAAACACAATATATAAGAACAATCTTTAAGTTGCAATAATACGATATATTTTAAGTTCAGAAAATACATTGTTTGAAAAGTATACCTATATGGATCCAACTTGCACCCTGCAACAGGAAACACTGAAGCAACTATGTTGACAAGAACAAATGCAATGAAAATGAAGACCTTACTAAGAAACAAGAAGGTCAAGAGCATCTTCCTCATTTTTAATCCATCTTCACTCACTTCACAAATCTTGACCACTTTGCAAATAATACTTTGTGTTTGTACTGGTAGGATTTTAATAATATCTGCACTAACCCATCCTTATATGTAAGCCAAAATTGTTGTAGGACTTCTTTTAAAGACTACAGTTAGGCAGATTTTTCATTACTGCTCAGAAATCCATACCATCACTATTCTTGTACTTGAAAGAAAAAGTGGTACCCTTAAGAGTGCTTTTTGTTTCATTTCTTTGAACTGGAAGTATCATCAAATTCCAGTGATGTAAGCTAAGGCTGACTATAAAGTTGTATGCGGGGCTGAAATTTGCCGCGTCTTAAGGATACCAGGAAAAGACAAAAGTAATAGAAAAGACTCTTGTGCTAAAGCATAATCTGAAAGTAAAACTCTCAGTTAATTACAAGAGATAAACGTGTTTACAGGTAGTTTAGTTCTTATCTGTATAAGCAAAATGTTTCCCACCTTTGGAAAAATTACTGAAGTCTCCTTCAGACTGCACGCTCTGACAGTATACTTCATACATTTCTTTTACTCTGTTTGCAATAGATTGAGAAGGATCTCTGGAACATGCCCTGAAAATAAAAACCAAGTATTTTCAACATACTATTCCTACCAAGACAAAAAAATAAAAAATCTACAACTATTTTTATAATATGATTAAAGCATGAAACTATAAATATAACTATACCTACAAATATACACACACTCATATGTGCCTAACTGTATATGCACTGTAAAATGTCCACAGCATATTATTATTATTATTATTGTATAGATATTGTAGTGAATATGCACATCTTTTCATGGTCAGGGATACATGTTTAAACAGCATTTTCCACATGATATAAAAATAGTTTTAAAAATACATTGTACCTGAAGCAACTGTTTATCGACATGGAGAATAAATTTTATTTTGAATCTCCTACAATATGGAGCAATTTGCTACGTAATGAGATTTGTTAAGTAGAAAGAAGAAAAGTCTTGAAAATTTTGTATTAGCAATTTCCTGTTAGAGAAGCTCAGAACCATTGGTTTTAAATGTTGTATGTTCTTAAAGCCACTAACCTCTTAAGGACAAAGGTGTCTAAATGAAGAGAACAAAGTCTTTTGAAATTCCAGTGTGTCTCTGCGTCCTATTTTACTCCAGAACCTTTCAAGACTCACATTTTAAATTACACTGTTTAGCATTAACATTTGTTTTTAAAACTATTTAAAAATTTGAATTATTTGGTTAGCTAAACATCGAACTTACCTGAGTATTTGCTCCAGATTTTCACTGGGGGCATTTTTCAGTCCTGCCAGCATCGTATGAAGGCGGCTCAAACTGTATGTTGCTGTGGAAACAGGTGTCACATACGGGTTGCTGTCTTTAATATACTTGCGGCCGGTTAGTGGGGTTGTAATCCTAAGTGACTTGGACTAAAAAGACAAAAAATAAAGCAGATAACTGTACATTATTCTAAAACTTAGATACAGGTTATAACCCAGAAGCATCAACCTGTAAAATTCTTACCCTGTGTTATGACATATGCCTGGAAAAAATGGCTGGGGATCAAACAGCCCAAACTAGTTCGTATCTCAGATAACAGTCAACAATGAAAGACTGAGCTGTGTCACCTGGATGTTTGTATCAAATAGTGCTGTTTAAACGTATAAACAGAGAGGATGTGACCTCACACTGAAACGCAGATAGTGGGAGTGAAGTGTGAAATGAGGCCATTCTAAAAAAAAAAACCCCAGCAGTCCCCTCCTGTCCCTTGAGTGCCGACAGCAGCTGTAGCTCATAGGAAGTGTGTAGTGAGCTGGGGTTTCCTTGCAGCAAGTTTAACTCATACGTGAAAAGTCCTCCTGAATCTAACAATTAGCGTTTTAATTCACTTGCATCAGATCAAGTCATCACCACAAAATAAGTTAACATCAAGGATGTTCCTTCAATTAGTGTACAGCAAACCCAATGCATTTTCTAATTACCTAACCACACAATTACTTAACCAAGTAATGTTTTCCTTATTTTAATGAATACATTATGTTTCTCAGTCTTTTCACCATGAAGTCCAGCCCCCAGTACGCCTCCCATTTTCCCCACATGCTCCTAAGCGAGTTGTGTTTGTGTCCCCACTCCCTGCCAGGACTGACGGTTCCCCAGCCCTGCCTCGGGCTCCCCGGCACAGGCAGCAGCACGAGCCCCGCAGCTGCAAGCTGCTCTCCTACGGGCCACATTGGTCCATGGCCACAGAAACCTACAAGAGTTACACACCCAGAACTATACCAGCAAAACTTAGTGATTTAGTTGATTATTTCTTTAACTAGATCAGCAGCGAAGAATTAACTACTTGCACAGATTTTGCAGATAAGGTTATTTTGATCTTTTCCCTCAGGAACGTTGAAAGCCATTAACCAACTCTCACTCAGGAAAAAGATCACGTAACGATTTCAGTGATCTAGACTGTTTTATCCTTTTGCTCTCTGTAATCTAAGTGTGCTAAGGCAGCTTATATCCTTCTCCATCTGCCTGTCTCATATCCTTCCCCCTTGAAGATATCTTTTCCACCTTCAGGAACATTTTGATACCCCGTAATCACAGGTAGATATGTCTGCATTCAAAGCCAGTGCCTGTTTTTCAAAAGCTACTCTAGTCACATGAAGGCCCTGATCGTTTTATAGGTCTTCACTTTATTGCTCTGAAATGCACGGTGTTTTTCATCCTCTCAAAGACCGTATTCTATGCTCTTTCATAAGTCATACATAAAGACAGATCTATGTATCATGCTTTTAGGCAAGCAAGGTGAAAAACATTCCCTAGTGATTTAACTGAAACTGTAAACAGATGTAATATTAATACCTGAAGCATATCTGTTAAAAGGGAACAAAAAAAAATATGCATAGAGCAGAGCGCTGAGCAGCTTTGCATATGTTAAACAAAAAACTCTGCATATGGGACAGAGATGTGAGGGAAGGGGAGGTTGGACCAGCAGGTCCAGAGGGCCCCGACAGTTGCAGGACAGTTCAGCACCTGCCCGACAACCATGGAGAATCGCCCGTTCTGTTGTGCTTGAAAATCTTCAGCTGAAGATTTACCTAAAGAGATCTCTTTAGGCAATTACCTAAATATTGTCTATACTGGATTTAATCAAAGAAAACCCAAATGCATGGAGAAATTGTGTCCAAAAACCCCAAAGGTAAACAATACATCGAATCAATTACAAAATCTAACTTAGCTATGTTGTGTACACTCCCAGATCACCTTAACCAATAAAGATAGTAATTTTTAGTGGCTGCTTCTCTTCATCAGACACAGACTAACTCAAATCATTCTGCATATTAAAACAGCAACGTAGACCGTGTCATACTCACCCTGTCAAAGTGCTGCTGCAAGTTATGCTTCACTTGGACTCTTTCAGCTGTTTCCATTCCTGAAGTTGTATTTAAGCACCTTGTGAGAGTTCCAATTTCTTCATCTGCATCCTCCCCAAGAAATATTCGCTCATCCAGATTTCCTACTGACAAAACATACTCCTCGTAGGCCTTGTTGATGGCTTTGCTACAACAGAAAGGAAGAGACAGATACAGACCCCCCCTGTATTTAGACAGGGCTTTGGTCACCTGCTTGCTGAATGAACACAGTTCTGGCCTATTGGAGGTCTACTTCAGAACTTCTTTTAACTTTGACTTAAGCATTTGAGCTCCTTTAAAATCTACAGTATCTTAAAACATGAGAGTGGCAAGGACATGATTTCTCCATGGCTTGCCATTGAGCATAGCCGCAGGAGGAACATAATAAAATACTGAGAACTTGTATTTGGCTGCAAACGCCTCAAAACTTATTCAGCATTACATCATCATAAATTACGCTTACCATTTTCATACCAATTAAAAGAAAATAAGTCCTACTCATAATTTTCCCTCCCAATTCCCACTTATTTAATGTGCTTCCACATCTTTTTCATACTAACGCTTTGAGTTACATACAACAAAAAATGAGGAAACATAGAAACATAAGAATAAAAGCAGACATCAAGTAACCCCATCCTGAAGAATCATTCCTCTTTCAAATATGTCTCAGACAATACCACCCCAAAGAAAAGGAACTGAAACGCAATGTAGTGTATAAACATTAATAAACACGCAAGTCAACTAGCGAGTATTACTGTTAACACCCAGGTGATAACGCAAGTGCAGTTGTACTACAATTTAGAGGGGTACCAACAAAAACCAAACCACGAATACAGCAACTCACAAGCTATCTCCAAAGTTCCCAGGATCTAGAAATCCAGTCAGATTTTCATCTTTTCCTTTTAAAAGCTGTAAGACAGTTAAGAACAAAGGATGGACATTTCAATTCTTAAAAAAAGGTTTTGAATATAATCAGTAAGGAGAAATTTCTCTACATTACAAATATATTAACCAACCTTTTTGTCAAAAAGTTTCCGAATATATGGCTTCCAAAAATGTTCCTTTATGCCTTTAGCTTCTAAAACTAATCCATAATGTAATGAACACAGTTTTTCAATGATGCAGGGAGGATCAGATGATACTTTATAATCCTTACTATGAAAGTCTTCAGGTAGACCTACAGTTAAGAATACTATATTATTTAATTTTGCAAATTCATACCCTATCTTCTTATTAAACTTAAATTCTATGCTGTATAGTCTAGGTAGTGTGAAAATAAAATGGTAAACTGATTAGTTTTCTTGAAAGAATTATTAATTATACAATGCCCATTCAATTTGATAATGTTATCAAAACTCAATTTTGAGTCAGAGATTTTTTAAAAAATAGATATCTAGTGATATAAACTTTAACTATTATTCTAAGAGACAACAAATCAAACACTTGTGAACTACAAAATTCATTCAAATAAATTTGAGATAATGGTTCCAATTCACACCTGAACCACTACAAAGTAAGTGTGAATACTGTACAGCACTGAAAATGAAGTACAAGTCTGGTAAAAATTACATTATAAAGACTTCTCACCATTCATCTGCATTTATGGTTATTGAGTCAACCTACACTTCCATTCTCTTCAGAGAGAGAACAGCAACAATCCAGAAATGAGAGAAACAATCAAGCGGCCACTCTCATATTTGAGCACTGGATTGTTCCAAACTGCTGCCTCACGGGACCCTCTCCAGTCTGACTGTGTCCAGTAATGGCTGCATCATTCACTGCATCTTTCACTGACATTAAAATGCTTTTAACTGACATTTTGACTTTGGAACTTCCTTCAATGGTATTTCCATAGTAAATTCAATTCTTGACTTACTATATTCTTGTCAAAATTCAGTAGTCTATTATTACGTACTACACTAACAGAAATCTGTGTAGCCAGATATAGAAAAGATTAATTCAAATCAATATTATTCAATTTATTCTCTGCCACACAGATTCATACTAATTTCAGTAGCCTTAGAAGTTCTTACTGGCTTTGGATAGATTTTTTTTTTCAACTTACCTTTAAAATTAGGATTCAGAAGCTCCTTACGGTTAGGACACTGGAGAGCATTTCCATACACTAAATCCAAAGCACATAACAAGAGATGGTAGGAATTGACCAAGTCATCACTGATCATAGGAAAATTACCTGTGATATTAGAAATAGAGAAGAGATTAATTAAAATTAGCATCAATTTAAAACTATTTTAACCAAAAAACTGTATTACAATCAATAATGGAGTCTTGGAAACATAGACTTTGGAGACTACAAATACCTGGATAGAAACGCAGGTAGTAAATCAGACACACACTTAATAAAATATAGCAAATATAATAGTAAGATACGTTTTCAGGAACAGCAGCAATTGTACAGAAACTCAAATATATCGTGCTGTTTTGAAAACAAACCTTATCAAAATGTTGATAAACATGATATTGCAGACGCCCTTATTCACAGTAATTGGATTAATCAGCGCATAAATAACTTGCAGCAGCATGAACCGTGTAATGCAAACTGCCTCAAGGAAGAAAAATTTGTTACCATAACTCTGGCAGCACGAGCCCCACTGTCTGGCAGTGTTACGCCCTTCGACAGACTCCTACTCCATCTGCCTAAAGCAGATTTTGTTCTAAAGGCGCATAAGGGGGAAGAATGGGTTTTGAGACATTCCTTTTCCTCAATTTTGCATTGCTGTAAAGCGTTGCAAGGAACTTTACATTTTGCTAGGATAAACCCAAGTGTTCAAGTGTCCTAGAAAAAGTGAACGCTCCCCCCCCCTCCCTACAACTCCCTCCCACTCTCCAGGATGAATCTATATGCAACTCAAAGTCAGGAAATTATTTTTCTTTACCAATCTGTTTTCTTTACAAAAATTCTGTTGGGGTGTGCTCATTACAAACAGTAACAAATTTAACTTTCATTTCTCCTGTGCTTTACCAATGAGTTAAAATGCATATCTCTGATCGCGTTTACAATGTAGCTTTATTTAATATACCTCTAACGTATTTTTATTTATCATCTTCCTATAGAAAAGAATCCTTGCAACCTCTTCCACTCTTTTATCACCTTTCACAAAGATTATATTCAGATTCATTACTGTTTATTGAACTTATTGAGGTTTATGATATTCTTTTAGAGGAATGGCCATAGCTAAAAACAGTCTTGTAAAATAACCTACACCATTAATACCATAAATCACAATTCCATGAATTTATATGCACAGCATGATTTTCTATCACTCTAGTATTTAAAGAGTAATAACTCTTCTAATTTTTTTTTTTTCATTTTAGGTAAGCTCCAAACCACTTATCTGAGCCCACTATGAAGAACAAGTTTAACTTCTTGAAGAAAACTATCACATAGTAATAAACTCACTTAGAAGACATCAAAATGTATATGTGATTAAGGAATTTTTCTGAATTATGTTTTTACTTTTCTACCAGTAACATACCACTTTGTTCACATTTATATTCAATTTTCTGATTACATGTTTGTTAAAAGAAAAATAATTTCAATGCAGATAATTGGAACTATTTAAAATAATGCAGCCTACATGAAGTTTGTATTAACTGTACACATTCATCAGTTATTTCCAAATCATTAAAGGTTCACAGCAAAGGAATAAAAGTCCTAAATACAATAGCAAAATGTTAATCCATAAAAATCTTACAGTAGCAACTCTCATAACATGAGTTCACTTTCATAACCGTGAAGTCTAGCATGGAAATCATTACTGTCAGCACAGTCAAAAATAAATCTAATTTTACAGTACCAGTAGCTTCATAAAAATTATTTGTCAATGACATTTCAAACAACAGCTTACTACTCCCTTTCACAAATAATGAAAAATAGTTATCTCAGTGCAGCAGAGAGATTTTTTTTCATTTCCATTTTAAAGAAAGAAAAAACGTCAAGATAGAGAGTTTAAAGATAAATTCTTACAAATAGCATGCAAGAACAGCAGTATCGCTAAACAAAGTCGCTATCTTACTTTGCAGTATATACCAAAGGTACGAACAAAGATCTGTACTTTCTGCATTTGTGAAACTGAACGCAGAGATCTTCAGGCTTGCAGAAATATCACAGAGACAAGCCTGAACTTGCCACTGATGTGCGGTTGCCACGATAAGGATTACTGCCAACCCTCAAAACACAGTGAACAAAACTTAACGTGAATATTTAATGCCTTAAATGGTCAACATTTATTTTACATTTTTGTGCTGCCACACTTTAATAAATCTACCACTAGTCACTTACTAATTTTACAGTTTACAATTACTGTAAATTTTTCTTTTTCCTGTAAAACTGAATTGGCTATGTTAGTATGGTATTCTCTACAAAGTTAATTTGTATGTCTGAAACTGCTCGCCAACTAACATGCAGTTAATTGATTACATAGTTACTCAAACATATTAACCTATAGTTTAGCAATAGGAATACTCATAAAGTCCCTTTGCACCTTGTCAACTGTCTAATCTACTCACAGAAGTGATGATTTTATAGCAAGGAAAAGGAATAGAAATCTTGTCTTTATTTTCCTCAAAACACTATCCCATTAACATAGAATACCCAGTGAGCACTCATCCAAGCAGTACCTGACTAAAGCCCTAGGTATGCAGAAGCTCTTTAAAACCCATGTTTGATGAAGAAAGACTTTAGACCATATGTGATATGACTGAACAAACTTAAGCTTAAAATAAGGATTTAATCCTGGTCCCTCCTGTGGCTTTTTCTCCCGTCAGTTGGGAGAAATCCTCTACTATTCTTACTAGCTTTAAGGCTGCTCTTACAGTAAAGGTTATATATACCTTGCAGTATATTGTCTGTTCATTGCATTATTTCTGCAGACGTGTATTAACAGAGGCTCTCCTTACGTGTTCCAAAGGAATCTGAGACTTCAAGACAGTCAGCTGTTTATACAGATACCGCTATGCCCAAAACGCAAGAGAAAAATCACCCTTGCAAGACAGGCATACACAGACCTACTTAGTGATGCCTATGGTTATTTGATACACTTGCTGTGTGCTCATTTTTAAAAAAGGTAGGCGGGCAAAAAGGCTGTCAATAATCAGAATGCTATCTGTGATACTAGTGTGAAAGTATTCACACCTGGAGTTTTATGATAAATTTTTACTAGGTTGTAAGAAAAAAATTATTAAATATTTTCAGTGTTGCTGGAAGCTTAGGAGGAATTTAAATATTCTTTGTTCCTAGTAAATATACGTATACACCTTATATTAATTACAACAACATCTGAGTATGAGTTCACTGACATTCTAAGCTACTATTTCCCTTGGAATTACATCATAAATCTCCACAATACTGGAAACTTTGTAAAAATATTCCACGTAAAAGCTACCAAACTGTTTGGACATATAGCTTACCTTAGAAGTGTGGCAAAACACACAGCTGGAGAAATTGAACAGAATACATTCCTTCAGGCTGTTCTGAGAAGGCCTTTTCTCCAAAGGCATTTCTAAATTCAGAAATGCCCGCACCTATTCAGTGTTTAAGGACTGATATAACATAATGACTAACAAAAGCAGGTTTGCAGCATTTAAACCCTTTGAAATCTCTTACCTTTAGCATGAACAAACAGCACCCAACAAAACTGGAAAACTTCAGTCACAGTGCATGGTTGTCGTCTTTTAGGGAAAAATACAGCAAGAAGACACCCAATAAGCTCAATCAATAAAGACTGGTAGAACATCGTACAACATTCAATCATTCTAAAAGAAAATGAAGCTTTACTCTAGCGTGGCCAAAATCTTAAACCCTTCCCACAAAAACCTGGCTAAAGGTAATAAAGAAAGCCTCACACTGGTTTAGTGCAGACACAAGTGGAACCCCAGTCTCAGTCTGCATGTACTGATTCAGATGTCACTACAGCAGACCAATACAGCAGATTCCACTAAAACCAAGCTAAGACTTGAGCAGAAAATTACTGTAAATTTAATATTAAACACAGCGGGCCTGAATGTTTTCTAAGGCAAAGTTGTGATCTTAGTTCCAAAGAACAGGAAAATACCTGAATTTAGAATCTACAGAAAATGTTTCTGCTTCTTCTTACAACAAATGGTACATATAGTCAATCAAAACAGTTTGAGAGCCAGTGCTGAAAATACCTTCTCCATAAGCATTCTGAGTAACTTAAGCACTTATATGTGTTCTTGGAGGAATGCATTACACGGCGTGTTGATATTTATATATTCATACAGGCAAAATTTTTAGAACTGTGTGCCCACAAGAGTGTCATCTATGTACTAATGTAAAGCGAACTACATTTTGTGTTTATTAGAACCAAGTTCCTCTGCTGGTCTTTGTTTAAAATGCTTTAACATAAAATATAACTTGTCCATGAAGCCCTGTTTTAAATCAAAAGTTTTGCAGCTATTAAGGATTTGTTATTTCTTAATACTGCCACATACACCATACTGGACAGTTGTCCTAAATCTCCTTCCTACTTTCACATTTCTGGCTAGTACCTTCGGTTTGTGTTCTTAGCAACAGAAAATCTTGACAGAGTAAATCAACTCATCCAAATTTTTAAAACAATAATAAAAAAAATATTCAGAAACAAATATTTACTGCATGTATTTTAAATCACCAAACCTATCAAAAAAAACCCCAAACAAACAAACCAACCCGAAAGAGATCTTATTGTGGCCTTCCAGTCCCTAAAGGGGGCCTACAGGAGAGCTGGGGAAGGACTTTTTACTAGGGCATGTAGTGATAGGACGAGGGGGAATGGCTTCAAACTGGAAGAGGGCAGGTTTAGATTGAACATTAGGAAGAAGTTTTTCACTTTAAGGGTGGTGAGGCACTGGAACAGGTTGCCCAGAGAGGTTGTTGAGGCCCCATCCCTGGAGGTGTTCAAGGCCAGGCTGGACGAGGCCTTGGGCAACCTGGTCTAGTGGGAGGTGTCCCTGCCTATGGCAGGGGGGTTGGAACTCGATGATCTTCGAGGCCCTTTCCAACCTAAACCATTCTATGATTCTATGAAAAAACAAACTCCCCTAGCACCAATTTTTTAACTCCACAACATCATTCCTTGTTTCCATACTACATATCACTGGAAGAACTATTTCATACATTGCAGCTCATCATCCATCAGGTTATGTGAGGAATGGTTTTAAATGTCAAAATTAACATATATTTCACACAAAAATTAGTAAGTATCATCATCATCTTCCAACTTAATCTTCAAAATCACTTCACACCCTCACCATCCAAGCTAACTAACTAGCAGGGTTTGCTCTTCTAATCATAGAATAATATAGGCAGTATATTTTAATTTCAACATTATACGCAAATATCCATCTCAATACATAATTCTATTCCATCTATAGTCCAATTCAAATTTACTCACCTTTTGCATTCTCCAACCTTGTCTTTTATTATAGATTCAAATACATTTGGTTACAAACGTCACTAAGTTATGGTCACAAGCACATCAAGGTAAAAACAAAAACAAAACCAAAAACCCACAAAAAAGCCCAAGTAAGAAATAGCCTGTAAATATTAGAAAAAGTAAAACAAAACAATTCTTAAAAAGCCCGAACAAACCACAAAAGCAACCAAACAATGGCACTTCACAGTAGTGAAGATGAAAGAAATAATGAATGGGAATAAATCAATCGCTACCAACTATCATGAGAAATCACAAGCCCTGTTAAGTGCTGGCACAAACAGATGAAATCTTGTTGAGATCAGAATAACTAGAAAAGACGACCAGCACATAATTCTCGCAGCACTCCTAATACGAACAGTAACAAAGAAACAAAGCTTCTACTATAAAGTAAAATATCCAGAAGATCTGTGTCTATAAAGAAAACTGTGAGAATTACTGGGCAGTGAAAAAGGCTGAGTTGTTTTATGAGCTATTGAGGTGATACTGACCGTACAATGATCAAATCTTCCAGCCTTTTCCATCTTAGAAATACTAATATTTCTCTTGACTATCTCTCCCGTTTCCCCGCCCCCAAAATCACAGAAACTGAACAGCTTTGGGATTTCCTGCATCCTGTCAGATCTGACAAACTGAAAAAAAAAGGTTCAAAAATTACTGCGAGCAAGGACAGACAGACCAACTCTGATATTATAAAGAACTACTGTGAAAATACAGTCAAAAATACAAGTGCAACAAGTGAGCAACTTCATTATTTTGTAATAGTAATACTATAAATCAGTCTGGACATAACTGAAACATACCTCTGTTTTCTTCCTCTCTGTTGACGAGGTTGATCTTCTTGTGGATATCTGAAAATGTCCTGAAAAATGGGCTCATATTTCTTAAAAATTACCGCAGAAACTGTAAAGTTTCTCTCTAATCTCTCAGTTCGTTCTCTGAATTGGGAGGGTAGATTTGCCATGTCTTCCCATTTTTTCATCTTGTTAAAAAACTCGATCAAGCTGAAAATATCAAACAGGTCAGATCTGACAGTTTGGTTTTTGGTTGGGTTTATTTTTTCAGAAATACACGATACGTTTTATTTATTTACAACAAAAGTGCAATTTTTACCTCCCAAAGCATTGATGAAATGGCTGTATTGCAAACATGACAATGTACTCAGAGCCAGTCCTTCACCCATTAACAAGGATGAGCTCAGACAGCTCGCAAAATATTTTTATATCCTTGGTTGATGACCATGTTAACTATATATTCACAGTTCTTGGCTTTTCCTCACAAAGACACAATCAGCTCCAACAGATGACCCTAAAATCAGATTTCCCTCATTTTTCTGAATCATTTATTATCTTAAATACAACAAACTCTGAATTTTACAATGCTAAGAAGATTCTACAAAGTATGAAAAAAACCCTAAGTTTCAATAAATTTGACTTCATAAATTTGGCTTTCATTCATTTTTCACGCCTTTATCTACACCTATATTTTCAATGTTTTAGTCTTTGATAGCCCAGATCACGGAACCTATTTATCCACATTCAAATCCCTGAATTTCTGATTTGAGGAAAAAAAGAATTTTTTTGAAGGAACACATTTGTATTGTTTAAACCAATAGTAATGCTCCAACAGTAAAGGCTATGGGGAGAAACAGTGCATTAGAACATTCTCTTTTTTTCCCCCCAAATCTACTAAATTGTTACAAAACAATCAGATTGCTAATAAATAAAGTCAATTGTTTCAGAAAGTTTTTCTTCATTGCTTTGTGGACATAAACATTTGATACAAATTTGTTTATCAAGATTCTGACATCACTTCAGCTTCATAAAGTAAGACCATGTGAAAAGTGAAGTCTTCTTACAAAAAAAAATACAAAACCAAAAACAAACCAAAAAAGAAGATAAATTGTGTGACTATTTTCACAGCCAATTAAAAATGGTTTCTCCTGTGAGAAGTTCACACTTTGCACCCTCTTCAAAGATAGACTGTTCTTCAGGGACTGGTTTCTTTCTCCTTTGAGAGAGGGAAGGCAATCTCTGACTTTGAAAACCAGTGTTTTTACAACATAGTAATGACCAACTGGAACTGTCCTACTTCGGTGGCAATGAGCTATAACACAAAGATTCCAGTGATATAAATTCTATCTTTAAAAGCTGGAAACAAGAAAGACATTTAGCCTTTTCTCCATTTGTCAATTTCTAAATTTCACAAGCCCATAAACAGTCTTTGAGATTTTGTAAGTGTTTAAAAATTAGCAAAAAGAAAAGTTACCTTTGTTCTGAACAGCGCAAAATTCTGGTTAAAGATACATAATTTCCTTCAGCTGTCCCTCTGCTCACAGTTGGAATTGCTTTTCTGCAAGCCACGTACAAGGCACACGCTAGCCAATGCAGATCATTTCCCTGTGAATTAAAACATCAGGCGTCTAAAAGACTTCACTGAAAAGAAAACCATACTTTTCAGCTATGCATCCAACGTCAGGAAAAAGGACAAAACTGTGTCCTAAACCAAGGAAGTCCAATCACCGACTGAAGTTGATTCATTGTTTTGAAGTTCTGATGAGCTACTTTGTGTTTTTAACTATGAGAAAAACAGGTGCTAAACAGATACTTAACATAGCACTGTGTCAAAACCAAAATTACATAGTTCCTAGTTACCTTTATGCAGTTCACACTTGACCCAAAGTTTAACAGTATATCTATAGTGTTGCTCTTCTCCTATAATAACATATTGTACTGTCTTCATTACAAAAGAAATATAAAAGCCCCAGTTCCTTGCTATCAGAACATGCTTCTGCCCGGAACAGACAGTGGGAGCAGAAAAATAGTTTCCATTTTTCTCTGTACTACACAACAGAACAATTACTCAAGCTGGTACCATCAAAAACCTTTCATATCTTATTTCTGCCTCTTCGATTAAAAAAACCAACGTTTTGATGGGAAAACGACAGGAAGAAAAGAGGGGACAGAACACCGAATTCGACGCTGTGGGTTTCTTGGGCTATGCGGTATCGCGGTGGCAGACGAGCACACACCGTCGGGGGAAAGGCAAGTTTTCTTTCGGAGCTTCCCAGCCCGTTTCTGGCGGTGGGGAGCGGTGCGTGTGACAGAGGTGCTTCCAGAGCAGGACACGTCCTTCCTCCGGCAGACACAGCTCCAGCCACCGCAGGACCAACCCCCCTCCGCGGGGGCGAAGCCGCCCTTAGCTCCGCGTCGAGAGCTGCCCGATGGTGGAAGAGGAAGCCCCGAACAACCCAAATAACTCTGGACAGACAGGCTTTTTTCATAAGCGCCGCCTTTATTTTTAAAAATCCACCCGGCAAAAGGCTTCTCCCAAACAAAGCGGGTGCGTCACTTCACGTTATCGCTTTAAAGGCTGATGTTACAAAACCTGCACGGCATTAACTATCCACGAAGTTTTGTGCCACCTTCACGCAAAACTCAATTTATGTCTCAATTTGCGCCGAAACCATCTACAGGGGCAACTGAACTCCTACTGATAAGCGTTCACCGAGATAACTGTATTACGCTTGTTGTTTAGACAGCTGGAAATAGGAAGACTACAGCGACACGATCACTTTTATTTTTATCGCCTTTTCACGCTATAGCTCGGGATTATATTTTTCCCCCACTTTCAGAGCCGGAGAGCACCGAGCGCGACGGCGGGCCGGGCCGCGGCAGCCCCGCTCCCCCGGCGGGCGTGAGGGCGGCGATCACGGCCCGGGGAGGGCTGAGGGGGGGGAACCGGGAAGTGTCCCTCAGCGGCGCTTCCCGCGGCTGAGGCGCGGCCCCGAGCGGGTTGAGGGGACGGGCCGAGGCCCCGCCGGGCTGCGAGCTGAGGCCCGGGCGGCGCCTCAGCACCGGGCGGTGTGAGGGAGAGGCCGTCGCGCCTCAAGGGCCGTCCCCTTCCCTCCCCCCCCCGCTTAACCCTCTCCCTCCCGCCGGGCTGTCCGCCCGGGGCCGGTCGCCTCAGCGCGGCCGGTCACCTCACGACGGCCGCTGCTCCACCCCCGCCGCCTCAGCGCGGCCCCCCAGCCCCGCCGCCCCTCACCTCCAGGGTGTAGTTGCGCTTCATGCTCTGGTAGCTGAGCCAGGCCTCGGAGCGGGCGCGCTCGTCCATGTTGAGGCTGCTGCACAGCTCCTCGTAGCGCTGCCGGGTGTCCCCCTCCTCGGCCGGCGGGGAGGGCGAGGGGGCGGCAGCGGGGCCCCCCCCGGCCCCCGACTCGGCCTCGTCCTCCTCGCCGCCCGGCATCCCGCGCCCCGGCGCTAGGGGGCAGCGCCGCCCCGCCCCGCACTGCGCCTGCGCCGCCGCCCCTCGCGCTGCCGACGCGCGTTCGAATCCAAACAACCCGCCGCCGGGCCCCGCCCCCGCCCTGCGCCGCGGCCTCTCATTGGGCGGCGGGCCAACGGCCCACCCGCCCGCCGCCCGGCCCCGCGCAGGCGCACCGCCGTACACTTCTCCCCCTCTCCCGGCATGCAGCGCGCCCTGCCCTGCTCCCAGAGTGCCGCGGGCGGGAGCAGTGACGTCACGGCGCACACGGCCCGCTGCGCAGCAGGAAGGCCCGCGGAGGAGCGCTCGCCCGGAGCAGGGGCGGCCGGGCCCGGTGGCGGCCCGGCCCTCGTTCGCCCTCTCTGCCGCCTGCCTGGGCTCCGCCGGGGGCCGCACTGGCACCTGGCGTTACTGCAGCATTGCCACACAAATTGTCAGTTACAGTAGGTGAGGGCTGGAGCTCTTCCCAAGCAGAACTAAACCCCGGCTGCTTAACTACCTTAAGAGACCGTTAAATAAACCCAGAAGACAATGAGTTTAAGCACTATTAAAGGCAGCTGTGCAGAGTGTTCACACAACCAAGGAGAAACAGTGGCATTCAGCTCTTCAAATACATTCCACAAGTTTTAGACCGTTACAAAGAAAGAAAACCGATTTCAAAACAAAGCCGCAAAATAACACAGATTCACATATGGTTTGACGCATTTTTGTTTGAGTCAAAACTTTAAATGTCTGTCCCAATAACTGGACGCAAATGAGGTGATCTCAGTTTTAAAGGATAAACAGCAACACAGCGGAAAGCTATGGTGGGGGCTGCGGCTGCAAAGCCCCACGGAGCAGAGAGGAGACTCCCAGCAATAAGCCCTGGGGAGAGGTCAGGCCTAGTGCAGGTACATGTCAATTAAGAGATGAGTAAACAGACCGTCCTTTAATAAAAAGAGATTTATTGACTATGCCTATTTGCTTTCATTAGACTAACCTTTCAAAGCTAACAACAATGAAATCTTCAGGGGGAAAAAAGAAATGTCAGGAAAAGATGATTTGGCTAACCTGAGATGTTTTCCAGGACATGAGTATGCATTTTTTACCCAGCAGCGAGAGCACCGGATGGCAGCAGAAAGCCCGAGTTGGCAGTGGGAGTTGGTCCCCCCACGCCTGCAGCCCCTGGCCTGCCAGGACAACTTGGGGGTCTTGCCCATTTCACTGCAACGTTAAAAACTAATGGTTAGGCTGTATCTCATGTCAATTACTTGAATCATTTCCACTACTGGATTCCATATTATATCTACCAATATTGTAAGAATAAGTTACAGCCACTGGTGTTACCACCAGTACAAAACTCTAATGGGGATACCCACGCATCCTCTGTCTGGGTCCCTGACAACTGCCGGGCTATCCTGTAATAAAATACATTTTTTACTGTTTTCAAGTTTCAGAAACTTATCTTATGAACATGCTATGAAGCAGACTTCTGTCTAAACTACAGATGGTACTCAGAGCATCAAAGGGCTTCAGGCACACACATTTGTTTGGTTTGGGCCCCACGCTGTGCCCCAGCATCACCCTGGGGAACGCAGCCCTGGCAAGCGGAGCTGGCAGGCGGCACACCGCAGACACAGGTCCCGTTTGCAGCTCACAGAACTAGGGAAGCTTTTCAGAACAGGGTTGCACAAAAATAAGGCAAATGGCCTCAAATTCTTTCTATCCTGGTGACCTTGATAATAAACTGTAGTTCCCTTGCAAAATACAAGGAACAGGTAGCAAATCTTGAGGCCAAACAAACACTGCAGAGCCGTAGCACAGGCCCTGACTGTCCTGGCCCAGGTAGTGAAGACTGACTGCAACGTTTCTGAAATGGTAATGGTTAATGCTGTCTACCGGCAGGGACATACGGTGGTCTCCCAGATAAGGCTAGATACATACCAGGCAAAGTCTGATCTAATAAGGCAAGTCCAAGATGACCAACTCTTAGAAGTATTTGTATAAGGAGGAAAACACACCACAGAAACCTTTCTTCCAGTGTCCTCCCTGCAACCTTCCTAACACAGCCAGTCTCCTGATACTTACAATGCTATTTTGCCAATTTGTATGACTTTAGCAGGAATCTTCCAACACTCGGTATTTCATCTTAAGCCTCAGTTGATGAGTTGATGAAGATCAGTAATTAGATGAAGATTTTGGCTGTCTTTTGGAAAGGAGAATGTTTCATCTCATGACTCTGAGAAACATTCATAACACTAAGAAGCAAAAAAAAAAAAAAATCAGTTTATTTAGGTTAGAATTGCTGCTGCATTAAAAAAAATGAAGCAGTGTGCACTTACCTTATTTAGAGACTAGGAGTTAGAAACTTTACAGGAGCACAAAGCCGAGCTCCTACCACCTGCTTTGAGAAGCTGAACAGAGATCAAACAGTGCGAAGGAAAGGAGCTGACACAGTAGTTCCCAAATCAAAAGCTGTTCTCTTCCAAGAACAGAAAACAGCTTGAGGACATGCCATCAGTTTGGGTGAGCATTGGTGAAAAAGAGAGATGATAGCATATCTGACATTAGGATCCCAAAAATTTCCCAAACCAGTCTCCCTTATACGCAGAACAGACCATAAAAGGATTATGCGCGACAGACCTTACCTAATGAGAATTTTACACTCCTAAGTTGTTCACAGTTGAAGCAGACAAGAGGCAGGGAAAAAAAGTCCTCATTTTGCAGAGTAAGTTTACGGCAGGATGTTATGAATGGCACTTTTCCTTCCTTCCTTGTGTGAGAGAGCTTGAAAAAAAGCAGTGTTAAGGAAAAAAAAAAATCATAGCCTTAATTTGGCTAATTTGAAAATGTCTCCTTTTAATTAGAAAAATGCTAGAGTTTGATTAATGCCAAGCAGTTTGGATTTTTTAAGAAGAAATCTGAATGTTAGCTAGCTAGAGTATAAAATACTCTAAATTGAAGCTAAAATTATGTAAGTCCAAGTGTTTTGGGGTCATAATTATTCTGAATGGAGACACTTTACCTGTATGTACTTCTCCATTTCAAGACTTCAGCCCACCCTATTTTGTGGACAAGTCTCCTTGATTCTTTGTATTTATTTCTCAGTGAACAGTGTTCCTAAAATGCAGGGCTAAAAACTGAAATATAACAATCAAAATATTGTTTATGATTTCTGGCAGGCTGGAACTTTTGGCAATAATGAATGATGTAATTTACTGACACCACTACAGTTCTAATGCATTTCAACATCCTTCCTCTGGGTATATTGGCAGTATTTTCAAAGACCTATCTCACACGTACTAAATTACTAAAAGCCAGAAAAGGTCCTAGAATAGCTTTCCTCAGGGAAATGTTAACTGAAACTTACCTTTGTCATCAGAGACACTTAACCATCAGAAGTCCTTGCTGTATCTCTTAACAGGAAAGTTTCATTTTAGAAATCAGTAGTTACAAAGTGATGAGTATTTTCTTGCTGTTATGGTAAGGTATTATCTTTATTTCCTTTTCCTCTAAACGTGACAAAGAAATGATACCGCCTGCCTGTACAACATTAGGGCCATTTAGATAAGCCAGGAGAGTTATTTTGTAAACTCCCACAGCTACACCAGTGTAGTCTCCTCTGTAGACACTAGCATAACTCTGATGGCCCAATAACATACAGATACAAAATCTGAAGTGTTGCTCAACTACAGCAGTGTAAATACCACATTACACTGATACAGCTTGCTTATGATGAAGATAACTACAGGTGTAATAGAACTAGATCAGAAACTGTTTCTACAACTGTTAGTAACTTTCACATCACAAATAATTTCATATAATGCTGCACAGTAGACCCTGTTACATTAACCACGTACACCAGGCACGCTTTATCTCACTACAGCTTAAATGCAGGCATAAAGAAGTAACCATTCATTTTGATGGTGTATCAGTACTGTTGTACAGAGCAATAAGTGAAAATCAGATTACTAAATAACATGGCAGAAATAATTTTCTCAGAAACAAGATATACCAAATAGGACAGGAATTTGCCTGGGACGCCTTGTTAATATTATCACCTAGTCATCCAGATACTGTTTCAGAAAAGTTTAAAGGAGTGCAAGAAATTTAACACCAATTCTGTGCCCAGATCATCTGTTCCTTGGAAATAATGTCATTAAAAAATAAATCTAGTTATATTTTAATTTACAGGCTGAGAGGATTGGATTCCCCCCCCTTTTTTTCTTTTTTTTTTTTATCTGTGACAGTTTTCTAATAGACCTGCTAAAAATAAATTTAAAAGATACTATTAGGAATTCTGCAGGACTTTGAAGGAAAAAAAAAGAAACAGGAGAACACGAGAACAGAGCTCACATGTGTATATGCATTTTTATCACCTGTGTACAGATTTGAGAAAGCAGAAGCTCAGAAAGGACGATCATGATCTGAAGACAAAATTCAGACTGGAATTCAGAGGGATACCACTGAATCATTCAAGGGCAATGACAGGTTAAAACAAGGCGGCACCCGACAACCAAGAGACAACTTGCGTTCAGGAGAAATGTCCGTGCCCTGTATGAAATATATGAAAAATAGCAATAGTAAGTGCTGTGTACATAATTAAAAGATTTAGTAAACAAGTAATGCAGGGTTTAAAAAAAGAAAGATTCAAAAGGTACTCTGCTGCCAACATGCTTACCCTGAAACATTAGATGCATCATTATTTCAAATTAAGTCAACTTTTGGACCAGACCCTAGACTGTATACTCCTTTCTAACTGTAACTACTGAAGGGCTAGAATAACAGCTTATTTTGTTTGTAAGACAACAGAATTTCAGGAAATGGATTCCCAGAAAAATTATACAACAGTAAAGCATGGTCTTTGGTGGGGAATGTGTGGTGTATATGCGCTACATCCTTGGCTTGAATTTTTTTTTTTTTTAAGGTCTTAAGAATAACTTCAGTTTTACAGCTTAACACTGAAACTTAAGTTTTGCTGCTCAAAGATACATGTTTAATCCTCACACAGACAGCATTATTTTCATATATTGAGGCCGACATCATGGGTAGTCAAAGAATATGTTTAATAAAAAATAATTAAACTTCCATTTGCTCTATAGAACATCATAGAAAGTAATTCAATAAATTACAAATGACTTTTTAAGACGCTTGTTCAACTACAGAAAGCAAATTCAGACTACACAGAACACAACTGGCAAATATTGCAAATGTCCAAAAAAAACCTGGACTAAGACTTGGATCATGAAGCCTGAAACAAGGGATAGAAATACAAGGCAATAACAGCTAAGGTTCTTTTAGTAACTACCAACACACACTTTATCATCACCTTGGATATCCTTTTAATTTTAACTTCAGTATTAGTGTAATTCTACTGAGGTTTCCTTATAACCCTTAACTTTATACAACCGTATTTGCATATAGTTTAGCTGATAGTGGGACATTTTTTTTCCCCTTCTGGTTCAAACTGATTAGAAATAAACCCAATATTTTATGTTCAAGTCTACACCAGCCTTCATTACTTGAAACTGTAATTGCCTTATCACATAGAAAGAATCACTAGAATGGTAACCAAACTCACTTGACCATAATTAGGAAAATACTTTATTTCATAAATCTGATATAAATTAGGTTTTAGCCACAAGATTTAGGATTTGTTTTGTGGGGTAAGGGTGGGAAGTGATGGTATTGTTGACATACTCCATCAGCAAACTAAGTTAATAACTGTTTGTAAAACTTTGGCTATTTCATAGATGCATCCTAGTTAAATAAAAGTGCTATATTACAAAGGGCAAAATATTAAATATGAAATATTTTTTTCTTTTTCATCATGAAGAATTGCTACCCCCTTCTCTTGGCAGTTTTTAATTTTCACTATTGCTAAGACACTGCATGAAGGGCCAAAAATCAGAATACTATTTGGGAAAATACGTAACCAGCACAATCCAAATGGTACTTGTATAATTGTTTAATTACATGTAATACTGCTTCTAATCATGGGGCTAGTTATTTTGCACATAGAAACTTAGATTTCATTGGTAAAGTTCTTGATAAAAAACAACACAGTTGTTTTACTGTACAAGCAAGCAACAGAACTATATCAAAATATACAGTTTTTGTTTTTTATTTTTAAATTTATCCCTTTGTAAAGCTTTTTCAATGACTTCTACTAGTACCTGTATCTATTTTCTCTTAACACTTGCCTATTCTTGGACCGCAATCGATGTAACCAAGGTCAACTGAAGTCTCACTTAGTTCAGAACTTCTGTAAATGTGAATCTGGGCCTCAACTGTGTCAGAGTAATAGCAGCTTAAGAAGAAGGAGGAATCATATCACAGATCAAATATTAGGCAGATTTTATACAGTAAAGGGTTCTAAGGATTCGGACTTAAACAGATGTCTTATGCCCTGTTATTGTGGTTTCTAGGAATAATTTGTCTTCCTTACTATTCAAAGTGCTTTTTCTTTAGTGGGTAACTCAGCATAATATACGAAGTGATATCCCAATAATGATTTTGGGTAATATTTAATATTTAGTCAGATTTAAATCTGCAGAGAAGTTTAAACTCAAAAGGAGTTCAAAACTATCTATACTTTATTTACCATTATTAACTGGTAACTCCAGGAGGTTTTATGACATAAAACACAAATAGAAATTTACACAAACAAAGCAAACAAACAATTTTTACATGAAGTATGCAGTGTTGAAAGGTCTTTTCAGTGGCACTTTATGACAGTTTGCCTCTTCTGAGTCTTGGGGAAACTGCTCCTCATTTTGGGACTTATAATTCTGCAGAGGGAGCCCAAAACTTTGCAAGGTGTAAACTAAATAGATCTACATGGTGCCAAGTAGCATGAGATAAGACAGTTTTTGCTTTAATTTCCCCTTACTGCTGCCAAAGAGAACAGTTGTAGTAAGGGGGGAAAAAACCCCAACGGTCCTATCTCAAATAACTCAGATTTTAACATGATATACAGGATGTCTTTAGAAAACAAAACAAAACCTGAAAACAAGTAATAGAAACCAATGTAAACTTCCTAAACTAACTCAGCTGAGGTAACAGGTAGCCAGTTTAATTGGCTGATTGGGAAAAATTTATCTTCTTTTAAACACACTTGTACCTGAATTGGAAACAGCAGTGCATCACAACACTAGAGCATTTTCATGTAATTAAAGCAATGGATGGTGATGTAGATTCTACAGCTTTCATGACATTCATTAGCTGCCCAAATTATTGCTGAGTTTTGATCTGTAAATTATAAGTGTCAAGGAGGCTGTAAAACTATATTCAAATTAAATCAATAATATGCATAAAGTATTCTGTGTTCACTGCAAATATATTAAATATACAGCTCTTACTTGAGCATTATTTTCATAAAATTAACCCCCCAACAAAATTATAATGCCTTTTGTTGTAATTTTACACCATTGTGTATTTGATAGTACATACAAGTTCAGAAACTTATGAACTTCAAGAAATATTACATGCAAAACGTCTCTGAAAGCAGTTTGCACTTCTAAACAAATACTGAAATGTTCGGTCAGTAAATCATTGATGCACTCAACACTGGGTTATTTACAATGAAATAATTAAAGAATAAATTCAAAATCAGTTTATAATTTAAGTGCAGAGTCTGGGGTCAGTCTTCATCACTAGAATCTGAATCCTCAGATGAAGACGATGTACTATCAGATCCAGATGAAGCATCTGCTTTCTCTGAACCCTCATCTGTGCTGTTTTCGTTGTGAGAGCTTGGCTCTGTTCCCCCTTTGTCTTCCTGATCTCTAACCCTAGAATTTTCCTCCTTTTCTTCTGTGGGCTTGGCTGAGCCCGTGTCATTGCTTTCACTGTTCTGTACATCAAAAATATTAGACTGAGACAAAGCTGGGATATGAAGATTAAGGCCTGGAGTGAGAAGCATCCCTGGGTAAAGTATGTTGGACAAAAGTAATGGGTTAAGAGAGAGAGGATTGGCAGCTGCAGCAGCAGAGGATGTCGAGGGAGAACTTGAAACAGAGTTTTCACCACCAGTATCCGTATTTTGGTCTTCTGTCCTTTCTTTCTTTATATCTGCCTCCTTTGAATCGCTTCCCTTTTTTTCCTCTGAAATAGATTCCGTGGACTTTGTCAGAAGTCCTCCCATGCCCAGCAGGTTTGGTAATCCAGCCATCCCCGACAGCAGCATGGGGAACATGGCAGCCATGTTCTTCGCTTCTCCTCCAGTAGTTAAGCCAGCTGGCATTCCCATCAATCCCGCTGTTACTTGCAGCGACTGCAGGTTTTGCAGGTTTTGTTGTAAGGCCTGAAGACTAGGCAGATCCACTCCTGGCAGCAATCCGTTAGCTAGCAGAGGGTTCACTGATACGCTTGCAGCGGTGGCAGCAGCTGCAGCTGCTGTTGCCTTGGCAGTCTCACTTTTGGGGCGCCTTCCTCTCCGGCTTACTTCTTCCCGCACAACAGGTCCAGTGAGAATACGGTCAAACATACCTTCTGGAAGAAATCCCTGCAAGAAACACATTGGGTAATTTTGAGAAAAGTAAAAGCAAACAAAAGGCCCGTGTGTACAGTAGCGGTGTCAAAGATTATTCTGGTACGCCAGCACAGCAGCTTCATCTCCAGACCACTCACTGGGATCTGTGGTGACTCTGCGCTATCGCATCTCAAGCAGCTAAAGGCCCATTTCCACAGTGAGGTCTACACGGGTTGTCTTCTCAGACCCTCTGCTAACTCACCCTTAGAGGTTTGTTCACAGGTGAAGCCAAACATAGCTCATTATAGGAGCAATCTCAATTTAGAACTAAACCAGCACTGCTTTGCAGTATTACCATATTCCAATCATTTGACGGTTTAATTAAAAAAATTAGTTACTCAATTTAAAGTTAAATAAAATGTGTGATTGCAGGAGACCAACAATCTCCAAGCCCTTTTTATTATTGTCTCTTTAACGTCCTCATATTTCACCTCATCCATAAACTTAAGAATAAACAGTAAAGACTCAAGTTCAATTAAAATTAAATTCAGAGCACTTCTTTATAGGGCTTCCACATTATTACTTCACCTCTGTGAGCCCTCCTACCTAATGATCAAGAAAGAATTGCAACAGACACTAGCATTATCCTCTTTGAAATGCATTGTCTTGAAAATTCCTCTTAAAAAATGGCAATCATACCATCAACTATTACTCACCTCCATACTACAATAGCCTTTTTTTCCCCAGCAAATACCTCTAATTTAAACTAGCCTAATAAAACTAGAGGAATTCAGAACTCATGCTCTATTCTTCTGTCCTGTGGATCACTACTAAATTCTAGAAGTAATTCTGCTACTATTTATACCTTTATTCACTGCAGTCTAATCCTGTTCCTAGTTACTTTTTTTTCTATCATAATGTCCCATAAGGGTACTGGAGAGACTGGCATTTAGAACTTCACAGACAAGTTCTGTTGACAGTGAACTAAAAAAAAAAAATTAACTTGGTCATTTCTTTGCTACAGACTGAAGGTGTAGTGTTAATATAATACAATTCTGGCAAGTTATAGTAGGTGAGGAAATAGACTTCACAAGAATATTGACTAAACCATCTTCACTTCTGTTAGACAGGTGGAATGGAAGAGTAACTGGGTTACCCAGAAACCATTCTTTATTATACAACACAACTTTTTGTTCAAAAGTTCAAAATATGTCCTTATTTTCAAGGCAAACAGGGATTGAACTTGGAACCATACACCATACTTGAACCAATGATGCTTAAAAGGAAAGAGAGACCAGCTTTATAATAGTTCCTGTAATGAAAATTATGTACCTACTGTTTTGTTGCAACTGTGGACAAAGTTTATCAAAAAACTTTCTTCTTTTAAATTTAACCAAGTACAAACCTCAAACAAAACCAAACCTCAAACTCACTGAATGCATCTTGCTACTAGTAAGAACCTGGCTCAGGACTACTAGGAAATGTAGTACTCTAATCACTAACTTTGTCGGTAATCCATAGAGAAGGAATACGTAGGCAACACTGAAGTTGTAGGGCAGACCTACTCCCAAAAATACATTAACATATTAACCTTGTTCCCTCCACTGGAATATCACCACTAGTTTTTACCTAAGAACAAAACCTCTAAGAAATAGAGAATAGAAATTCTAAGTAGTAGAAAATAGCTATATTAATACTTGATTTACATTTTGATTGAGGATAGAAATTTCTTAAAGGTGCATACTGAAAGTAAATTAATTTAAAAAGTAAAATAAGTATCCAAAATTATATTTATCTTCCTAACTGTAACTTTAAGATTAAGAAAGTATTCTGTGGGCTAATACCTTTCCTAAAAACCTTCAAGGCTGCATTTATGAGAAGAAAAAGTCACAGTATTGTAGCACCTTCAACCAAATCTCTAATTTGGGTTTGCCAGCTGCTGTCCCTCCCTTCCTCCTACTCACAGCTGTGCCAGCAAACCAGTATAGGGAACTGAGCTGGCAGAAAAAAAGCTAACATTGACTCACATTCCGCATTTAATGTAATACCAGAAACGAAAAGCATGCCTTTTGGTGTGCTTTTTTTTTTTTTTTTCCTTCCTGTTTGCCCTCTTTGTTTTTAAGACACATTTCACGTCACAGTTATCTTATTCTGCAAATACTCACAGACTGTTTTACAACTTCTCCCCATTCAGGAGCCACTCCATACTCTGGATTCTCTTTCAAGAACCTGCATAAATCCTTCAGAGGGGGAGCAAACGCACCCCCCACCTGAGAAACAGAAGATACAAGTCAGGAAGTACTTCTCATTCGGTAAGAAAAAGGCAACATTTATACCTGACACTGTTTCATTTTTCCTTTTTATATAGCACAATGCAAATAAAGTTTCACTTTAAATAATCAATGAGTATTATACAGCTTTTGACTGATACCTGGTGGTGTATGTGAGATACTCTTGATTTGCTCTAAATTTACTAAACTCAAACTCATCTATTAAACTCATGCTTTGCAACTTCAATATTTGACATTCCTACTGACCTTTAGTATCAGAGTTTATTTAGACATGCAATGAATGAAAGAACAACAACATGAACAGAAAACAGCAGTCCAAGTATTAACAAGAAGGTTGTAACTACAGTCTCGTTAAACTTTCCCTTTATCCAATAAATTAGTCCTATTCTATCATTTCAGTCAACTTCTAAAATTACTTCCATAAAGAGGCTCTGTTTCTCTTGTGAAATTATTTCTTGTATTTTTTTCATGCGAAAAAGGCCAAGTTAAGATTGCTAGACAGCGCGTCCTAATAAAATTATATAAGCAGGAAAATAAGCTTTCAAATTAACCAGAAATATTATTCAGATCCAGAAAGAAAGAAGAAACAGTAGAAAGAAGAAAGGAAAAGAATTCCCGTTTCTGCTGAACTTTCCCTATAAACTGCAACTTAAACTCACATTTTTCTAGGCTACTTTTGGTCCCCTCACTCCCTGCTACTAAATGTATAATTGAACTAAAAAAAGAAAATGAGACGAAATGAGTTTGGTGATGCAGAGAAGTTGAGGACAGGTTATAAATGGGAAAACTGAGGTTAACAAAGTAACAGAACAGTCTCAACTATGGTGTGGAAATTTATTAGCAAAAAAGCCATCATGAAAACACAGGCTTTTACAGCAAGCACAGATCAAATGTCTCACTCCTTGATCATCAACTTTGAAAAGATTCCTCAGGGCACGGCTTGCTGTAGAGCAGGCAAAGGTCTGTTTTTCGAGAGACTAGCAACCATACAAGTCCCTCTTTAGAGCTCCTGTCTCAATGCACTGAAGAGATAAAAGACTCAAATTCTGCCTCGCTCTCCTCTACAGATGCAAAAAGCTTCTGACCTTAATATAGCAGCATAAAAAAACCTTCCTGCTTTCCTTGCAACTGCTCTGTAACAAAAAGAAAAGCTAGCAGTATCACAAGAGAAAACGCTCCATACATTGATGCAAAGACTCAAAGACTCCCGCTGGACTGCCGCTCTGCTACTACATTGACATTCAAAGACACCATCCCACACATCTGTCCAAATTTGTCCAATAAACTGCAGCAGTGTTCTGCATGCCTTTTTCAAATATTGCCTTTTAGCCTTCCCCAAAGCCTATTCAAATGCATAATGCCTTTCCCAAACTTGATCACCTGTCCACAAACTTGAATTCAGCACCTAGTCTCCCATCTTCCACTGTTGGGACTGTACACAAGAATGCCCCTTCTACTTTTGTTCCCCTATTACACTGTTTAACCTAGCAATGTGATTTGCAACGGTGAACCATAAACATCAAATGCCAGCAATAACTGAAAAAAAAAACCCAAAAGCAAAATAATCCAGTACACAGGATTTAAGCAATTCTAATGGACAAGTTTCAATGCAGGATGCACTACCAATATAATTTTAATCATGTCAAAAGTTGTAACGAGAAGACGTACACAAAATTTCAAACTTGTGAGAAAGTTGCTACTTTGATCAGAACAAGATATATTTCAGTGGCCATGCCTGTGTGTTAAGTCAATGGCACAAATATTGCAATATAGTGTTCAATTCTACCTGAACATAAACCACAGGGTTAAGTTTCTGTCCATATCTTACATATTTTCATAGTTGCAAAATGTTTACTAAAACATTGTCATTGTCTTCCTGACTCTGCCAAAAACCTTAAAACAAAAACCTTTTGTTTGTACACAGTATTTTAGCAAGTGTAATTATTAGGGTTCTTCATTTCAGGTAACATTTGGGGAATATCGGAATGGGAACAGAAATATGAGTACCTTTCTTGCATTTCTTCTATTTATGAGCTGAACACGTTCTTCACCAGTCAAACTATTAACATCCAGTTTATTAGGGTTTCGACAACGGTGTCTTTTTTGTTTGGGCCTCCCATCGTGCAGCTGCATCCTCTGTTATAAAGGAATTTAAAAGCCAATTATCTTTCTGACATAACTGTTTTAAAAATGGTAATATATCTGTGCATTCAATTGAAGTCATCTTTGATTTCAGAAATATTTTAGTAGCAATACTAACTTACTAATCACAATCATATAATCAGCATCCCAGCAGACAGCACTAAATCCTCTCTCTGATGCCTCCACCCATTGCTTTGCTTTAATATTTCCTCATTTTTCAACAGTGCTTTAACTGTAAGGAATGTTGTTACTATTTTGTATTATAACATCTTTAGGGAGAAGTAAGGTTGTTATTCCAGATGTCATAAATATAATATTTTCTTAAATTTTGTTCAACATAAACAAATCTCAAATTCAGAGCTAAAATGAGAATGTCATACCACACAAACACCACTACCATACCACTGTAACAGAGGTATGAGATACATCCCACAGTAAAGTTTTTAATCCTCCTGCACATCACTCAACATGCTGTTACACATTTTCAGCTCCTACCATCAGTATCATGGTAATATGAGTTTTCTTATCTCAGATAGTTTTTCTCATCCTAGGTAAAATTAGACAAAGATCAAACGTCTTTTAATATTGCTTTTCTCAGCAACTACATTTGTGAGGGAAAAGCAAGGCTTGTGGAGCTCAAATTTCCTAAAAAGAAACAGATATCTTCCTTTTCCCTAAACAAAATAGAACACAGAAAGAATAATTCCCTGTAACATCGAATACAATTCAAATACATTTTGTGAGAAGTATTTTACTGTCTAGCTAAAACAGAGCTGAAACAAATACTTACAGGAATACAAGCACCCGAATCTTCAACATATCCAGGATGTTCTTTAAGCCACCTTTCTAGATCTTTCCTTTTGGGGGCATCATCACCTGCAAGCCTTGTTCCATCTTTTAGGTTAATAACTGGAACCGGACTCTCTGCATCGAGCATGCCTTGGGACTGCGTGTAAGGGAGTGCTGGGTTTATTCCTGCAGCAGCTTGACAGGAGTTAATACCTGGATTAACCTGGAGAAATTAAAAACATTTGACTAAATTCTCCATAGAAAACAAACCATCACAATTACTCCATGTATGATACAATGAAGGCCACAGTCCTGCAGACCATTATGCACACACTCAAGGACTCAGTGAGATTACACATGCCATAAATACAGCCCCCTTTTAAGCTACTATACAATCAGGTCCTGTAACAGACGTTACAGGAAAAGATGAGTGTTGCTAGGTAAATATCAAGTTCTTCATAATACCTTGCTATTTACAGGTCATCAAAACTAGAATTAAACTTACTTTTTTAAAATAGTTATCAATATTGAATATATCTAATATTGAGTAAAACTCTACCAGTTCCCATTTATGTAGTCATAAAATGGTCAGTGAGCAATTTCACAAAAAACCTCAACCCAATAGTTGAGTAATAAAGTTTTGTTGTATGCTGACAGCTGGTTATGCTCAGTTAAGGGATTAACAGTAATTTGGACCTTATTTTTGGATGTAAAATCAAGTTTACTTACATGATTAGGCTGTTTATTTCTATTTATAAACAGGACATCAACTCCTTCCACATTCTTCCTTCTTCCTCTTCGCTTTTTGACTACAGGCTGACTGTCAACTATGACTCCATTGGCACTGGCTGTTAAGTGACTGGAAGTACCTAATTAATGATGCAATAAAATTAGTGTCAGATGCTCGAGCTGTTTATAACAAGAAACATGTCTGAATAAAAAAAGGAAATAAAATTACTTGTAACAGTGCAAGTGCATATAATTTCTACATGTAGTATCTAACAAAAATTGCCTGTTGTCTTATGACTGCTTAAAGCACTATTAATATCAGGCTCTGAAAAGCCACTCTACTATGAAAGTTTCCTTTTACTGTCCCCTACCCCCTCCAAATAAATCTGTACAGGGAGGAAGGCTGTTAAAAACTGCTGACATGGCACACACTCAGAGGCAGACATCCCTAAACAAATGTTTATAACAAGACCTTAATGGTATGTCACAAAAGAAAAACAAAGTACAAAATGCAAGCAAAGGGCAGTATTTTGTTAAAGGAAATGTCCTCGTCTGTGTATGTATGCAATCTCGATGAACTGCAGTCATTTAATCACAAGCTGGTGTAAATCAAGCACCCAATTCTGATAATTTTAAATGTTTTAATCCAAATTTTAACTGCTTACTTTAGGCTTCTTTTTATTTTTCAGTGTACACCTACTGTTATTTTTTATGAAAATAAGCTTTTTTTTTTGGCTGTAAGCCAAAAATTGGTTCTAGACTACTGTCCACCAACGTTTCTTTACCTAAGACACAGGAAAGAACAGGAAGGAAGCCAACTGCCACGGGTATAAATCTGGGACTCTTCATCTTGACTTACAAACTAGCCACAGTAAGTTCTAATTTAAACTGGCTACTGTCAGTGTAGAGTGATGGACTTCATAATTATTAAAATCTTCTTGTGGGGGTGTTTATAATGTATAATGGCATCCTTCTAATAAATGAATGTTCCAGTAACTGATACTGAGAGAGAGTATTCACGTGGTCCAACCTCAAGCCTCAACTTAGGTGCCCAGTTTCCCCAACACACTGGGGAGAATTCCTCCAGACTGCAGTTTAGAACAAATAACACTGCAAACATCTCTTTCCACTGCTTATACACGGAGATCAACAGAAGAACCCAGAAGATAAGTTTTAACACTAACCCTTATGCCCTCTGATATTTTACGTACCTGATTCGGGAAGCGATTTTGGGAAGTTGACAAGGCTGGTTTCTGAAGCACTCTGGAGTTCACGTAGCCGAGCCAGGTATTGCTGCTGTCCCAATGCACCTTCCTCGCTTTCAAATGGCCTTTTCTGAGACAGTCCCTGCTTCTGAAAAGTCAATTTCAAACCACCTTCCTGTTAAATAAATGCCAGGGTTAGAAGAGTCTCTTCTGAAGCAGAAATGACTACTTCATAATCAGGGTTCTCACATGCAAACAGTTACTCCAGAAGAGTTGAGGAAGAATGAAAACATCGTATTATACCTTAAAACAAGTCTTGCTTCTCCTCCAAGTAAAAACAAAACTGAACAGACATTTCATGGAATTGCTTCTATGAATATAAATTTTAAATTATCTACTACCTCAACTGAAAAATCCAGACACTGAACAGCTGTCTACCTCCCTAATCCAGTCCTAAAGAAACACCAAACCCAATTACAAGAGGAAATTTTCATACATTTTTATGTGCTACAAACAGGTCACAAACTACAGATAAGAAAAACGGTTGAAGCTTCTAGCCTGCATTTAAACTGGGAAATTTACCTATAACCCTCTAAAAGGCCATGAAATAATAAAGCGCTTGCTGGATCGGACATGCTGAAATATATATAAAAAGTAAAACAACAGAAATACCTTATTTTACTACTGTTTACTGCCGTTTCTTAGAAAAGGCATAAACCAGGCTGTCTTAGGAAGCACCAGAATGGCAAAATTTCAATTCAGAGAGAGGGAAATAACAATGATTCCTTCCAGTGGCTTATGCAAATTAAAAAGAACAACGACAACAAAAAAACCCAAAACCAAACCCCAAAACCAAACACTCAATGCCCAGAAGCAGCAGACCCAAATACCCACAAACAAGTGTGTGAAGGAAGTGAGAGTGAGAGCAGGCAGCCACTTGCAGGTAAAGCATGCCGCACACCGCAATCGCAATCAGGTCCTAGGGCAATAAAAATAAACATACGTCATTGATTTTCACTGTAAACTCCTTTTCTCGTACATGCTTCTTCACCTTTGACATCTGTGGTGATTGATCATATTCTTCTTTAACACCTGCAAGAGGGGGTGTTGGTGCACTGGGCTCACTGTAATCTGCAGCTGCACCTGGGCTATCCAGAAGTTTGGTTGTGTAGAAAGATGCCACCGTACTGCTGTCATAGCTCCTTCTCGCCAAAGGCCATTTGCCTTTCAACACTGTTTGACAAATACTGTCAAGGCGATTAATCATAACTCGGTCCTAAACAACAGAGAAAATATTTTTGTAAGAGTAATGCTTACCAACACTGTACACATTAGATTGATGTACTATCTTCTAACTTTAAAAAGAAGAGAAAAGACAACATTTTTAATCACTGGACTTAAAAGATTTCTAAGTTCCTGGATTTGTACTGATTTCCTGTAACAGTTAGTCAAGGCCACCTCTGTGCTTATTTTCACCAGCTGCAAACAAATATGTAAATATGCAAACCCTCATCTATACAGGGTCTGGGGCTTGCGAATACTTGAAACGCATCAACTCACTGATGTTTTAAGGAAAGATACAGTAATGACCAAAGCAGGATTTGTAGGTCTGGCTTTGCTGCATTGGCAGCATGTCTGAACCAGTGAGCACCACCGTAACGGAGCTGGCAACCAGCAGTTATGAAACTAAATCTACAGACTTTTATTCACGTCTCATTTTAGCTTTTGAAACCATATTGTTCCTCACTCACAGTCTTAAGACACCAAACACAGATCTGACTTCACACACCTGCAAAATACATAGATCTTGAGTCCCAATAAACTCAGCTAAGTATGCAGGCTCCAGAAACTACCAAGTTTTCTCATAATTTCAGAGTGCAGTTATTTGACAAAGAAAAAGTGTGAACACTAAAGTTACCTCTTCTGTAAGCAAACATTTTTGTTGCCAAAAAAGTTTGACAAACTCTGAATGCCATTTTTCACAATCTGCCAAGCATCTGTGACATGAAGATTATGCTCCCCTTCTCAAAATGAACATTCAAAAACTATGAAAAGTATTCTTTAGATTTAAAATGCATCTTCCAGGAGCAAACATAACAACAACTAAAAGCTCCTGAAGTTCAGATCCTACATCTATTTTCCCTGTTTCGTCACCCTTTGTCTCCTGCGTTGCCTTCCTTTTCAGACTTTTCTCAACCGCTTGACCTTGAAACATTTCCTTCATTACGAGCTTGTGATCTGGCTCAATTTCAAGCTGATTTGCAAATCATGCCTGTTCCACAGAAGGAGAATTTGAAATTATGTTTTTTTATTAAAACGCCATTGTGTTGTGGTTTTTTTTTAATATATCATATGCCCAGCAACACACTAAACGTGCTACAGTTTCTTTAGAACTATTGAAAAACATAAGCATCAAAAATCTGTGACAAAAGTTAACATCCCATGGGCTTTCCTACACTTTTTTAAAAAAAAAAGTCGCACACTAAAACATGTAACTCTCATACTAACTATAAAAGCAAGTATATTTTTCAGACCCAGAAAACATCCAAGTCAGTATCATTTTCCTTATACATCAGGAGAGAAACCTATCCGAAAATATATCACAGTTAAAGTTTATGTAGTGAAGAGGCATTCCAGCAATGCATAATTTTTGCTTCATCTTCTTAGTTAAACTAGTAATTGAAAGGGTAAGAAACTGCTCTGTGGTCTTCCATCACAGAAATTCAGATATGACTGAAAAGCGTAAAAATATTCAGTATTTATTTCAAACAAGGTGAATTTCCAGTCACGTGTTGTTATCTTTTCAAAGTATACTTTAGAATGTCACTAATTCACATACGAATCATATAAATTTTAACATAAAAGTTGTATTACACCCGTGCTTCAACGAGCCTATACTTTAACATGACTTAAAATTTGCAATGTAGCAGGAGTCATCCTACTACTATTAAGAAATCTTTTCTAATATTTGGCTTAACTGATTCCTTGCTCCGTTTCATTTTTTATGTTCTTTTGGACTACTCTAAACATTTCCTCTCACGGACTTAAGAACATCCAAATACCTGATAAATTATCTCATCTTCATCTCAAATCTGCTTCCTTTAAAGTTCCGGTTCCTATGTGAACATTCTCTCTTTCACAGCTATAGCTATACAACTGACGTATAAAATGATTTGTCATAATTGTCTTTTTTTTTTCCAAGATCTCACCACAACTCAGTGGTATGGTTTTAACATATTTCATTGAATACTAATGTCACAGGCCACCTTCCCCTACAACTTTGGTCTTCAAGTAGTATTATAAACTTGCCTTTGGCCAGTAGGACGCAGCCAACATGTATCCACCTTGGAGGAGATAACTGGAATTTGGTGTCCCGTTGTTCATCTGGAAACTGTCTTGCGTCTCATCTTGTGTTGTACTCAGAGAGGCAACACTCTCTTCATCATATGCTTTTATATGTGGGGTTCCTTCTGCTAAATAAAGCCACTAATATCATTTGATGTCGTAAAGAGGTTAAACACTCATTGTAAGAAGTTCAGGTGAACAAAACACACAGAACAATGCTCAGAGAAAGTCCAAACACAAAGTTAAACTGAAGAATTAATCTTTTGGGTTTTCAAGATGACTGCTGACCCTTTTCGAGGCATGTAAGTGCCACACATATTCCTGTTAATATTTCAACAGCTTAACATGTCAAATATTTAGCTATTTGAAATCAGAGTAATCTGACAGACAGTCCTTACTTATTTTAACATATTTCCTTTTTAAACCAACATGCACTAAAATATAGAATTAAACTGAAAGATGTCTATCACCAGAATGTGGCATATCTACTGGGATACTACTTTTAAAAACCGCCCCATTTCATTTACTGGATGGCATGCTGGATGTTCCACGCCTTTAACATGTGTGTCTGCATCATTTAATTTTAATCACAGAGGATTTTCTCTGACTTTCTTACACTTCCCTTCTCATTATTATTTTACTTTTGCCTCCATCCATACAACAATGTAAGTTTCACTGACATGGGGAAACAGTCCAAAACTAAGAGAGTGCTGCCTGAAAAAGTAAATACTACATCAGCAATACCAGTTAAGAGTACGGAGTGACAATTCTATAGAATTCAGATTTGTCCTTAATAATAGCCATGTATGGAGTCATCTGACACAATTTAGGTCTCCCTTAAAAGATGTTTCAAATATGAAAAGTATGCCAAAGGTCCATGATCATTGTACAACACATGCAATAAAACCTGGGCTTAAAATTAAGATGCAGATAAAGTTAACAGAATTTTCCAGCATTTACCAATCTCTTCAACACCAAGTTACAGCAAAATAGCCACAAAAAGAAAGGCTGACTGATTTACAAGATTTTGCAATCTGAGGATGGCACAATTACTTGCCTAAACAGACTGAGCTGGCAGAAAGCAAGCCTAATATTTGGACTTGTACCACATGTTATACTATCCACCATCTAGATCTAAATATTTATGTCATATAAGCATTCCTTTTCTCTCACTGTTTTAATGTTTGCATACAACTGTTTCCTGTGAAAACTGTTCTTCCACTGCTACAGGCAGTAGCAACTTAACCACTTTAAGTGGCATTTTGCTTGCCCAGTAATCATTTTCCCAGTAGATTAACCCTATGGTTTCCATTTGTCCTTTCCACAGACAAGAGGATTCACCTGATTAACATAATGCCTTTTTCCCAGAGGTACTGGGGAAAAAAAAACTAGCTTATTTACTGATGCTGTAATCCCACCACCTAACTTCATCCTCTTCCTTTTTCCATTACCATTTGTTATCACACAGTGGAGAAACCTTTTCACATGCTGAATTTCAACAGGGCAAGACTAGAGGACACTTCATAGTACCAAAATAAGAAACGTAGTAAATAATGATTGGTTGGTTTATTAAAAATATTAAATCACTTCCTGATCAGAGGTTTCTGAAGCTTTCAGAAATGTCTCTGTGTTATTTGGTCCTATGCTGTGTAATCACCTCAGTCTTTTCTACATAGTTGTGTACTTTTAAGCGTTTGAAGATTTTCAGTGCAAGTACACTGCGTGGCCACCTCCAATTTACAAGAAAAAACAGCTTACATTACTCTGTAGGTTGGACAGAAGGAAGCTTGCATAAAAGCATGAGGAAGCTACAAAGACAGGTGAGCAAGGGTAGGAAAAACAAATAGGGAAACCAAAAGAATATATTTAGGAAGAAAAAGAAACAGTAGGAGGAAATACACACACACAATGAATTTCCAGAAAACATTAGCCATTCAACTCTCCTCCCACAGGTGAGCCACAGGCACAGTACGCTTGCTTAGGGCATCAGTCAACAAATCCTAACTACCTCATCCAAAGCACTGATATGAAGCAAAGAAAATGCCGTACCTCTGAAATCCATCCAACTCACTTGAAGAATCAAGCAAAAATGTTTAAGTTTACTTTTGTGGGATTTAATATCCTTTTAAAGACATTTTTCCATTAAGAATAAACTTGTTCAGTTTAAGAGTTATACTGCAGAAATAAGACTCCACACTTACCACGTTTTTGTGCCTCCTCTTCACTATCAGTCTCTTCAGACGACGATGAGGATGACGACGATGAGGATGAGGATGATGATGAAGAGGATGAAGATGCTGAAGAACAAGATGAAGACGATGAAGAGCTAGAGCCTGATCGAGAGTGTGAACAAGATGAGGAAGATGAAGAGGATGAAGATGATGACCTGGAAGAACAGGATGATCTATCTGAATCAGAATCAGAGTCAGAGCTAGAGTCAGACCCCCTTTTGCTGACTCTCTGTTTTTTGGAAGCCGGGTTTGGGGTTAGAGGCTCTGTCCTGGCTGCCACCATGCGCCTGTCCGTTTCAGTCTTCACGCTAGGTTTGTGGTCTGTATTTTGTATTGGTGTGCCATTTTTTGGACTCAGAGGTTCAGATTTCATTACTGTCTGCGTCTCCTCTGTAGACATAGATTCCTCTTCAGAAGACTGAGGGTCCTCTTTCAGATTTTCATTTTTAGCTTTTGTGTCCTCAAAAGCATTCACTTTAGCATCTGACAATCTTGACTGAGGTGTAAGAGGAGAAGCAGCTAATGCCATCTGGTACTGATGCAACAGTGGAGTAGAAGTCCTTGAGAGTGCCACTTTATTTTGATTATAGTTCCTCTGGGCAGACATAAATGAGAGTTCAGGATCACGAAGAATATGATAATCTGTCCTGCTAACTCCATGTTTAGCAGCTCCAATAAGTAAATCCCTGTCATGAGTCCCACACTCCCACCAGACAGGTAAGTCTGGGTTTGGCTGGCATAGTTTTAGTCGTTCAAACAACTGCGGGTGTCTAAGAGCCTGTTCTCGCACTTTCCTTAGGAGTTCAATGCGATACAACGTCCGAGAAGCACGCTCCTCCGTAATCGGTTGGATAAAAATGTTTGGGTCTACGAGTTCTGTATCAAAACAAAACAAAGATGAGAATCTGGCAGAAAAAAAACCCACTGCAAATCAATACTAGAAGTAGATGGCTTTAATCAGTTAATATGTATCTCCCCATTATAAGCTCTCAACTTTATCTTAATGTGTTTCCTTATTTCCTTCTCCCCCATTTTTATTTTGGAACACGTGAAAGAAAAACTTTTTAAGATGAGCACTGGCAACAGAAATTAAAGATAAAACTAAAAGCAAGAATACATACACCCACCTTCTTTTGAGGGAAGACGACAGACTCTCCGGCACATTGACATAAACGCATACAAGTACTTCTCTAAGCTCTCATCAGTTTTCTTATGTAGCCTAGCCATTGCTCTAAATTTGGTCCAATCAAACCGGCCCCTTTCAGGATCAAACACCACTCCAAATGTGGACACAACTCTGTAAAAGTCAGCTTCTTCCCTTCTCGTCCATCTTGATCAGCAAGAAGAAAATTGGAAATTCTGTCATTTTCTTCGCTATTTCACACAGCTAGCAATTATTAGTTCTTTAGTATTTTTTATATAAGAATGTACTAAAAATGTGTATTTACATGCTGCACGTACCTTTGCTGTCTTTCAATCTTAGCAGCCATCTTTGGATTTAGAGCCGCTTCTTCATATGGAGGCTGCATCATACTAGTTTGTATTGTGAACGCTGGCGGGATCTGCTGGGCCTGCCTATTTTTACTTGTTCGTTGATAAGCTGTTATTAGGCGGCGAAGACGTGTTGTTAAGGCAGACTGAGTGGGCCAATAAATTTTATCTCCTTCCATCATTTGTCCATCTACATTAAAACACAGTCAGAAGTAAATATAGGAGTTAATTGTTGCTGGTGCTTATGGTTCTACACTAGGCAATCTAAATACTTTTTAGCTAAGAGCCAGGAGAATGAAGACAGTTCAAAATAGATTGAATTGGCTCAGAGTTGAAGTTTTAAGTATTTACCTCCATCTGCTATTACGAGATCACCCGGGGATGAAACATCATCCTGTATAAAAATAAAAGTGAAGCAAAATTAAAAACGCAGCCCTCTCCAGAGATTTAGGTTAAACTTACATCTTGCAGCCAATTTATGAATATGACCAAGAACAAGAGTAACATATATTTTGGACAAATGGCTAACAAGGCATATAACAGAATTATACAACAATTCCCTCCCGTTCCCCGCCGCCCACATAACTGCAGAAACACACAGAGTAAGTTCTATCAATTTAGAGAAAGAGAAAAAATGCAATCGTTTGCTCAACGAAAAGGTGGAAGTATTACATTCTAAGTGTGTTATAAGGAGCTATTAATAGGTGTCTACTATACCTCTATGTCATCTTTAAACATTGCTGGTGCTGGTTTATATTCTGGATCTTCTACATCCCTGTTAAAATTTCAACACAAAAGAACCCATCTCAGTAATATTTCAGAAGTCCTTACACTTTTTTCAATAAAGCAAAACTCATTTAAATTTAGGTAGATATATCGTATTTAATTTTCTATTTGAAACAAGGGAAATATTTCATGGTGGCTTTGGCTTGAATCCTGCCCCCCTCAATTCACTATCTCATTCAAAGATACTCTTTACGAGCACAGCTGCTAACCTCACTGAGGAAGCAATGAATAAAAGCAGTTCTCCCTTTCAGCAGTTACCAGTGATACTCAGCTTGACCTACTGGGGTCACTGGTTAGCTACACAAGACTAACACACCAAGCTGACTGACCTGAAATCAAGTTAAATGGGTCTGTAGTGCTCCGCCTCTGAAGGCTTTTGCACTTCAGTGTCTAAATAATATTTCTGATACAGCAACACAAGGTAGAGTCCCTGTTAACAAGCTGCTGCATTTTTCCCTTAACTGTGAAATCCCCAACTTCAATGGTTCTCTTACACTGTTCCTAACTCTTTTCCACTCTGTGGGAGTAAAATCAAAGTAGTATTCTCTATTCTTCACAACAATGACATCAAACTAGCATAAAACCAGTTAAGAAGAGAATGAAGTACAACATATAAGTTCAGCTGTTTACTTTAAGGCCCTGAAACATTCATGCCCTTAAGAGCTCATACCCATCAATATAATCATTTGCTCTCTGTTCGGCAGCAACTGCTTTTTCATCCGGCTTGCCAACCCTTTCCAAGAAGCACAGCGCTGGGTCTGCTCTGATAGTGTTATATTTTTCATAACCTATAAAGGGGAAAAAAAAAAAAAAGTAGCACAAATTCAACTTTCAGAGTAAGCTATATAAAAAAACTGAGTGTAGGATGTTCATATTGAGGGGTGGGGAAGTACATAAGTTGTCATTCATATTACTCACCATGTTTAAAAACTCCAATTAGAAGGGATTTATCTGCATCTGCATCCCACCACTCGGCAGGAACTTCAGAGTGATCTGGCTCAGGGACCCAAACATCAATTTCACTAAGAAGAACCACCAACAGCACACCAACATCAGTAATACTCAGAGGAAGAAACAGATTTTTATTTCTCTTTGTACATTTGTACTTTATGTGGGATTTTTAAACTTCTCTCTTCAAGCACACATATACAACATTCCATGTCCAGCAAACTAATTCAAAGATTACTTTGAAGGTTTTAAAGAGTCCTAGGATTGAAATGTTCCATTTTTTACTGCACTTCGTTATTTAATAGCAAGTAACAGTTAAAAGTGGATGGTTACACTACTAAGCCACACAATACAATATTAATTTATCATTAAGAATAATTTCAATAACCTAATGAAACCAAGGCATACAATTTTTCACCTCTGCATTCCGTAAGACCCTAAAACCAGCAATTCAAAACACCCAGACAACTTGGTGTTTTGTATTTGACAGAGACCAATAACAGCAAAAGAACATGAAAAGCAGAACCAGCATACAATATTATTCCTCTTTCAGTAAATTCTGTCATTTCATAGCAGTTTGTGCTTGCAAAACTCAGCAAACTGAGGATTATCTGCTTTTGTGGTTAACAGCCTGAGATGGACTGTTCTTCCACAAATGTTTGTAACAGCTTTCTGAATCAAATTAAAACTTTCTATCCGCCACAAGCTCCTGTAGCAGTGAGTTCAAGAATTTCCAAATGGCAATACTTCCATTAAAGAAACTATTAACGGAACATGCAGCACATAATCAAAAGTGTGCACAAAGAGGCAGGAAAACCCCGCCAGTTAGAATATAAAGAAAGTATAGAATTTTATCTTTAACTCGCTTTCTCAGTCTATTTGACTTAAATAATTTTACTTCATATAGTTAGACTCATAAATAGGAATCAGGACTTCCTCATGTCAAGTGGATACAAAGCGTTTAGTAAACAAAATCATTTTTCTCACAGCCTAAGGATAAAAATATTTGGTTTTAACATTTCTAATTTAGGTCTAGGAAGATTTCTGAATTTTCATTTGATACTTTACATTTAAAATAAACAAGCAAAAAACCTCTCTATACTTTACCTGGAATCAATTCCATCAAACACCTTCTGGAATTCATTACCAATGACTTCTTGTTTTAAGTAATACAGCATTCTTACTCGAAGCAAGACCCTACACGAAAAAAAAAAAGAAACCCAAATATTAGCACTCCCAAAGCTTTCAATAGTTGTGGGTGGCTTTGTTTTGTCTTTTGTAATATCACAAAGCTTTCAAGTCATTTTCCTAAAACACACTCCCTTCAGTAAAAAGGAGATAACCTCCAATTCAGGTCACCTAATGCTTTTCCAGATCATTTCATTTCAAAAAGTCTTCCAAATCCTAGACACAGACCAGGGCCAGCAGAATACTTCTCACTTGCTTCATAAAATACTGCTGAGAACAAACTGCTATTTCCCTTTTCCTGCTTAGGAGATTCCCTTAGGGCTGACAACGAACATCTTTCACACCACCTTTTCATTCCTTCTCTCTTAGAATTTGGTGCATGACCCTCTCGATGGCTTCTCCATGCTTTAGCGCAGTTCTTGACTACAGCTGTATGAAGTTTTCAAGCACGAGTATGACAAGTTTTGCTACAGAAAAATGATTTATCTAAAACAAGCTCATTCATGGCTATGAATGAGCTGTCAACAAGCTACTAGCTCAGATGCCTAGAAAACATGCCAGGTAAACAGCATAGAAGATTGAACAGCGATAACTTCAGTGCTTTCAGTTTCCTCGCTAACCACTCCTGGTCCTCTGGCTGCGACAAGGCTCCCCGAACATGCTAGCAAGATCTCTCTCTCTCTTTCTCTGTACAGACACAAACATACAGTTTCTTTAAAAACAACACCGTGATTATTTTAAATGTGAAATACTCAGTTCACCTCCTAATACACTGCAACCTATTTATTCTAATCAAGCTAACATTAAAACTTGTTTCTTCATAGCGCCACAGGTATTTTAAAGTCTTCAAAGACAACGGGAATCAGAGGAAAAAAGAATCTTTACATAAATGCTGAAAGACATTCGCGCTTCAGCCACTGCTTACTTGTTGCAATGGTGTTTTATGTGCTTTTTGTATCCTTCATCTTGCAACAGATGTTCCGGATTGTATTTTCGAAGCCATTCTGCTTTGTGTATATCAAAAGTGCTCGCCTGGGTCTTCACTTTTTTTCCTTTTCTTCCTCTAGGCACAGGGGCTGATAACCCTGCATAATTTAAAATACAATACAGTAAGAGTAACAGGTAGGTATAGATCCCTGTGATACTTATAGTTCCTATATCCTATAACAGTATTGTGAGCTGCAGTGCAGAAAAAATACTAGCAACTCAGCCTGTGGCCATGAGTATTTTCTGTTGTCTCTTAGAGCATCTCTGGAGTACACTGCACCAGCTAAGGACAAAGCATGAGAGGGGAAAGAAAGGACAGTGTGTTGTCACCTACTGTGAAACAGAATGGGTTCCTATGAACCGAAATGAAAGTTTATACAGAGTATACCAATCCATTTGGGTAAGCCATCAAATACAAAGCACAGCAGAAAAAACACTACTTTTCCCATCAATTGAATTGATCTGGAATAAATTCCATTTATTTCAAGTAGGACTCATTCAGAGAGATTTTTTAGCTGTCTTTATCCCAGTACCACAGGCATAAGTATATGAAACTATTTAACAGCAGAAACACTTAAGTCCTTACCAAGGTGATTCTGTAACTCCCGTGTTTGCCCATCCTCTGTTGGGGTAATGAGATCCCATATAAAACTTTTTATTTTCTCATCCCCTCTGTAGTGAACAAGACAATAGGCTAACAGAGCTCGGCAAATTATCTCCACATCCTGTTCATTCAGCTGTCTCTTGAAGCGACCATGCGACAAAATTTCTCTCCACCGACCCCACCTAGTCCAAAGCGAAACACACATCAGCACTTCAAAGTGAACCACTTGGGTAGCCTGTAGATTTCTGTTACAAAAGGGAATTTCTCTGTAAAATATTTAGCTTTCCACTTTTTTCCTTTAGGTTAAGTTACTGAGTGGAAATATGAAAGTAACATTTGCAACGAAACTACATCTGTTTAAAAAAGAGTCTTAAACAAAACTTGCCTGTTTACAAAAACGTATGGATGATTGTTTAACACTTCTAAGACACAAAGTTGACAGGAACTCATACTGATAAGCACAGAGAGTCATTTATCTTATAAAATGGGTGTGAGAAGACCTAAGATTTTGCTTCCAGATCACCATATCTGATTTAACTATGCTTAAAATAACTGGTTAGATTTTTCAGTTCCTATTTGCACCTCATGGAAGTGCAAGATGTTCTGCAATTATGAACATCAAGTCACCTACCAAGCTTTTTTACAGATATTTATTTATTTACAGAGTTTTGAGCCTGCTAGCAGCACTTACTGTAATGATTTTAAGACACGCTACTGTAGTGCCCATGTTATATGTCAATCTCCTTTGAAGAAAGGTTTTCACCCCTCTAACGTTTCTTCAATCGCAAATTGTCAGAAAGATTTATACAGGGTGCATGATAAATTCACCTCAATTCATATTCTAAATAAATTCTATATATACACACCAGGTTATTGCCAATATTGCTAAAAGTTACTCCACAAATACAATTTAGTACATGGAAAAATACTATTTTTTAAAAACTTCCTAGAATGAAGCAGGATGTATACACTACCCATAGACCAGCAAGTTTTTTTCCACCCGAAAGCACTCTGTTCTTCCGTATCCATTGGAACGGTCACAAGGCCTGCGGAGTTTCGGTTTATCATCCCCCTCGCTCTCCACTTCCGACAACTCAGCCAGCTCATCTTTTGTAGCACTAAAGGGCCGGGTTTGTTTCCTAATTCTTGGGGTATCAATAACCAGGCTGTTCTGCAAAGTTTCAAACAAACCTTATCAGAGAAACAGTTGGTAAGTTTTTCTTAAGTAGATGGCTTCAGTTCAGAAACAACAGTTTCTAGCTAATGTCATTAATAGGTATTTTGTAAAGACATCACAGTAAACATCCATAAAGCAAGTAAAACATTTTGTGGCAGTTATGGCAACAAAAAACAGGTTTCATACTATGATGCCAGTACAGTAGTTATAAACAATACTAAATACCTTATCTGAGCTGAATACTTACACAGACTTCACTGTGGTCTGCGTGAGTAAAAAGGGGCACTGAAACTTTTTTAGAACTGACTGCATGGAATGGTTTCAAGTACAGGACACAACTTCCAGTACTATAAAATTGATGTAATTTTAATTCAGCTATTTTGCAGATCCCAGCCCGGGATTTACAGAGAAACAAGGCAATCAGAACAATTACACACTTTCAACCGTTTCCAGGTCTTCAACAAAAACAAGAGACACCCAAACTCTTTTGGGACAGCAGGGAGCTAAGAAATACTAAAGCTAACAGCAGGCTGCTTACCCATGCACAAACTAACCAGCACAAAAAGTTTGATTTGTTGAAATATTTATCAAAAAAGCACCAGAAATCCTACACCTCCTATTTCAGAATTCAACAGCAAGAATATACTTGAAAAAACGTGCATTAAAAAAGAGAAGTACTTACTCTACCACTGATAGCATCTATATCTATTTCTGCTTTTTTGGCCCATTTCTGCCAGAAGTTGGGATCATCTAATGAAATATCAGTCCTGTTTCCAGATGCAACAAAACTAGCCTGTAATAAATAAAACTAAATCTTACCAACATCATACATCAAAAGTTTGCAGATTGTGAATACCTCAGTGCTGTGAAGACGGCATAACTTCTTTTTATCAAAATCTCCCAAGCAGCTGTTAAGACTTTAGAAGTTACTTACAGCACAAAGCAACTCAAAAGCTCTCCTCCTCCTTAATTTTTTAAAATCAGATCCATAATATATCAGAAAAATCTAATGAACTTTTATGCACCATCAGGAGAGAAGAACATTAAGCATCAAGATTCTTCTGCTTCTAAGTCTGAATCTAAATTACTTGAATGGAAGAAAATAGAATCTTTTGAAGAGGCTTATCAGCATTTGGGGATTTCATCTCATGCAAAAGTACTCGCTTGAGGGAAATTTCAAAGGAGCGTTTAAACTACCAACAATCAAAGCTTGAGAGCACGGAATAAGCTTAATTTCAGAAGGCATTTAAAAAACCCTGGTACACTGCTTTTGGGAAAAGAGTAAATACATATAAAAATTTCTAACTCTTCTGATAAAAAGACAGTGATGATGATTGGTTTCCTATCACTTCTTTAGAAGTCTATTTCTTATTTAAGCCACAATGAGCAAGATATGACAGCCTAAATAAATCTATATTTATAAATAATAAATATATATTTTTACTCTAAAAGGTTTTCCTTTTGCTTTACACTCTTTTTTTGGAATTGTCACAACTGCATTCGTGAAGTACCTACATTCCAAACATTTTTTTTTACATTATTTGTTTATGTATTTTTTAATTTACCTGAATTTGTATTTGTTCAGATTCATATTTGCACGTGCTTGGGAAATTAAGGAGTCTAAATTTACTTTTCATTCTGTTCATCCTGTTTTCCAGCACAGGCTTTTGGATGCTATGATATTACTGTTTTTCTTTCACCCACCAAAAATTAGGAAGTGCCAGTCCAATTTTATTCTAGACTATTAGTCCTAAGACCTTACATTCTCAGCTGCCCCATGTACATATATATACTCTCCACCCCCTACTATTTTAGGAGCTTTCTTATTTTGCTTTTCAAACGCTTACCAAAAAAGCATTCAAACTATATCCTATGTGTAGGCATCTTTAGAATAAACCTGACAATTTTTAAACTGATTGATTATTGTCTTAAATACATTTTCCCCTGCTCTTAATACAAATGGATCTATAAACAAAACTGTTCTAATATTCTTGGTTACTGCAGTCCATTATATCTCACACAAGTCCTAGCCTTTTCAAAAGTAGCACACACCTATTACTCATTTTTGCTCAAGCACACTCTTTGCACCTGGCATTCACTCAATCTGTACGTGCAACTCGGATTTTGTTACATGCACATGTAAGAACCCAAAAAATGCACCTAATGTACACACACATTAGGTAAAAGTAAACATAACCTTTTTAGAAAAAAAAACATAAGCTTTACAACATTCAATTATATTTACAGCTCTATATTGTAAAACAACAACTTTCTGGTTCTGTACCTTGGCAAACGTCGAGCCCCTTCCTTCTGATTCAATTGTGATAGTTTTAGTACGACGCTGCAAAATTTGGTCAATGTCTTCCTCACAGAATTTAGAGCCTTCATCTTCTTCATCCATAATGGCACCATATGCACCTCTTCGAAGCAAGTCTTCTATTTCTTTTTTGGAGAGTTGTTGGATCTGAGCAATTAAAACAGTTGTTAGTCTAGAAAAAAAATCCCCCAAAGTCTTTTCTATTTCTCTTTCCCTTTCCAACGTTTCTGCAACCTAATTGTGCCTTACAATTTATAAACTTAAAATTCAGATTATTAAAGCCGAGAAGTGTAGTCAACAGTTAAAGGTTTTTTTGTGGTTACAATACACATTTTTATTTTTATAAGCATGCATCTTTTTTGTTTTGGCTATTCTCAATACCGTGATGAACATAATGAGTTTTAAAAAAAATTATCTGTTAATACTAGATGTGAAACTCATTTTATATTGAAGTAACACATGATATTAATATGAGAAGATGCAAGGAAACAAAGCGAAACTTTTCTTTCTTGTTTTAACTTTGACATTATCTACCTTGGGCCTTAACAGGCAAGAAATAATGAAAGATTTATCAGAATAACTGACTACACTTAAAATTATGGCAACTATATTGTTAGTCCAATCAGAAAACATAACAGACCCAAACGACAGAAAAACGGTAGCAACTGTCATTTAAAATAGTTCCCACATGATTATAAAACAAAAGGAAAAGTTATTTCAATAAATAAGTCTACATACACCACCGACACTGTTTTCTCTTCCACTCATACTCTGTAAGACAGCCTTATCCAGTCCCAGTTTCAGACTTGCTCTGTCAAACATCTCTCTCTCATAGGAGTTACGCGTTATCAGTCTGTAGACCTTCACTGCTTTGTTCTGACCAATCCTGTGACAACGGGCTTGAGCCTTTTGAAGGAAGGGACAACGGCAATAAGAATTTAGACTTATCTAGGAATAAAACACGATTCTTTTAACAAATTGTTTCTGAAAACCCATAGTATGAACTCAAAAGGAAGTCAATTCACATTTACTTAAATGGAAGTTATCAGACATTTTCCACGTTGTGAAGAGTTTTCTAAAAACAGTGCAGTAAATAAAATGAATGCTCTGTGCTGAACGCTACTGAACGGTATTCCTCTTGCAGTGACACTAGATAAAGGCATGCCAGCTTGTAAGTCATCTGATGTCCAGATACAAATGGTAAAGGAGTTGCGACTTGAGAATGGATGCAATTTCAGCACCCAATTCCTAGATTTGATTAATTCACTGTTTCTTAATACATATTAATCTTTTTCTATATATTCTGTTTTAGCTGAACAGCTCTATTTCCATAAACTGTGTTAGTCAGCATATGCAAAATCTAACCCCCATTTCATGTCATCAAAATCTGAAGTTTTATAAAGTCACTGACTTCATTTACCCGTGTGGTGCATTTAAAGAGTAATCAATCTGAAAGAAAAAGTTAGAATCCAGCCAAACCCCAATGACCTCTTCTATCCAAGTAGAAAGTATTTATCAAAAAACATGAAACACATGCCTTAAAAAAAAAACACGAACATTTTAAAATTATATACGTTCAAAACAGAGACAATATTCAAAGTGACCAAATTTCTGTCAACCAAGTTTGACTTCTTAGGCCTCACTATTACGCTAAAAGGGAATTACCTGCAGATCATTTTGAGGATTCCAGTCAGAATCAAAAATTATACATGTATCTGCTGCAGTTAAATTAATGCCCAAACCACCAGCTCTGGTGCACAGAAGGAAGACGAAGCGATCGGAATCTGGTTTGCTGAACCGGTCAATTGCAGCTTGTCTGAGATTCCCTCGTACTCGCCCATCAATTCGTTCATATAAGTATCTGGAATCGCCACAGGTACACACACAGATGATTACAACATTTTTCGTAATTTAAAGGGAGATTGGAACAGATCTCCTGCTTGCATATTTATTCTTTACAGTCAATAAAAGTGATATAAACTAACTTTGCCTGGTAACAGAACCAGGAATGACAACAGAACTCCTGTATCTGTAGTACTAATGCACATCAGCAAGTCCAAACACGGAGCATTTTAAGACAAGTACTTCTGAACTTCATCCACTAAAGCAAGTACCCGATTACACACACCAGGAAACACGTATTACCATGGCACTTAGTTGCATTAAAGCACACCAAAACCTGAAGTCCCATGTGGACATTTACAAGTTTTTCACGTGCCGTTATTCTTGGATCCCTGCCTAGAGTCACAGAAGCAGGACAGTGCGCTTTTGTATTATATATCAAATTGTCTGAACGTGTTGGGGCAATCAACTAATCAGCAGAAAGCAGTTCTTGGTGAGCTGTAATTGGACAAACTGCATATTGATTCTGCCAAGATTAAGAGAAATGGAACAAAAAGGACATGACAGCACCTCTAACAGTCTTTATAAAGGCATCAATTAATCCAGGGCTTCCTAAACTGAAACCAGCAAATTTAAAAGCCTGAAGTAAAACTGTCATTTCTGTTATGTTTGATAATTACAAAGACCCCTATGAAACTTCTGAAACCGAGCAAAATGCTTAAAAAGGGAGCAAAGACTTCTGTATGTTGTACATTGAGTAAGACGCTGAATGTGTATCTACTAGTCAAAAAGCTTCACAACCATTTTTCTTCTAATCAGCTATAAAACGGCACAGCAGATAATCCACAGGACCACAGGCATTTTGGCAGGCAGCCATCTCCTACAGTCATGAATTCTGTTAGGTATTAAGTCTAATCATGTGTGCACTCTAACATTTCTAATCAAACGGTAGCATAGAGCAAGTCTCAGCTTCTATGGATTTCAGAAGATTCTACCTGTAGATATGATGCACTAGTCCAGATGCTACATCATTACAGAAAAAGGAGTATTTTCCATACTGAATTATAAGCACCACTATGAAGTTAAAATTAGTCTATTAAAATGAAACATGTGACTGTTGAGCTCTCACTTCAAATAGATAGCTTTATGAAACAAAACACGTAGAAGTTACATAAAATTATCACAAAAAGAGGTATTAATGTAACCTACTAATGATTTTCAATATACATTCCAGTATCCACTGCAGAAAGGCTTGACATTTTTACTATTTTTTATTTTTCTTACATGTTAACTCTACATTACTATATAGTTCACTGACAAATATACACTTCAAAGCAGTAGGTACATTCCAGCAAATGGACTATTACAACAACCAGAACTATGCCTTTTTATAGTTTTTCAGGTTGATATAGCAACTACTGATCGTAACCAAGTATCAGGTTAGATTTTATGTGATAAGGCTTTATGCATAGTATTTAGTCATGTGCTTAAATAAGCTCTTCGTTTCTGTGGAGTCAACAGTATAATCAAAGGCTGCTATTATATGTGACAGCAAAAGCTGACGTAAGGAGCTGCTTTATCGCTGGCAGTTCAGGTCTGCTGCAGAATTCAAAGCAGTAATAATTTAGGAAAGATAGGAAGTACATTTTTATTTTTACATCAATAAAAGGCAAACCTCCAGGTTTTTACCATTTTGTACTTATATTCTGTCGGGAGTAAGGAGCTGCATCCCCCCTGCCTGGTCTAAGCTCAACACAATGTAACTAAAGACCACATTCTATGCTTCTGAGGTTTGGATGAGCAACGTTGAGCTTGAACTTATTTGGTTTCTGACAAGCAATGTATAAACAGTACATACATACAAGAATGTTGAACAGAAAAAGCAACAAAGTGCAGGCACACGGTTTACTCAACAGCTTCTCTTTAGTTGTTCTCTGAAGTTTTTTGTTTTTCACTTGCTAGTAAGTGATAAGCCATCACAGAACACAGCAAGTTACACAGTGATTAGCAAAAAAATAATATTCCTATCCTCTGTATGCTGCAATCATTAATGCTGCACTAACATTCAAAGATATACCCACTGAGAACAGTATACTACAGGAGGCAGAATATGCAGTCTCTTACCTTTTATGTATAAGGTAATCCTCCAAAATATCAAGGCAGCGCACCATTTGAGAGAAGATAAGGACCTTGTGGCCTCCTGCTTTCATTTTTGGAAGAAGTTTATCAATAAGAACCAATTTACCAGCAGACTGGATCATTGCTTGCAGATGGAAGTCAGGAGCACTTGGGCTATATGTTTCTTTAAACTCTCCAAGGATTTTCTCTTCAGCACCTATCAAAAAATACATTTCTGTATCTACAGGTTTATTTACACAAATATCTCCATATAGATACAGGACTAAGTTAGCAAAATCAGTGCTTGTACTCTAAATAACCCCCATCAGCCACTGCTGGAGGCAGAACAAAGTTCTGGATGGATCTAAAGTCTACCAAGAACACCTATTTCTATGCTCTTTGAAAACAAGTCTTAATTTTTTAAGCAAAACAGCACAGAAAAAACACCTAGAACGAGGTGACCTCCCTCCCCCCCAGTTGTAAAAATGCAAATACAACTTGTTCTCAAGTGTTGTGTAAAAAAACTAAAAAAACACAAGTCCTTTTGTCTGTGTAATATTTTAAATGGGATGTGTCTCAAAAACATTATTTTGAAGACCTTTTCTGAAGTCCCACTATGACTGAAATTATAGCAAAAACATTAGGAACTTAAAAGTGTATTTTCTTGCAAGCAGGAAAAACATCCAAGTTGGTTATAACTAAGTGAGAAAAGCAATGGAGACTGACACAGACAATATCACTTGCAAGAAGTATTAACTTCAAAAGTTAGCTCTAGAAGTTCTTTATAGTGCTTTTAAAAGGATGTAATATTTCCGTAAGATAATTGCTTCTTAATGTTCTGTGAAATCCTACAGGAAAACAAGTTCACTTTTCAGGCCTCAAATACGCAACTGCCTCACAACTTTGCCTTACATCTATCAAAAAATGCTTCCACCTAATCCAATCCTTTGCAAGTCTGATGAAAACGTCAAAGAATTATAATAAAAGTTCCTACATATTTTAAATAAAAGTACAAAAAGTAGTTAAAAAAAAAAGAAAAGACTCAGTCTTTATCTTGTATTTACCTTTGATGAGATAAGGATGATTACAACACTTTCTGAGTTCCATCATAGTGTTAACCAGATTGGGTACATTTGCTTGCCCTGCTCCTTTGGATAAGAAAGCAAAATTTTTCTCCAAAATTGCTCGGTAATATTTCTTCTGAATATTAGTTAGTTCTACTTCAATTATAGTTTCCTCCTTAGGAGCCAGCTTTTTTTCTACATCTTCCTTTAATCGTCTGAGCATCATGGGTTTCAGGATAGCCTGTAGTTTCTGAACCTAAATTAAACACAACAGGTTGTTGGAACATCAAAAAGTAAAAGCGTAGTTTAATTAAAAATTTTTGTACTCCGTATCTCGAATATTTTTCCGAGACTTATATAAAATAACTTCCAGATGGGATATAGCCTTAGTTTTAACCCCAAATTACTAAAGAATTTTCTTATGTACTCCAAAACTGAAGAAAGAATATCTTTTTAGCACTCGTCTGCAAAGACTCTGACTACAAAGCCAGAAAACTTCCATTTTTTGTTTTTCTCACTATTGACTTCCCAAATTTACAAAACTGACCCAAAACAGTAAAAATAAATCTTTAAGATAAAATATCACACTTAACTGATGTCTGCTGCCTGCAGAGTTTAGAGAAATGGCATGACAAAAGAACTCAGAGGTGATATGTGGGGAGTGAAGTGGCGCATGGTCACTCTTACACACTGAAGCTCAAAATGAACTTATTCAACTTGCAATACCTGTTCCTCTGTTTTAAGGTCTCCAAATTCTTGCATGAATGTAGATTCAGCAGGAAAACGCAATGGCTCAAGAAAATGAAGGAGGCTAAATAATTCTTCTACTGTGTTCTGCAGTGGGGTACCCGTTAACAGCACTTTATGCTCCTGTAGAAGGAAACAAAACTCACATGACCTTATGTGCACACATTTGCCAGAATTTTTGTGTGAAGTCTGAGCGTCATAACCTGAAAATACCAGTTTTGCATGTCACTAAGTACACAGGTAATACAGCTAAACAGATTTATTGAAGAACAGTAATAAGTATTTTCTACTAGCTTTTCTTTAAATTCTGTCTTCCTCTGTCTGTAATGAAGAAATGATTGAACACTTTAACTTTTGCCTGTAATATTCACACATGTACAATCCCCTCTCTCTAGTGTGGAAAATATACACTAAGCATGTATCAGAGAGCAAATAAGACAACCTCTGAGAACATGTAGCAACAAGTGTATCAAAGTAATAATGAAGTAAAAAAAACCTACGCAAAAGTAGTCATGCATTTTAGTAATGCACCAAAAGCCTCAAGACTCATGGTAGCATCCACTTTTTAAAACCTTGCACTATGTCAAATAAAACCTTAACTATGGGGACTAGACAATAATTCCGTTTAAATGCTACTACTTGCTTGATTTTTTTGTTAATTAACTTGTTTAAAATACCTTCTAGGTTTTTAAACATTAATTACTGCACAAAAACTTGCACACAAACAATTTTATTATTATAAAGCCAATTTTAAATGAAATCTTCATCATAATCAAACTCTAGAATGCTATCATAAGAAATAGATTCTGCTTACAGTTAGAACTTGCCACATTTTATTTAATCAAAAACATACCAGCATCAGCTATCAAAAATACATACATTTGAAGCAAGTATCAGGAACAGGCATCTCCTGAGAAAGACTGCTTGAAAGGTCTTTTTTGGCAGCCAAAACAAATTTGTGATTTATTATCATACTATACTTAACTAGAATCAAACCCCCAAAGTGAAATATAGTTACTCACAAGGTTCATTAATTTTAGTCCTTCCAAGAGTTTGCAATTTTTGTTCTTCAGTCTGTGAGCTTCATCAATAATAACACACCGCCATTCAATTGCATTTAACTCTGGACACCCACCAAGAATCATTTCAAAAGTTGTGATAATGGCTTGGAATCTGTAGGTACCTCGAACGATACGTCCCTAGAGATTCATCAACACACAGAATTTGTTGGATTACCTCGAATTTACTCAATTTAAAGATTTTGTTGCTGAAGTTTTATCAAGAGCCAGACATCAGATTTTACATTATAAATTGTTTTGTCATCCCATACACATTTATGACATCTTTATAACTCTGTAATTAATACTGATGAGTAATAATCCATAGCCACAAATCCAATATTGTCTAACCAACAGTAAGATTTTAACCACTTTTAAATTACAGCTATAACCACCTAATAAAACTGTTTCAAAAGGTGCATGTAGATAATATCACATTTTTAACCCTGGGAAAATCTGAAAGACTGACAGGAAAAACCCTACAGTCAATCAAAATATGTGAGTGTAATATATTTAGCACTTATACAGTAAGTTAAAAAAAAAAAATCACCTGTGAACTACATAAACACTTTTTATCCAGCTTACTCTACTCCATTGGGCTGACAAAGAGAATATGTAAGACCTTCAGTAAGGCAGTATACAGTAAGTCACTAGAGAAACAAGATGTCATTTTATTATTTAGCACTACATAAAAAAAGTTTTCAGCCTTATCAATTTTCTAGAGATACCTTGATAGTTTAAAAAAATTGTTTATGCAGAATATATAGAAAAGGCAAAAAACTTTTTTGAAATAGTCAGATTTCAGGGTCTTTTCATGTCATTTAATGTGAAGTATTTCAGACAGAAAAGCAAAGGAAATCAACAGCAACAGAAAGGTAACACAGAGCTTAATCGGTTGTATTTTTGTTCTCACTGCTCTTCAAATTCAGGACCCAGCTGCAACCATCTGTGTACATTTTAATCTCCACATGAGTATCAGCGTCACCGCTATTCAATTGCAAATTCCTCAGCAGACTGAAACAACACACATCTTGCTGCAACCCCTTTCACTCAATTCACTCAGTAAGCATACGTTAAAGATTCTGACATGTAAAAAGGTTAGAAAACACACCATGGCATGTAAAATGACTTTCACTACATATGTACAGATAATGTAAAGTATACATTTCATTACTACTACCTGAAACAGATTTTGGGCAAGTTATTGCATCTAAGTGATGTTACAGTACCTGGGAGTCCCTGAAGTACATTTCGTACTGCTGAATCATCTGCCTGCTGATCATACTGCCGTGATACACTACAACATTAAGGTCAGTCCATGTGCGAAATTCTCTTTCCCAGTTCGTTATGGTGGAAAGCGGAGCTATGATGAGAAAAGGCCCCCTTATACCAGCCAGGAGGATTTCATAGAGGAATGTAATTGACTGAATGGTTTTGCCGAGACCCATTTCATCCGCTAAAATGCAATTCCGCCTGAAAGTAAAATATATGTATTTGTTATTAGCATCAAAGAAAGCACAGACACTAAAGCTGTTACTCAAATGGATAATTCATAAAAACAAAGCTCAAATATACCAATTTACAACAGCCAAAATTGAGGCACTGTAAAAGACGCTCACAAATCTTCCCTGGTTATGGTGAAAGAATGAATTTGGTACAAAACCCCACAAGCCTAATCATGTTTAGCACTGGCCAAACCTGAGGATGGAATGTTCCATGAGGTTCTCCTAGAGAAATATTCCAAAAGTTTTCTTTTGGGACTACGTCTGCCCTAATTAAAGGCATTAAAATGAATCAGATTTCTTACATATACACTCACCTTGACAAAATTGCTAGAAATTAACAAAGATTCCATAAAAGTCACAGATTGGAAGTATCCCAGCTACACTCACATAAAAGGAGCACATTATAGCATCGCATACAAATTTCCCCTCTTGTTTCCAAAACTCAGACAGATGCATGTAACTAAATTACTACATGAAGCGCCAGGATGTGCTCACCCTCAGCCATAATTGCAGCCCTTCACTCTGTTTGCACAGATACTCACACAGCTATGTTGTGCTCGACTGAGAATTAGAACAATTTTTTTTTTTTTCAGATCTTGAAACTATGATAAAATGGTGTGCTCACTGACATAATTTCTATAAAGGACAGGCAACTAGTATTTTGGAAATAAAGTGGGCAGGAAGATTCAGGAGTAGAAATCCAACTTAGATACAGAGAAAATACATCATTCTGGAAAAAAATCTTGAAAGTTACTATATTCCTGTTAATAACATCATAGCATTAATGAACAAAAGTTCACTTTAGCTTACAATACAGAAAACAATTATTTACTAGCCTTATTTCTGAAGAGGCAACTTCATTTGAAATACATACTAATTCTAGAAATCATTTTGAAAGATGCAAGTGTTTTCCAGTTGTTCCAAAAATTCTGGAAGCTTGTACTCTGGTAGAAGTTGCTTTTTGCTTTCATTTTCTCATAGCCACTGAAAATTTATTTTCAGTTACGTTAGTTTTATTCTTTTAAGATTTGTTTTTTGTTACTCTTGTTAGTAAAAACATACTTGTACACCAAAAGAAACAGAAATCTGTTTTTCCCAGCTACACCCTTCTAGCTATAAACAGAGAAGTTAAGGTAAGTTTAGTTAAAACCGTATTCATTCCCAGTAAGTGATTCACTCCATATGGTTTAAAAATTTACATTAAAAAACATTCCATGCATATACCTATTGTACCAGTTGAATAGGAGCCAGTTAAGTCCTTCCAGTTGATATTCCCTGAGCTGATTGCCATTTTTATATTCCCTGGACTGTTCTATCTTCTTCCAGGAGTTTGGAGGTGGTCGGTCCTTTAAGGGAAAGATTAATACATGTGCAAGTTGGTACAAGCTTTATTTTTCCAGAACATTTTAACCTGCTATTTCCTGAGTAGAACAACTTTAGATTTAGAATATAATTACTTAATCTTAAAACTGAGAAGGTATCATTGTTAACATTGCTTAGTAATGACTAGTCTGCAGAAACCTGAAATTTGTTTTTATTTGTCTATACAAATTAATACTTTTAAAATTAATTTAAGATTATACTACAATAATAACTAGCAACTGATTTCTAAAACTAAGCATACAAATAGCTTGGCACTGGTAATTTGACACACTAATTAATTTATACAAGAAACTTCGAGACTCTATGAAGTTTCACTTTGGAAGCCGTAAGAACAGCTGTCCTACAACCACAACCAACCGAGTCTTTGGGACTACCAAAATCCCCGAAGCCTGAGTAGCTCTGGATTCTGAAGCGATCCTCCTCAAGTGGTTTGGGCAATCTACACTGAGTTATGGCATCTTGCCCTTTCCTTTCTGCATTTGCCCTGGTCACTGCTCATCACCCCATCTCACAGTTAGCCAATTCAGGAAGCCAACACCAGGAATACAAAACAGTAGACTTGTGAGTGCTTTAGTTCCCTGAATCGATTTCACCACGGGATCAGATGAAGCGCAGTATCAGCACACGCAGGATCATGGCACAAAGGACATGACAAAACAGACTGTAACAGTACCAAGGTATATCATCTTAACATCCCTAGCAAGCTAAAGGAAAGCCGAGAGGCTATGTATAAAAAAATTTCTCTATATAAAGATATATATTTATATATATAAAACCAATATATATATTACATTATATATATACATAGACACACACACAAATTTGCAAGCCTGGAGACTCAACAGGCTGGCTATTAGCTTAGCAGGCAACTCAGTAATCATGAAGCTTCTGACTGATACAAGATAGGATTTCAGCAGAAAACTCTCTCTTCAGACAGCATCTGCATCCCAGTGTGAACAAACTCACGCTTTCAAGCAAAATATTTTTAGTAAGAGCTTTTCTGATCAGCTGTACTCCCCCCCCCCCCCCCCATTTTTCAGTCTTTATAAAAGCTTGCGTTCACTCTAAGACTCATGTTGCCTTATCAGGTAGCTCTGAATTCTAGATTTGCATTTTCTCTCTCTCTATTGCCCCTGTGAGCTCCAGCCAACACCAGGTCCGAGTGCAGCAGTAGCTGTCCCTCCCTCCCCTCGGCCACCAGCATCCATCTGCCCGCTCCCCCAGCCCCGAAGCAGCCGTGCTCCTGCTCGCAGGGCTGCACGCCGCAAATGCCCAAGCCTGGAACAAAAAATACTTGTTGCTGATGCTATGGTGACTGTCAGCTCTACGGTTGCGCTTTAATCATCTTTTTCTCTCAAAGCCAAATACGGTAACAGAGAGATATAAAAGCCCCTCTTCCCACGTGCCAAAATGGCAGGATTTTAAATAAATACTATAAAAACGAACTAAATATAATATGAAGACATTCATTGTGACTACTGCCATTATCTGTACATGGAAAAAACATTAAAATAAAATTGAAAGCCTACAAATTAAAACTCTGTGCGTATTCAGTTATGTAAAATAAACAAGTTAAAACAAGTTGTTGTACTACACCACGCGGGACACGTCTTACTCTGACAATGACATACAGGACTTTAAACAGAACTATTTTGTTTTCTCCTGCTCTATGAGACAGAAGATTGATAATTTTAAGATAAATCACATTTCCTTATTACGGTATTTTTCTTCCTTTCAGCTAGCCCTTTATGGCAAGAAGAAAAATAAAAGCAGGAAGTAATTACGGAATCTGTCTGACAGATTCTGTTTGCCAATTTCCTTCAGTGTTGAAGCACAAGACTAACTCTGTTCTCTATAAAAGGATGTTTATACTTTATTCTGTGTTCTCCTCATCTTAATGATGTTTAGATTCTGTGATAGCCAGTTCAAATGTGTTGCTCATCACTCAATTAAAAGCTCAGAAAGCTATAGCACTGCATATTTTTTCCTAAACAAAGATTTTTTTAAATTTTTTTTTTAACCAAGTAACAAATTAGCAGAGAATATTTATCTATGTCTACCTGAACGTATTATTATTCTTAGGTAACAAGGCTCACAGATCCTTTACACAGAATGTCACTAAGCTTTATGTTTTAACACAAAAGTTTAAAGCTGGGAAAATCAAATCCAATTTGCCAAGACAGACAAGTAAATTAGGTATAATTTTACCAATCTCCTTGAGTCAGGCCTGGAAGCTTGCAATTGTTCAAATTCTTCTATTTTTGCTTGATCTACATCTTCTTTCAGCTCCCACGTACTGTCTTCATATGGCAACGAACACCATTTTACTAAATAGTAAATAACAGGCTGCAGAAGAAAATTCTGAATGTTATCAGCTTTTAATTTAGCATACAGACTGTTAATATGCCTTACTATTTGAGTAGCTAGCTTACATGAGAGCTGGAAACAAAAAGCACATTTCTGATATTTTTTTAAAGATGATCTGTGTAGGTTCTTGTTATCTACCATCTGATCCTTGGCTTCTCAGACTCTGCCACTTGCAGACCCCTGGAGTACCTTTTAATCCCACTGACCCCCCAGTAAGCCTTAGCAAACATAAACTACATTCATGATGTTTGTGGAAACGGGGCGGGACGCCGCCACCAGCTAACTACAGATGTTAACTACAGAGGTGCTATCCAGAACATTTCCTCCACTCTCCAAATCAGGCTACCTAAGCCTAAAACAAAGAGCTTCAGAAAGTTCCTAAAACACAGGCCTTCTCAACAGAATAGAAAGCTTTACAGCTCTGCTGGGCGACAGACATAAAAATTTAGGAAAAGTCTCAAAAGATGGAAGCAAAGCAGATTATTTAATTTAGATCTATTTAGATAAAAAGTGATCTTTCAAGAAGTTGGGGGAAATGCTTATGACAACAACACATTTTTTCTAAAAGTGTAATAATGACAACTCTGCTGCATACAATGGAAAGTAATATTAACCCTTAACCCTGCCTTAAGAAGATTAATGCAAAAATCACTGGGTAAGAGTCTGCTCATTTTGCCATCTAGAAGAACAGAATAAGTATCATAGCTATTCCAACAGCCTTAATCAACAACTTTGCCAGCCTTTGTTCTCATCTCACGTTTTTGTTCTGTAATAGCTTTCCAGAAGAGATACTTTAAGTTAAAAAAGAGTTTTGATAAATTCAAATACAGAGGGAAATGTCTGCTGGTGGCTATCAAAACACCTCTCAACCACTGGTTGCCTCAAGCTTAGGGAGAGAGTTAGAGAGGAAGAGGGAACCACCACTGTCCTGCCTTCTTGTGCTTTTTTCAGCAGTGACCCCTTGTCACTATCAGAGAGACAGGACAGCACACAGGATCTGCCTTCTGTTGGAACTTACAAAACAATTACTGAGCTTCAAATTTATGTTAGTAACTACCTAAGCTTTGTCTACTATGACCTGTTAATACTAATAAAAATATAAGCCATTGCACTCTGATTTCTCCTTCAAAATACATGGCTAATAGGAAATTAAAAGATTGTCCTGTCTCACAAAAAATACTATTGAAGCTTAAAATCACTGAGGTGTTATTCCGCAATCTGCTAAAATTACAATTGTCAAACACTACATGGAGGTGTATCCTCTTGACTTGCTTTAAGATATATTTACCTCACCAGTGTCCTTATCTTCACAAAGAGATACTTCTAATACCCGGTCTACTTCAACATAGTCAGGATTAAAAGGTTCTTCTTCCATCTGCAATGCAAGATTCATTAAAATCAGTAGAGAGGCAAAAAAAGCTGATATATGCTAAGACTTGGTCTCATCGTACACGAAATGAATGTGGCAGTTGGAAACTACTGAGGCTTTTGCACACATTTAGGGATGAAGTGCTGTCTTGGGAAAGTCATATAGTAGAGAAACTAGCCATACTGACGTGATCTTTCCCTCCTTACCACTTTTAAGTAGTTATCCAAACAATCCCCATTTTAAACTGTGCAAGTCACATTAGTTCAGCGACTCCAGAAGACTTGCTCTTAAAGTTATGTTAAACAAACTGCCCCCTGCTGCAAGCAAAAACCCAACCCTGATGGCTAATGTTTACTTCACAACATTCAGCTGTTGTATTTAAAAGCAAACTATTAATCACAACTTTACAAGGAAAAAGCAGCTTATTTAATTGTATATTTCATACTCACATCTGCAAAAAAGTGAGCTCTTTGTGCTTGCCTTAGTTTGAATCGTTTTATTTTCTGCTGGATTCTTTTATCCTTTAAAAGCTGTTGTTCTGTGGCCCACTCACAGTGGAGATAAGAGCTAAAAATACAAAGATTAACATTAACATATTAGTGAAAGCAAAAGCTTACTATCTATTTTCAATATACAGTTAACAGAATATATTTTATAAACCAGAATTTCACTCAAAAAAGAACATTTTATCATTTAAGACAGAATTCACTGTAAAGATCAAAGATTTATTCCTCCAAACAATCATCTTGCAGCATCTAGGTAAGGCAGGGTTTTTGGGCTAGGATCCATAGACTTCTATGGATTCACAAATTTCTTTCATGCATCCTGAGAAACAAGCGTATTTAAAGTATGCTTAAATAAATCGAGTTTAAAATCTGACACCTCTATCAGAAAGTACCCAGAGATATGAAGTACTTCATACACTGGATCTAACTTCTTCATGTACTTCATGTGAACATCTCTTCACAGGTACCGCTGAACTATACAGCTGAGCCCACTAAAAGACTCGTGAGGAGCATCAGAGCCCGTGGCAAAAAGCAACATGCCATCAGATTGGGTTGGGAGAGAAGCACCAAGTAATAGAGTCAAAGGAAGGAGAAAGCATAAGCACCAGTGCTTACACCATCTAACTGTACCCCAAATGAGCCTTTCTGAAGTTAGACAGGTTTGACAGAAGTACATATATTTCTTCCTCACAACCCCTTTTTAATATGTTTTCATCCCTTTTTAACCTTTCTAAAGATATGAATGAAGAAGAGCTATTGCTGGGTATTACTCGTTCTGGATGAAAAGACAGACTTTACCCTTTCAGAAAACTAGAGTTAAATGGTCTCCACAAGCACATGAATACAGAGTCTCAAAAAACATTACATTTATTAGCAAGAATCTAATGAAATTACTCACATATATAAAATTAAAAATGTGCTTGCATTTTCAGCATCAAGAACTGAGTAGTGACAGGAAAAGGAAAATATGGAAAAAGTTCTTTTTCTTCTTCACTCTATTTCCTGCTTCTGATGTAAAATCATCTCTATTGCTAGAAGTTTTTTTCTTTTTAAAACAGTAAGACCAACTCCTACAATAACCTCTCCTAAATGTATAACACTGTAAATCTAATCTAGGTTCACAGAATAGCTCTGATTTAAATTCATGAAATTAAAATTAGCCTCAGGCATGTAGCCCCTGCTGAATTTAATAGATATATCTTCTACAAAAATTCTGTTCTTTTGGTGATAAAGGCTGTCAGCTTATTGGTCAGTGCTGGTTTCACAATACTGATACTTTTAAAATTATTACTAACAATATAATGCGGATTCTTACTAACAATATAATGCGGACTCTTAGCAATTTTAAGATTAAATTTGTAAAGAAAAATGTCAAAAAATGACAAAATCTGCTTATAAGTCATCTTCAAACAATACAAAACTTAAGTACGTGAATATGGTACTTATCATTTCAGTCAACATCTCCAATGAAAAAACTTTTAAATACTTACTAGTTCTTGTATTTTACAAAAAACTCTTCTGTTTCTACTGTCATCCCAGCAGATATCTAGGAAAAGAAATTCAGGGGAAAAGTAAAATGACAGATAAACAACCCTTTTTCAAGTAAGCAACTTTATCCCATGACAATTACTTACTTCTTTCTTTATTACCCTGGAGGATAAGATTTTGTCTACAATTGCTGCATCTTCTTCACTTGGATTTTCCTATAAATGCAGGAAAACAATGACATTACAAATTGCAGTAAATGCCCTCTCTTCAAACTGATCAGGCTTAAAACCTTCAAACACACGTGGCTCGTTAAAAGATCAATGATAAAGGCAAATTTGATCTCTACCAGTAGTATTCTCTTTAACAGTCTGGGAGTAACATTTAAAAACCTACGTCTATATCCAGAGAGAAATACACACAAAAGTACAGTAAGTCTGGCACTTCCAGTGAGCATCAGACACAACGCTCACCTGCCAAACACACTTATAGTGCAAGCATTGGTGATTCTGATGCTTTCCAGACACAGACTCACTGCAAATGCCCTGCTGAGTTGATCTGATGCAGTGGACATACCCAGAATTTCATTATACAGATACAGAGAAATAAGAACTCTGGCAGACAGGTTAAAAAAAATTAATAAAACAAAACCAGCATGTGTCACACTCAATTTAATAGATTTACTCTGAACATAGATAACAAACGTGCTGTGGAATCAGGCAGACAAGGTTATGCCTGGGAATTCCAGCAGGGCTTAGGTGTGACACAGATATGGGATTACTTAGCTCTGCCAAGACTGACGCTGTGGTTCCAGAGATACAGAGCCAATTTTTAAAGTCACCTTCCCTCTTGTCTGATTTGTTCCCAATCATACTATCTTTCTCCCTCCCTTACAACTTCGGCACTCCTTCAAACATCTCACAAATACTTTCTTCCCTGTTTCCTTCCTGCTACTTTATTTACCTATAATGGCTCAACAGTAGGTTTGAGTACCAGAGGCGGCACAAGTTAAACAGTGAAGTGTAAACCTGAAGGGGGGGAAAAGGGGAGGAGTATCCTTTTTAAAAATCTCGGTAGCGAAAGATCCCCATAGACTCAATTAATTTTATACTTCTGAAAGTCATGATAACATTAGCATACAGCTTTTTCATACGCCTACGCAGCATAACACATTGAGATATACCTATCCTTAGTCTTATCCTTAACTTCAGTTAAGTCAACGAATGTTTATAACAGAAAAGAAAAAACAGTAATAAGCCATTTTTTCCAGTTCTCAAGATCTTAGCAAAAGGTCATATTAAATAAACTATGGCTTAGTAATAATAATGTATTCCTTCCAAGTTATGAGCTTTACTCACTGAACTACTTCAGACAAACAGAAAGTTCCCACCACAGACCAAGCCAGTTTTCTCTTACCACAAATAACTGTAAAGGTTGTTCAGCAGGTAAAGGGGCAGAATTCTTTTTGATTTTCACAGAGACTTTAGCTTCTTCTTCTGATTGCTTTCCTTCTCCTTCTTCAGCATATTTTTTCCTTTTAACTTGACGATTTGATCTTCTCTTCTGCATGCAGGAGAATAAAAACAGAGGTTTTATCAAAAACTTAGATTAACACAAATTGCAAGTTTTGGGACACACTAAGCAATACTTTAGCTGTATCTAAATCCAAAGGCCAACATTTGATAGAAAACATGGAGCACGATAATCACAGAGGGGCAGAAGTAGCCATATACTATTTTTGATCAATTTTTTTTTTCCTGTTTCATATAAACATTTGATCCTTTTATTTTTAGAGTTCAAAAGCAAACATGTACCAGTATTTTCAGGGTATGGGAACAAAGCTGATATATAGCAGATATCCCATAAGCATCAGTATTTCAACAGCAATTTCATAATGCGGCATAACAGCAGCGTGTTACTGTCCAATTCAAGAATCTGAGTGAATCATACAAAATATGCTGAAGTGTCTCTACAAAACAATACTGCTACACCAAAAATTATGAAGATTTTCATTAGATCGTATTGGTCAGATTGCTGATGAAGTCTGATTTGATGGCTAATAAGTCTGTTGCTTTGTTAATGTATTTGTTTTCTCCTCAACCTTAAATCAAGTTTGTCTAACAGCAGCATTTCGCTTACTTTGTGGTTTACCTCTCTAATCTTCCACTCTTGTTTCTGCAAGAACCTGGGGACAACAAGTTCCAGTTGGAGAAATAACATTCAGTCTAAGAAAATAATTGCTTCTCACTCACTGTTTAAGTTTCAAATACTTAGATTATTAGGGTATTGCATATCCTTTCCATCCCTCACTACCAATATGAGACACTTCATATTTAACCATAAGATTAATTTGTAAATCCATTGGATAAATAATGATAGCAGAATCAAACTAGTCAGCTAACATTTGAAAAAACATGGCAGTCTCCTTTAGGGAACTGATCACCACAAAAATAAAATCAGCAAAGTAAACCAGTCTCTAGAAAATAAATTAATTATATTGAGCTACACAGCAAAGCGTATTTTTGTATAGGAAAAGCCACTGCTGGTTGCAATACATTGTAGTAATCAGCTGGGAGAAGAACAAGTTGTGAATTGAACAAAAACCAAAAGCCTGTGGTCATGCTGGCTTCAGCAGAGCAGATGTGAAGTAACAGTAAGATTGCAGCACAGGAACTTTCTTCCTGACTGCTAAATTCAGTCCTTGGTCTGGCTGGCATCGGGTAAAAGTCCTAGCTATACTTTAACAACTACGTCAGAAGTATATTAGTAGTATATAGAGTAGTAACATTACATATAGAGTGAAAATCAAAGAATGGGCATCACCATTCTTCTAGAGAAGTTGGGACAGTGCATATATGAAACTACTCAATCAGCTTTCCACAATAATGTAGCCAGATTAGCTATTCTTCAGTAAAAAGCATGCGTGTGCGGGGTGTGGTGTTAGGGCAAAAAGAAACTTCAGATTAAACAGACACATTAATGTGTCACATTATAGTTAAATCAACAATAGCTTGCTGACAGAAGTAGCTTTTTTTTTTTTAAATGCCAGCTAATGGAAGCAATGCAAAATGATGTATGAATTAGGAAAAGAAGGATTAAGAACCAGGTTCAAGTTTTACTCATTAAGTACTTGTTGAATTTTTCAAAACCTAATGAGGCATTAACTGGCATTTTCAATCCTTCTCACTATGTCTTTTCTTGAAGTAGGAAGTGATTAACGAAACATCAACAGACATACGTTCTCCAACATATTAATATATAAACTGAGTTGTCTGAAAAAAAACCCTTTGCATTTCCCTGAGCTGAAAAGCATGGTCATAAACAAATGCTCTAAGGCACAAAATAAAGTAGTACCACACATTTTTCCAAGAAATAAATCATCGTATTTAAGGAAGACACTTACTGTGAAATTAAGCATACAAAATGAATAAGGGGGGAAAAAAAGACCTAAAATTGCCCCCCCCAAGCTTAGAAATACACAGCTATTTGCAACAGGAAAAGAAAACCATGAAAACGTTCTAAAACTGAAGAGGGAATGAATTAGTGAAGTAAAGCAACTTGTGTCTTTCCTGTTATGCTTCTCCCAAACTCTTTCGAAAATAGACAGGGCGGTGCTGTGACGTTCTGCAGTATCATCTTTTTTCTATCCCAGGACACCCCTTGTTATCTCTACGCTCTGTTCCCTTCAGGCCAGGATCATGAGACTTGATGATACTCCCTCTCTATCCACACTAGAATTGAAGATGACCCTTGTTGCGCTAAAAATCAAATATCCAAAAACCCAAAAGCAACTGGAAAAAAGAAATCATCTTCAGTCTTTTGTATTATATTTGTTGGCCTACAAATTTATACCTATCTGAGTATGGAACACTATTGACAAGCTACAGTACTTCTGAACCACCGAACCTGCTTTCACCTCCTTCAGTGTACTAAATGGACTTCCTACATCAAGACAAATTCCCTGAGAGATAAATAATTTAGTAGTCCCTTCCAGGTAACCTTTACCTAAAACAAGCTTTCACTTAAGTTAACAAAAAGTCATTCTGGGAAATGGCTTCTGATCCTCCCTGCCCCCCCAGCATTATTATTGTGAAATACTAGAAGTCAACTCAGTATCCCATCATTGTTTTCTGACACTGTAATCAAATAATGCAATTAATTTTTACTCAACACCACCTTACTTTGAATATTCATTTCATCTCTGTGAATGAAATTGCCACAGAATAAAAACCTGTGCATTTCCAGCATATAACCTTACTTTTAAGAGTTTGCCCTGAAGCAAGAAAGTTATAATTATCTTACTAACATAAAAATAAATAGGATATGGTCTTTTACAAACAGTTCATACTTCTTTGTGCAAAAGGGCAATCTATGAAAGAATTGCAGAGAGAGTTACAAGGGAGATACTCCTCAAGGGAATGACTCCACCACTTTAATTCTTGATCTGGCGCTTCCCTCAGAAGTATTCCACAAGCAAGGAGAGCCTATCAGCATATCGATCACTGCTCCCTTCAGATCAAACACTGCAAAAAACCAGTTTCTACAGAAGCAGAGCTCAGAAAGAAACAGTAAAGTTTGTAACAAACCGTTTAAGTGTCCCCAAAGAGCCAGTTTCCTTGATAAATGTCCCTTCTATTAGGCAACCTCTGCCTTTTCCCCACAAAGTCAGGCAAAGTCAGGATCAGGTCTAACTGCCAGCTCAACAGATGAGTACTTACAGTCTCAAATCTACGGACTCCTGTACTGAAATGAAATAGATACAAGCTGTTGTCCCATTACAGAAAGGGGACTCTAACCTGTAGGATTTTCTGATTTTCAACTGGGAAAAGCAGCTGATAATGTAAGGTTCCACCTATGAGAGACAGACAGCAGTGAGACAGTAACTCTCACTGTGTCAAAAGGAATATAACTTTTGGGACAGAGGGGAAAAAAGACCTTTAAAAGTAACAACATGCACAAATTTAAAAGGGAAAAAATCTGACTACTTACCTGTGAGTCTTCATCTTTCAGTGGCCGCTGTGGAGTCTGCTTAGCATCAGATAATTCATCTGAAGATTCATTTTTTCTTTTCTGCTTCTTACCCAGTGTGATGATTAGCTTTCTGTTAGGAAAAACCCCAACGTCTAAGTGAATGCCATATACTAGTTTATTTAACTTTAATATTAAAAATAACACCACATCCACCAGCAATTCCCATATTCTTCTTAATATTAAACTCAGGAAGCACCACTGTCTGAAAAATGAAAAATATGTCTCAAAACAAAAAGCTACAACTTCACAGTAGACAGTATTTTCTACTACTGTTACTGAGTTTCTCTACAGGCAAGCAGTTACCTTATTATTGCAAACTCCTCTGTATCATACGTATTTTAAATCTATAAGTAAGAGAGACACAAAATCCAACATTTAAACTAATGGAAAATGGTAAACTATACAAAGTTAGTATAAATACCATCAGCAGATGACAACAGCAAATGATTTATCATAAACAATTGATCATTGCAAAATATACCTTCTCTTACTTTTACTCAAAAAAATATAGCTATGGACAACCTAAAAATCATTCAAGGCTGTCCGCCATGCAAAACCTGTATATTTAAATAAGACATTCAATGGTAAAAATGAGGGAATTGCATGAATCCTTTTTGCCCTTTAAAAAAGTAAAACAGAGAAGCCGTATTCAAAACCCAGTAGCTTTATCAGCAAGAAATCTTAGAACCTCTCATGATATGTTAAGAACCAACATTGTGCTGAATAAATTAGTTAAATTCTAATGAAAAAGCACCAATTATTTCTTTGTTCAGATTTAAAGGTTATGCTGTAAACCACGATCCCAATTCATCTGATTTGTTTTTAACTAAAGGGTGTCAAAATATTTATTTTTTCATATTTGAAATGTGCCAAATACTCCTCTTAAAATATGTTTTCAGCGGAATAATTGCAGAATGATGACAAACTATCCAATAAAATCACAGATAAAGAGCTGTCCTAAAATATATATTTTATATACTATCTAATCATCAGATCTGTGTAACAGAAAATGAGGTAGCTGTTCCAGCATAGAAGCCTCTTCTGCCATTTGATGGAATAAATGAAACACAAGACTTCAGCCTTTATACAGACAATACAAGTTATTTTACACCAGAGTAGCATCAAATATGTTGGACACCTGAAAAGCCACTGATGAGAAGGTAGTGGGTCTTGTATCTATTGCATTTGCTGCTCTTTGCAACTGTCCAAATAAGAGAACTACCAGGTATTTACTACGTCCAAACTAACAGTCCACACAGAAAATGAAATCTTAAATTACCAAAACACTACAGATTTTTGTAAGCCATGTTGCTTAAACTGTTTATAGGCATAATTTTTTAAGAAGCAATAAACATTTTCATTGGCTTTCAATATTTAACCACTAAGTATGTTCAGTGGAAAGGTTAAAAAAAAAATAAAGCAAGCATTTTCCACTCCTACATTTTTCCTGCTAGTATGAAGTGAATGGCACGGGCAAACGCATGTTGAAATGAAGCTGCAGTAAGCATAATCACAGAGCCGCTTGTTCACAGAGCTGCTTTTTCAAAAGTAAATTCTGGTCCTCAAATCCCTGCTTTTCATTAGGTGTTCTCAGTTTAATTATTACTTATAAAACATGTTTCATAATCGCAGGAATTAATTTCAATAATGAAAGCACTGGCCCCACTTTTCAATCTCTGATCAGTATTCTTTTTTGGTTTTCTTTCTTTTTTTTTTTCTTTTTTTTTTAAGACTGTGGGATTCTCAGGTATTTGTCCAATATGACTCTTTCTGGTGATGGACTTGGATAAACCACTTTTTCCATTTTTATCTCACTTTGTTTCAAAGAAATAATTTGTTACATTAGCACTGGTCAGCTAATATGTCAAATTAGCTAATACATTCCAAAGTGATGTAGGCAAGGCACACCGTGATTGAACTTCTGAGCTCGTTGTTAAATGCAATTGTGGATGCTAAAATTTAACATGGATTTAAAGGGAAACCTGGGAAACTTATGAGTGAGAATTTCTTGGAAGACCAGTAAATTCACGCAACGGTACCTATCCCACAAAGTTCCTCGTTTGCATCTTTGGAGTTTGGGAAAATATTAGTATCATGTCTATTTTCCCTGCTCTTTAATTCTTCCCATTGCATCTGCTTCTGGCCACTGCTGGAGAGAGGACACTAGGCTACATGAAACTCCGGTCTAAACTGATTACGCACTCTTCTAAACTTTGTCCTTATGTTATTAAGCGCAACAAGCTGTGCTGATCTGTACCTGTCCCTTATTGATCATTTCATCGAAACAACTGGGCATAGAGCATATTCAATCTAGTGAGCTCACATGATACAATTTATAAGTTATTATTTTTTGACTAATAAATCAGATCTCAAGTCTTCTCTTTGATTTGGAGCAAAGGCATTAAAGGCCTGATGCAAGTATGGCATGTAGAGATGATTGTGAATGGGATACACATTTTGATTTTTAAACGAACAACAAGACTACTGACAACGACGAAAACAGATAACTACATGTTCTTTTATCAAATAAGCGTTGAGATATAAGTCAAGCTGGAAGGGGTCTCTGGAGAACACCTGGTCCCTCCTCAAAGCCAACTTCAGAATTCTTTTATGTTACTCAGTCCAGTCAAGTTCTGCTTATCCCCAAGGCTGACACGTCCCTGGGCAACCTATTCCAAATTTTGATTCTCTTTTATAAAATGGTAGATTAAAATGCTCCATAAATGCATGTTGCTATGTTAAGCATAAGTATCCATGCAACTATAGCTCACCCTTATTTCATGCACCACTGCCTATTATTTTAGGCTCAGGTTCCTTTTGGATTCAAGAAGCACAATATTAAGAAAGGCCATGACTATTTTACTATGGGTTGTAGTGGTATCCACTGAATAGCAGAGGATTTTAATGACCTTCTGGTTTAGAACATGGGCTTATTTTGTGATGAGACTGCTCTAGCTACATCTTTCCTTGTGCATTTTTCCCCGCTGTAGTCCTCCTCCCCTCCTTGTGTTCACCTCTTGCTCTGCCCCTGCAGTCTTACACATAATATTCCCTTCCTCTGTCAGCTTTTGTGTCGTGTCTTGATCTCATATTCCCCACCCCCAGCACTTCTCTTCACAACCATGTCCCTGAAATTTTCTTAACATCTTCTCTACATGTTGCAGATCAGAATGTTTCCTCCTCTACACGGATACGGTGCCAAAGAGAGGAATAAATGCACAGTTTCGCTTCTTTCTGATCCAGTGCCCAGAACCACAATGCTCCATGCTATCAAAAGTTGCTGAATGACAGTATGGTGCTAAAGTCACGCATTTCTATTAGTAAAAATGCAATCTGCTCATATTTTGGCCAAAAACTTCTAAAAAAATCTGCTATGTAAAAACAATGATTTTCAGAAGCTTGTAAACTGGATCAATTCTGTGTAAATTTTTCATTGAGAGAGCAAGTTCTCTTGCCAATTTATAAATTTCTGCATGAAAGCATAAAGATCCTTGGCTAAAATCCCTTTTTCCACCCCGAAACAAACTGTTCTGAACAGAAACTATCTATTCTGTTTCTATGAAAATGAAACAGCACACTGTAGACACAGAATCAATAATATCACGAGACTCCAGTCTAATTTCACTCTTGCCTTTTTAAATTTAAAATGTATCTTATTACATAATAACTAGAAATACTTTAACAACTAGACAGTGTAGATTTCTTCACCATGTATTTCCTTCTTCTGTAACTACAAACTAAGGATGCTGAAAAACTTATACCACTGGAAATTTAAAAAGAAGCCATCTCATGAGCCATTACTACTGGTCCTTCGCACAAGACACCAACGTGGTTTGAAGCCACAAAACTAAAAGCATCAGCAAGACCACCAGGAACAACTATTTGAGGAGCATTGCAACTTATTTCCCATAAATTAAGAACCAGTAAGAATCTACTCCATTCCCCTTCTGTTTGATAGCAGAGAATGTGACGGAAGAGTTGTCAGCACTTTGAACAGCTTTAAAATGATGAAGAACAGTTTTCAAGGCCTTCCAAACAGCGACATGAAGAAGTATTAAAGAGGGAAGAAAAGAAAAACAGCAAATATGCATTAGGCATGTAAGAAATGGTAAGTATTGCTGGCCTTTGATGCATGCCTTCATTTTACTTCAATTTTCCCAAAACAGAGAAACACCAAGTAACTAATTATTAGTGTCCAAAGCCACCTCCCAAGTATTTTAAATTGTAGTCAAAGCACTTTGGCATATTACTAGCAATAAAACTCCTCTGTGTTATCAACAGTATTAGTATTTCTGTATCACTGAAAACATAGCTAAAAATCTTATCTATTAGCAAAATACAAAGCAGATATTTCCTCAACAAGATAGCATATCCTCTTGGAATGAGTTAAATTGGTGGTATAAAAACAGTTGCCCTTATCCTTTTAACATACGTTTAATAAATAATATTAACACGCTAATATTAGCCACTGTCTCCTTCTCTGGTTACATTTCAAATCTATAACTTTTGGACTGTGCACAGATTTTTTTAATGCTCCTATAGTCTTACTGGAACCAACAGCCATTTTGAGCTCATACAACATTGGAATAGTAACTCAAGAGAACAAACAAGCGTTACTTACATATTCCGTAAGACCATACCGTTTTACATTCATACATTTTGCAGTAGAAACTTAAGATTATGTCACTTGGACCCAACTTATGCATCAAAACTAGAATCTGGGAGTAGGAAAAACTTCACCAAGGAGTGACAGCTCAGCACATGTGAAGACATCACAGAAGGATGATCAATTTGGAATCTGTGTACCATTGCTAATCATGACAGGAGGAGTTTATGATCTAACAGATCTAACAGAACAGAAAGATTCAGTGAGATCTCTTCCCTTTGAGCACAGATCTATTAACCAACATCTGCCAGATCTACACAAAACACAAACTCCCAATGGCTGCCTTCTAGGAAATTCATTTCAATTCTAGGCATTTAAACTGAAATGATGCAGGACCAGCATGACGGGCAAATCACTTCCTTTCCACTCCCCTCCCCACGTCTCCCGTTGCTAACTGAGTTTACAAAGGTTTCAAACCATCTTAACAGTATCATATCAACAATCGATCATATAAAGATTTTCTGTCAGGGTCTTGGGTCTTAAGAACGCTCTGTCTTGTCAACAGGACATGTGAGACCTACTTCAAGGCAAGAAGGATGTTTACTCATTTGAGCAGGGAACAGGATCAGGTAGGACTTGCTGGATTCATTACTACATAATTTAAGAGTTAATAAAAAAAAATAATCTACTATTGTTCTTTAGCACTTGAAACAACACAGCCATTTCTGATCACAGGAAACAGTTCTGAACTTAAGGACTACCACCCTCAATCGAACTTCTGTAAATAAAATTCTTAAGATTTGGGGGATTTATTTATTTGAACTATGCAGGGATAAAAAAAAAATCCTAAATGTAGCCTACTGATATTGTCCTTTACATCACCAATGCAGAGCTGCTGCTTTTCATCTGGGCCATGATATTTAATTTTATGTTTGAGTAGGTGGGAATACATTGAGAGCTATAAAATCTAAATGCCAATCTACTTTTTTGAACAACAGAATGTTCACAAATCCATGATTCTTCTATCCTTCATATCAAGTGGTAATAAGTAGACTTTTTAGTTTGACTATGCATCCCCTTAAATGGAAGAACTAGAATTATAATCAGTCAGAAAAAACTTATAAATGGAAATTAGTTCTACGCAAAAATATTAAGGGTTTAAATAGATTCCTAAACATCAACGCACCTTGGTAAATAGTCAGGGTATGAAAAGTGGTTCTGCAGTCCTCAGCAAATTGTAAAGGTAATGTTAAAGAATTAAGTTTATCAGTAATCAATGCATAAAGCAAACTGGTTACTTAATTTGGTAACACTAAATACATTACACATGCATTCTTCTAATAACTTCTGTCATACACTTTAAAAGTTCTTAGTAATAAAAGAATTTAGTCATTTACCTTCACCAATGCTTATGGCACAGAAACTTTACCAATTACTGACCCCAGTTCTAAACCATTTGACTGAAATTAACAGGCATTACTTTTATGACTTCAACAGGTCAGAGGATTAAAAACTTTAATCCCCACCTATAGAAAGAAACTACAGCCTGTCTAGAAAGTAAATGCTACTCATTTATAACTAGCAATAATAAATTGTAAAGAATCATGCTATACATTTTTTCAGTACATGTAGATCTCATAAGAATCACTAAGGAAAATGTTAACAGTTAACATGAAGTCCCCAAAGACATACCGATTATGTTAATTAGCAAGGAAAAAACCGAGACTGTTTAGAGATTATGCTGTCCCCTAAACTCCCTAAACTAAGACACTCTAGTTAAAACTTGATCCTAGATGAGGGCTACCCAATTTCAGTAAAAGCTGTATTGTATCACATTCAAAAGCACACTTTTTTTTTTTTTTAAATCACTAATGGCTACTAGGCAATTTTATCAAGGTCTGTTCAGCAACTAGTGTTCCAGCTCAGCGAGGCTGAGTATCTCATTTTCAGAGCTGGAGAACCGTGTACCTCCGCAAATCTGCCTCAAGAGCAATATGGGACACAGGACACGCTACACAGACATGACCCTTGTAAGATCCCAGCAAAGTTTATGATCACAATCTAAGTCAGAGTTTGCTGTTTGAGTGCTGGACTAGAGAAGGTACAGTTGTGCTCATATCAGATAGGCGATGTTTGATGCTAGCAGAGATGTGAAAGATCAGATTAAAACCAATCTCCAAACACTTCTCCAAAAAAAACAACAACAAAAAAAATCAAACTCAACGTATTTGTTCGCAGTTTCTGCTCTTTCAGGTCTATACTGGCCTGCAAATCAAACTGAAGTCCCCTGAAACATGAGTCTGACTTCAGTTCTTGAACACACATAACTCCACACCACCTCCCGCTCTGGTCTGGCTCTCAGAATCCAAACTGAATCAGCATATTTAACAGTTACTGCGAGTTACATATGTTTGCTATAGCAAACACTGAACAAAGAGATAGATGTTCATCAGGGATGGACATATCATAGTGGAACTCCTAAAAAGGAAAGCCAGATGCACTCAAAACAAATTCTCCCTTACTGTTAAAAATGTATACCTAGCTTACTCCTTTTCTACTGAAGATCTTTATTGGTTGTAAGGTTTCACTCATGATTTTATTGCTCGTAGAAAAACTAGAGTTGATAACAGTTTATAACAGTTGGAAATTATTTATTTATCTTTTTAATCATGCAGGGACTTTTACTGTCTTCAGGTTTTCTTTCCTGCTTAAATAGCAAGCAATGCCATATATACAACTTGGCTATTTTTTAAATAGTTTTTCTCCTTATTGAGTAAAACAGAAAAAAATAGTATTTTTTCTCTTACAATTTTAAACAGATCTCGAAAATCCTGATTTCCACGAAAAAAACAAAAGTTTTCATAGAATTGAGGGCCTGCCTTCCCCTTCTTGCCCAATAAACCACTCGTCTTTTAAAGGTATTAACATGGTAAAATTTTCTCCCAAGATTCATCAGTTTGTTTTATTATAAGATAAATGAGAAAACCAGTGTCACATTGCACACATTTGAATTCCCAATGCTATTTTGACGGAACAATTATTTCCAAGATGTGCTTAGATTCGTTAAGAAATATTTTCCTAAGAATGTAAGATAGGAAGAAATCTTTAGAAGAATTGTTTAGCCTTCTAAAACCCTCATTAGTTACCGGATTTAATTTTGTTCTTCTCTAAATAAAACAAATTTTATTAATCACACAATTTTTTTAACCACCTTCAAAAACACAAGTATAGCCATTCTAGAGTAAATATTGTTCTTATATAAGACCAACAGTTACATTTGCATAGAAACCAAAGTCTGGTAAGATTACTCTTAAAAAAAACCAAAACAACAAGGCCTTGCAATTATTGCTCTTCAAAACCACTGTAATGTTCTTTGATAGATAGTTAATATTTCATGTATTTATATAAATAATATAAAATAGTGCTAACACAACATAACACATGAAGCTGTCTGGATACAAAACCAGAAGTATGTGGATGCCTCAAAGCATTTGATTTACTGCTCTCCATGAAAATACACAGAAATTCTGTAAAATCTGTAATACGCGGCTTTAGGAGACTCTCTTCACTGCTCTGTAATGGGATCTGACTGCTAAATCCTTCGGTATGTGTCCCACATCATTAAACCAATACCTAGCAGCACGATTAAGTTAACAGGGTGCTACTGAGGCATTAGTTGATTGGAGTGGTAAATAATGGGGAGGCAAACCTTCACGCCTCTATGCAAAATGACCATACTTAATTAAATGGGAGTCTCTCTCCCAGCTTCAGAGTACTCTGGATCAAGCCCAAATAAAAATACAGTTTGAGAAACGTCTATTTTGCAATTGACGCTGTCTCATGAAATCTTGAAAACTGATCATAACTGATGTGTCCAGCTTAGTGTTTCATGGAGACAGAAAACTGAGTGCAGAAGTATAAATCAGAGGTAACAGTTTATTTCACTCTTCTGATTAAAAAAAAGAGTAAAAATTTGGGAACCATGTAGTATATCATAAGGATGATATTTTGGCAGGTTTTGTTAATTATCCACAAGAATGAATAACAAGCACACTAAGGGCAATTCACACAAAGCTTCAGGAAACTGACATTGGCTAAACAGCACTGTGAAAGTTTGCTGATGAGACAGAGGCAGAACATATCTGTTATAGAACCTAAGTAAACTCAGAAACATGAAAGTGAAATCAACTTGGAAATACACATCCAAAATCCCACTTCAAACACGACAGAGAAAAAAAGAAAAAGAAGTACTATACAGTGCACTAAGGAGTATTATGAGCAGCATTCATATGCCAACCCATAACCAGAAGAGAAAGAAATTAAGACCCTGTAAATTCAAGTTAAGAATCAGGTTGAATTTAGAGCAGTAACCTCTACTTTGAACATGTAAGATAAGCACCGATCTCTAGACAAAAAAATGAAAATGCAGAGCAATGGGCTGATTAAAAGAACATTCATTTCTGTTCCATATACATGAGAATATGCATATGTATATGAGACATTTAAATTTGGAGAAATATGCCAGTTAATATTTCTCTTCCCGCAAAAAGAGCACAGATATAAAAAATAAATATCAAGACTGTAGCTAAGATTTCCATTCAACTCCAGACTGACATACTTAACATTGGAAATCGCACACTTTCCTTCAAAAGCATAAAGGACAACTAGGTTTGCTCTGGAGTCAGAAGACGTGCCACCTACTGAATCTTGGAGGGTTCTAATACATAACACCTTTTGAAAGCTCCTTGCCCCAAGGTATCCACCCAGCTTGACCCAGCTGAGTCTGCAACATTTTCAGGAGGGCAGATTAAATTGATCTGACCGAAGACTACAAAGTGCTTAGAATACAAGTTTTCCAATATGTGCTTTACTTTCGATACACGCATTATCTACAAGAATATTCACTTGCTAACAAGTTAATTAAGCTTCCAGTTTCTTCCTATGGTGCTTATCAGGCACACTGTGTTGAAGATACATGCCAAAATTGATAAAGACAGCATTAATAGTACCAGATAAAACTTAATTTGGAGTCAGAACTGATTACGACACTAGATGAAAAGATCCTTTGGTCTTGTCTATGCTTCAAAGTAAGTAGTAAGTATAAAATAGTTTAGGATATGAATTTAAAATAACTCCTTTCAAAAGGACAATGATTTTACAATGATTGTATCTAAAGAGGAAACAGAGCACTCTTGTTCCTGAATGTGAGAGTCCACACATGGACTTAATCAGGAAGAATTTTCTGTAGGCAGTGGAGAACATTTTATTATCAGTAAGCAGTTTTCATTTTAATCAGGGATTTACAGTCTGAAGAGAAGTAAGAGGACGTTTTAATCTACTTACCCAATTTTTGTTTTCTCTTTAATTTTGGATGAAGAACCAGTTTTCGGTTTTTTGCTCTCCTTGTCCTTTGGTTTGGATTTTACTTTTCTACCCTTCTTTTCTTCTTTTCCTTCAGTTGAAACACTGGGGAAGTTTTCAGGACTCATTACTCGTGGAATGTTTCTCTCTCCTCTCTCTTTTGCTTTTGCAATCGCTTCAGATATTATGCGATTTGCCTTCTCTTGTTTACTTTCCGAGTCTGCTTTTTTCTTCTGCTTCTTTTCAGACATTGCCCTCACCTGGGTATTCTGCAACTTAGTATATGATCCTGAACCATCAGTCTTCTTGGAGGAAGGAGGCTGTAGCATGAGACAAAAAGTAAAAAAAAAATCACCTTATTTTAAGAACATAATTCTTCAAGAAAAAGTGCACGTTTTTGATCTGGATAGGCATTTAAAAAAATTGAACTTGCAGGGACTCACGCAGACACAAAAAAAAGGAATTCTGTTTATACCACAGAATGGCGTGGGTTTCAGAATAACTACATCAATTGTGGGTTTTAAACAACCAAGCCACGTACTGAAGATCAGTAAAAAAAGAAAATCTTTCTGAAATTCTCAGCCTCATTTTCCAGCTCTGTAGCTAGAGCCACCGATCCTTAACCTTTCCAGCATTCCCATACATTTGACACCCATCTCCAACATCTGCAATAAATGTTCTTCTCATAAAATCTGAAAGACCAGTGAACTCCCGAAGGTAACAGCATCAGCATTTCGCCTTTGGTAAGCTACCGGGACCGCAGAGACCTTAAAGGGGACCAAAGATCTACAAGACCAACTCAGCGCTAAAGAGAACTGCTGCTCGACCAAAATCCAGATTAAAAAGCAGACAAAAGGTAAAACCGAAACGAAAGTCACAGAGCTCTATGTTCACAGTAAGGTCAGAAAGCGGCACTTCTTTTATTTGGACCAACGTGAGGTCTGCGCCTCAGTTCGGAAGCGTAACCCGTTTTATTTTCCGGCTTTCCATGGCCGTTGGAGGGGCGCAGGAACGCAACATCCCGATCATCGGCCTCCCCGCGAACAGCCCGGGAGACATGTTTGTGCTCCGCTCCCTCTCCCGCCCCCTCCCCCGTGAGGAATGGCAAGAATTCCCTACGCAAACAGACAAAAACCCGGCGGACAGCAGCCGAGCGACGCTCTCACCCGCGCCCGTGCCCGNGGCCCGGCCCGGCGCGGGGACGGCTCCGGAACGCCACCCGAAGGCCTCGGGGCCGGCACGGCTCCCCCGCACCCGAGGCGACGGCGACGAGCTCAAGATGGCGATGCGGCGCGGCTGCCGCCGCAGCAGCCAGTAATAAGGAAGGTTATTCAATCCCATTAGCCTTTTAGCCCAAAGAACCCCTCCTCCTCCCACTCACTCCGGCGCCCGCTTACCCTTCCTCTCGGCCTCTTCGCCGAAGACATGTCTGGCGCCAGACAAAGGCTCGCCCGCCGCCCTCCCCGCGCCGCTCCGCAGGCAGCGCTCAGGAGCGGAGCATTGCGAGCAGAGCGCTAAATGGCCTATTTAGCGAGCCGCGGCCGCGGCGTGCGCGACCCTCCGCGAACGCACATAGCGATCCATCACCATCTTCCCCCCGCGGCGAACCCGCCTGCGCCGCCCCGCCGCCCCCCGGGCCGCCCGCCGGGGCCGGGGCCGGGAGCGGGAGCGGGCCGCCGGCTTCCCACAACGCACGGGCAGCGAGGAGCGCACAAAGCATCAAAATGCATCAGCATGAATATTAGAGATGTCGTTAAAAACACGGGCTCCCTCCGCGGAAGTAGGCCAGCAGATGGTGCTGCCCGTTATTATTCCATTAGGCGCTGCAGTTTAACCCCCAACGGGCCGCTCGGCCCGGCATGGGGCGCGGGCCCTAACTCCATCCTCATCATCCTCATCATCCTCATCCTCCTCCTCATCATCATCATCATCATCATCATCATCATCATCCTCCTCCTCCTCTCCCCGCAGCGCTGCCCCGGCCGGTCCCACCCGGGCAAGGAGCGGGTTTCTGCCCTGGACGGCCACTGACAGCAACCCCACAGCGCCGGGTCTCCCACCACAGGGCCGGGGGCACAGAAGCTAAAATCTGTGGCCTCACACATAATTTGCACTTCAATATACTGGGTTTTTTTTATTATTATTATTTTTACATTTAATTCATTATTATGCACTAGCAACAGTGGAGGTGTTCCAAAGAGGGGCAGACGTGGTGCTGAGGGACATGGTTTAGTGGTGGCTTTGGCAGGGTTAGGTTGATGGTTGGAATCAGTGATCTTAACGGTCCCTTCCAGCCTCTATGATTTGCTTACAGACTTCCCTGCTTCCTACAGAAAATGGAAGAACTCCTGAACTCAATTTTACCCCCGCTCCCTGCCCCAACATACAGGACGTACTGCAGTGACCATCTCCTGGGATACACGGGGCACGGCTACACGGTAAACTCTTCCTTCCAAGGCTGGTTTAAAGTGCTATTTCAAAAGATCAGACAAGTTTTAAAATACGTATTGTCAACATGCCAAATGAAACCAAAAAGATATGATCAGGTGTTTTGAAAGGTCATTAAAAAAACAAGACGCTTTGACAGCATAGCTCTATCAATACCCGTCATTCTCAGAAGCCCATTACAGAAGAATGAAGGAAGATCAGGATTTGATTTCGGTTTTGCTTAATATATACTTTTGTGATACATATGTTTTTCTCCATAGAAAATGTAAAGTATTGCAAGGATTTTGAGATTGTTAAGATCAGGCCTTACATTTAACCAGAATTTCGCTTCTATTTAAGATTCACTTCAAGATGTAGTTCGTTGTCCACTGAAAATCCTAGCGGTACCACTACGTTAAATGGATTCTTTTCTTAACAATACCACTTAAATTCAAAGATATTTCTGTAAATATGCAGCTTAATCACAAGGACAATTATTAAATTTTAATTTTACTTTTGAGAACTCTAGCCAAGATGCTTCTACATTGTACCTACAGTATCTATAACAAATTGCAGTGATTCATCTTCTAGTGTTATTATTTCATAGCTTATTAAAAATGCTAAATAATGTACTATTTTGCATTCTGAGATGAGCTAAACAAAAAAAAAAATAAATATTCCTAATGTGCTCTTGGTATAATTTCAGCTCTAAGCCAAATGCTGCTAAAGCCAGTATGGTTAGAAGATTTTTAAAAGAAATTGGCATGTTCTTGAACATTCCTGGGCCAGAAACAAACAAAAAATGCCTGATAATTAACTGGGCAATATAGAAATGATGGCTTTTTCGTAATTCTTTTGCAGTAATCTTCCTAGATATTGTATTACTTTTAAAACAAAGTTTCTTACACTACATTTCCTCAGAGCTCAACCTGCTTCCCAAGTTATTCCTCAACAACTTTTACAACTTTCTTACTGCAGAACTGTGAATAAGCTGGATGAGGCTATGGTATGCTTTAATTCCTCAGGCTGACCCTCTGCTGCTTCTTCTATACTATTGCTTCTGTTTATGTCTCCTGCACTGCACAAACAGTAAGTTAGAAAACCGAGACCATATTTTTTTAATTTTGCTATGACATTTCTAACCATATGGAAATGACATTCATGAAGATGCAGGAAGGCACCAGCCAGCCATTCCAAGCTAAATAAAGCTGTAATGAAACCTTCATCAAGGAAGTCACCATTGTCACAAAAAACAGAACTGGAAAGCAACACAAGTGTCTTGAGATTAGAAGAACCAGAAACACGCTTACACTACAGATGACAATATCTACACATACTTCGCAACTAAAGCAACAAAAATCATCTAATTAAGCCGAGGTCTTTTATTCTGATGATCATTTCCTGCTTCCAAACAAGGTGTGGCTATAAATAGCTAAACAGTTATAAATCATCACGCACACTGAAAACTATTTCAAAAGCTACACAGCACCTACAACAAAAAGGACAAAGCGTTTTGCCAAGCCAAAACCACCCCTCCCCCTTACTGAGAGGGGACACAGATCAAACATCCTAAAGGAGCATATCCTTTCGCCAACGGTTTACAAACCTGTTCCATCGATCAGCATTAAGAAAGAAATTCTTAAATGACAAACGTACAGGAGAAGGTGGAAAGAAGACCCTGAGGCAGCCACGTACTTAAAACCTGAAGATTTTATTTGGAAAAAACTGTTTTTACTTTTCATGGTTGCAAAGATAATCACCCAAACATAACTGAATGCAAACCAGTGCAATGTAGTCTTGAGCCTGCACAGGGAGAGCTCCAGGGTATCTGCTGCTGCCGCTAACAGCTTTGCCAAGCAGCAGCCGAGGGCAATGAACAAGCCTCCCGTCAGCTTCCCCGCAATCCCGTGGGTAGTGGGGAAACTGGCAGCAACCATGTCAATCCCATGCTACTGCTGCTGCCTACAAAAGCCATTAACAGCAGCAGGTATGGGCCGTACTGCTGTTCGGGTGGAAGAGCTAGCCCTCAAAACACTATGGGTGGAACAGGTAAGACAACAGCTGTAGACGTCCCCACATAAGTCCTGATTCACAGCAGCCAGGGGAGCATCTTCTCGGCAGTATTCAAAAGATTTTGACATGCTGTCTTGCAGGAGTAGAAGGTACACTACACATGTCTGAATGGTATCTTAAACTAATGTAAAAGCAATCAAGTTACCAGACAATACCGAGGGACAGAATCGTGACAGCAGTCTTCCCAATAGCTAGCAGTGCTCTGCTGAGCAGGCTTTTCACAGGAAGGCATTTCTCCAACATTTTGTTGTGGGTCACGTAGGACATGCATTTGAACACTGTCCCTGGCATAACAGTACTTCCCACAGCAAGGACAAACCGCTGTCCTCAGCGCTTACCGACATCAGGTTTTTCCCCTTGAAGGCCTAAACCCTTTTTAATTTGCTCCACAACTGATGGTTTCTCACATCCTCTGCACATCACTACAAAGGAATTCCCAAGAAGAAAGTTAGTTTAACATAGAAAAAAAGTCTATCTCCTAGAAAACCCTCCCAAATCCTGCCTTCACTATTCCATAAGTAAAACACTGCTTCTACTGTAAGAACAGCTTTCTTACAGTAGGCATGGCCATTCATGGTAGAGGAATATTACTTTCAATTCTGTCTGTGCGTGGAATTTTTAAGACTGAATATGTCTTCTGAGTTGCATCCATTATTGATATACTCTACGGGCTGGTAATGCCTTTCACTGGAATTTTAATGAGTCACGCATTCCTGATTTAATTATATGAAGCACTTTCTTTAAATAATGATTTTCCACTTGTGGATCCACTCACCCAAACACTAGCTACCTCTAAGAACTAAATTATGACCCTAAGTAGTTTAACAATAGAAAGCTGAGGTTTATGTTTGCAATGCCTTGAATGATTCTTTTACGTCCCCTGGTAGCAGTACGCACCTGCAGGCAGACGCACACACTAAGTACCGCACACCTCAAGAGCATAACAAGTTCTTGCTGGTCGACTAGGTCCTTAGGAAAAATCAAGATGACCTTGACATCAACTTCACTGAAAGCAGCTAAAATTAGCCACCTGGAAACCTGATCTTCATGCATTACCACATCATCTTTGTCCATGTTTATTACTAAACAAGGAATCCCTTTGTGCATGTCAAGTCACCAAAATAGTATCACAACCGTAACACAAATAAATGAATTGCATAACTAATGATAATCAATAGTTTGGTGGCTTTTTTGTCTGAATTAGCTTCTCACTTTTTCACATTGTAATCACATCAAAATTTGAAAACTGCAGTTGCTTTTAAGCTGCTACAGTGAAAAATCTTAAATGAATATCCATTCATCATTTGAATTATAAAATTGCATTTAGCAATGCAACTTTGAAAAACAAATAAAAACACACATGAACTCAACTCAGTGACTTCTGAATTCCATTCTAGTACTCTGAACTTTTTTCCTCTAGAATAGCTTGGATAAATATCTCTTTTAATGTTTTGGTTTTGTTTTTTTTTTTTTAAATGGTGGTTTTATAATCAAAACGTGAATGTATTAAAAAACAAATGTATAAGCTCCCAACCTTGACAGAATCAATCGGTAGAAGATTCCTTAGAACGTGAATGTGTCACCCCACATGCATGCAGAAAGGACTCTCCTTTATTGAATGGCAATCCCAGCAAAAGAAGGGGTTTTCTTTAAACGATATAATGAAACAAGATTTCCGTGCTTAATCGAGCTACTTCTGCACAACTGATGGGAAGATCACCTAAATGTGCAACAGGTTTTTTTCCTCCAGAAAAGTGCCTTTTTCCCCCCGCTCTTTAGAGTTCCTTCTGATTTGCTTTTTCTTTTCATGTTCAACAGTTGCCCCGCCCCATCGGTTGGGATTGCTCTACAAAGCCAAGAGCACTGGCAAATGAAGATCCGTGGGGTTCTATCATTTTTCCATTCTCTTTGGTGCATATACAGAACTATTAAGAGAGCCGATGAAGCATTCCAAACTGTGGTTCTTTCAATATGCTGATAATACTCTTCCCTCTTTTTCTTGCTTGTTATCACAGCTAAAGAGTGTCCCAGTGTTTAAGGGATACAGTATCTCAAGACACGCACACGTGAAACCTAACCCAAATTAAAAGAGACATGTTACAGATAGATTAAAAAAGGAAAAAGATACAGGGGAGGGAAAAACCCAACCCAGTACCTTTCCTTATTCCATATTTGTTATCTGTAATGCTGATAAATAAATCACTAACAACTACAGCAATGTGGCTGGGCAGTAGTTTTTATCTGTGTAATGGTCACTTCAGAATGAAAATTTGGTTACTGTGATTTGTACCTCACAATGCATTTAACAGCAAGCTTATGACAAATAAGCAAATTTTACATTTACGTCAAAATGAAAACATTAATGTAAAGGTCAGCAACCTTAAACTAGTCATGTTTCCAAGACAAAACAAGCACCTGCTTTGCATGTCACGCATTCTCTATGCACGGTGTTTCTCATCTAAATGCTACAGAACCCAGTAATAAGTATCACTAATCATGTTACACCACTTCTATAGCTAAGAAACCATAGTTGTGATTAGTAGCAGCTTCTTAACTAGTAAGCCTCTGATTTACCATATCATTAATTGGGAGAAAATGAAGCCGCTGTCCAATGTAACCAGATGCTGCTAACCTGGGCATGCTGCGAAGGCGGCAGCGGACAGCAGAGAATGAGTCTACACACACACCACCTTCCATTTGGAAGATTTTGTTTGAAATAGTTTTTTGGAGCTCAGTGCCAAATATAGTTGGACTGTTTTTCCTGAATATTTAGTAGTGGTATAAAAACCATGTGCGACTTTCACTGTAACTCTTAAAGGAGGTACTATGTAACGGAGCATATTAAATTGCCAGGAAATGAAAGAAATTGAGAACTTCACCCTGCTTGCTCTGCCAAGCTACAGCATGGGATGCGTGTCTGTTTTCAGCGGCTTGGTGTTCTGTGCCCATCGTGTACCTGCTCCTCTTTGGTTCTAGTCTGTAACGGTGAACACGGCGAATGGCATGCAATACCGATAAAACCTACTGCCACCGCAAAATTTCTCAGGTGCTGTTTTTCACATGCAGAACCAGTAACACTGAGTACTTGTATTGATCTAAGCCTGACGCAGTGCATAACTTTTGTTCCACCCATGGGGTGGGGTTCTCGCTAGAAGTACCACTGCACTTAACATGAGAAAACTGTAGGCTCCAATATATGAAAAAAATTTAATAATCCCATTCAGTCAACTGGTATTGTGGATGCACAATCGATTTGAATTACTAGGCTCAGACCAACTTCAGGGTCATGCCATACCTGTACCTCTACAGTTTATCTAAAGCCTTTTAATACCTATTCTCAGGGTCAAAATGTTTTAGCAAAAGAGCTCCGCTACTGTTTCTTTCTTGCACTCTTGATCGATCTTACCTGACAATTTTCACAATTATTTGACTCCTCAAAAAAAGAGTTGACTTAACTCAATACTCTATAAAAGGAAAGTCAGGTTTCAGTTCATTGTTTGAAACAAGTCCTGTGCAAGCATCTGGAAATAAATCTGTAAGATACTTCACCAAATACTTATGGGCAAGAAAATAACACAGATCTTTCTGATTTAAAAAGACCAGTCATTAGAGCGCAAAACTCCTAGATAAAGCCCTACAAATACATTGATCCATGGAAATCTCACATCCTCAAAGACATTCTTAGAAGGTACAGGTAAGAGTCAGCTTCTTCTGGAACACACCCCTCTTTTTACAATAGGAAAACTTTTATTTCACAGGTAAAGCCAGATAGCTTCTATAACCACGGGGAGTGGAACGCTGCAAAGCAGCAAAAGAGAACAACTCACCCTGACGTTTGTTTTAATGACCTTTTACACTCCAGAAAAATATAACATTAACTGGAACAGCACTAATTTCTAGCCTTTCATCGCTGAACAAATGTCGGTTAAAGTAATCTCTCACACCAGTTAAGTGGTGCTTCAAGAACCTGCGGAGTAACAACATTGGGAGAAAAATCAGCATAAGCTGTTAACTTTGTTCTTTTCTGTAGGAAACCTTGCATTCCCTCACAAGATTAAATTAAATTTATTTTTGCATTATATTTTAAATACAAAGTAAGGTGACTCCCTGAACAAATATTAAATATAAATACAAAGTTCAGTGAGGGGTGCTAAAAATAATTTTTACTTTAATTCAAGATCCAAGCATTTCCTTAGACCAAACTACTGAAACATGTCTTTTTTTGAATGTCTCTCTGATTTCAAAAAGGAAGAAAACTTTTATTAAACCCGTGTTCTCCCTTCAAAAAAATAATATAATAAGAAGATACTTTATTTCCTAACTTTAAGATTGATAAAGGGAAAACAAAACCACCTCACAAAATGGAAGCAAATAACAGGAAATCCCTGAATAGCTTTCGGCTGGAGAAAGTTTGGGTTTTGTTCTCCTTCTCCCCAGGGTAAATCCTCATTTCAGACATTTTCCTGGAGTTATTTTTTGAGGCTTTGGAAAAAAGAGAAAGACTATACAAATATTTATTATAAAACTGCAAGAACAAGCACCACCAAAAAAAAAAAATCATACACACAAAAGAAATTAATTATTCTACAACAAAATGACTCAGTATTCCATCTTTCCAGTTTGCAAACATCAGGCATCTTGAAAATATAACATATAGCAATAAAATGCACCAAGTATAAGCTTACTGTGGGGCAAGATCTTCTATTCCTCCTGCTATTATCTGCTGAATTTTTAAAAAGCAGATGTGACAGCGATATGAATAAAGAGGGGAGACAAATGCCAGTATAAGTATTGTGACCCCCGTCGTTGCTCTTCAGCTGTCTACAGAGCTCTGAATGGTAAAGCAGCAAAAAGAGTTCTGCAGACACCAGCAGACCTCTTCCTAATGCTCCTCAATCTAAACCATCCCCACACCAACTAAAACCCATGCCAGTCTAGCAAATGCCACACATTTTGAAATTCAAAATAGCAGTGCCAAGTAGTAGCCCATTTTCCCCTCTCAACTGGATGCTTCATCACTGGACACATAATCTTGACTATAACTGCATGAAGATGCCTTAACTTACCTAAGGATAACAGCCCACGGAGCTAAGTTTGTTCACTACAACTTCATCAAACCTTACTGGCTGTCCCAAGGAAATGCATGATGAGTACCTTCACCTGACTGGTGAAGCTGCCTGATCAAGCTTTCCCAAGCTGCCTGATCTAAAACAGAATAGCTAGGATAACTAAATGCCCCTCCAACATGACAGAACAGTTGTCCCTCATAGAGCAAGGAACACTTCTGTCCCTCATTATGAAGCCAGTCTTTGACAATCACACATTCTTCAACTAAAGACTCACAAGAAAGATTTAGCTTTAAAATATTCAGCTAGGTTGTTTTCCAGCTCCCAGGTTACAGTTACACATGCACATTAAACCACAAGTGACAGCTGGTCAATTTTTATGCTGCTTGCTTTTAAAAAAAAAAAGGCTATACAACCATGCCATACAAGTTTGTGCATTTATGCTTCCAAGCTTGTAGTAATTTCTAACCCATTGATCAAATTTAGTCAAATTAGAAGAACAGAAATCTCAGAGATGTCCCTACCACTTACATGAAGCAGACAGACAGGCAGAGAAGAGATATCTTCTTGAGTGAAATGAAACGTGAGCTTAATGCCTCTTGGACCTCTGAGAATCTACATAAGACACTACAATTATAGTAACCACGAGCTGCAAAATCCAACCCTTTGACACCGCATAATCTACTCATTCTTTCTTTTCTCCCTACTTCTATATAGATTCTCATCTGATAAAAGAAAACCTGTACAAAAGTTCTGCTAAAGCAATGCTAGACGGGCCTTCCTGTTCATGACCTCCTCCTCCCCGTTCCCTGAAGGCATTCAAACGCATCAAAACCAGAGAACTGTGGAAATGCTACAGGGACCCATATTTCTTCAGAAGGTATTTTGACTAAGTGGCCAAAATATCAGTGTTATACACCTCCCGTTTTGTTATTCTTGTTTTAAATTCATGCTCAGTAGTATTGCCTTCTCACTTCTATTTTTTTCCTTCCTACCTATGCACCTGAGGCACACTACCTATGCACTAAATGCGCACCTACTGAGAGGACTCCCATGGCAAACTACTACATTATACAGATTAAGAAATGGCTGAGTAAATACTTCAAAAAAGGCAAATGCTGTGGAGTGTACTTGTCCATTTATGACAATATTTAAACTGTTGTTCCTCTATTGAAGTATTAATTTGCCTATGCATAATATCATTCCCTAGTGTTAAATTATGACTGAAAAGGAACTTTTCAATGTATAAATTAAAATGTATTCATTTGGAAGTTTTGAGAAAATTGCTTATTCCTAGAAAGTCAGGGTTTATCACTCTTCCAAACAGTTTAATATAGGAAATTTTTAAATTAGGACAGTATATCCTGAAAAGATTCCACTTACTGTACTTCCATTCTGATTACTCAAGCCTGTTTCAATTCTCTATATATAATAAAAACAAAACAGAAAAAGAGAAGACAGCTGTAATAGTTTATATTTCTTACCATCAATTTCAGAAACTACTGCTTACTTTCTACACTCTTTTTCTGTTGATATTCTAAAGCTCCTGTCCTGAAAGACAAACTCACAAATTTGGTTGTCTGAAGTCACTAAGACAATTCACATGCTCAGGTTTAAATGCAGAAACAAGTCTTGCAATATGATGGTCGAAGTAAACCTTCTGTAATGTAATCTTTTTTACTGACACAAGGGAAATTAGTCTCTGCTGGGAAAGATTCTTTCAGAAACTGCCTGTCTGGAAAGGAACAAGATCTATAATAATACAGCAGCTCACTTTAAGGCCTTATGAGTCACAAAAGGAAGTTAAGCATTAGCACTTTTCCAAAACTGCAAGCGTGATCAAAAAGCAAAACAAGGGGCCAAGTAAAACCCAAGCTTGTATTTGCTTGGAAATACAGAATATCAGAATTCTGTATTTCAGAGTGCTAAGAATAATAAATTCAAATCTGTATCAAAAAAGGTGAAAAAATACCTGATATGAAATATACTCCGTTCACAAATTAAGGCAAACTTTTATTGCTGTTTTCTTAAAATACATATTTTTTTTATAACAGCTCAAATAAACTCACGCTAATCCATTAGAACTCTGTTGCTGACTTCAGCTTACTACACAAATATTATCAAGTGAAACTATCAAGCAGATGCAGACTAGGAGTTCAATAATCTAACTTGGAAAGCAACATACCCAACCTGTATATACCACAGAATGCCAATAGTGACCCATAGCGTCCAAGCCATCCAGATAGCAAAGTAATATACCTATGTCAACGGCCTGATACCAAAATAAATATAAACTGCAATGCGCACGGTGAAACAAATACTGTGAAGACTAAAGACAATTGCATTCGACCATTACAGCGATATGCAGGTGAAAACACACTATATCTATCATTTGCATGTATAAAATTACTTCACTTTAAAAATTGGAAAGGGGGAAGAAAGAGGTGCACAAACTCAATCTGAATCAACTAACATTTTAAAAGCTACATTTTTTTTATACATTACTAGAAAGTTTTTCACACTGAGGAAAACCTAAAAACTGGTGGAAGCGAGTGTGCAGTTTTTTCACCTGCCACTGTAAATGTACATTTGAGCTCACTGGGAAATACAGGACCACCTTTTCAACACAGTAGATACAGACAGAAGATTCTAAGTAAAGGTTTTATTTTAGAAGCTGCATAAAGCTTTAAATCGCAAATAGCAGCTGAATTTTTGACTTTATTTTTAAGGAAAAAAGAAAGAACATTTGAGTAACCTATACATGCTATACAGACTAGAGGGCATGAAGTGAAGTGTGTTAAGAGACCTTTTATCCAACCTCTTCACTACACACCCAACAATTTCAGTAACATAGGCACTATTCAGATTTACAGTCTTCAGTGAATTTCCATATTACTTTAAAAGTATTCGGGTTTTAGATAGTTTTCTTTTCAAGTAGTCTTAAATCAAGTAATGTTGTTTACCTTCAGACAGAAATTATGATTTATACAAGACCACAAAATCCTTAACAATGCTGATTTTAATGTAAAACATTAAAGAACTGGCTGCAAAAGTGTGCAGAACAGAAAACAAAATTACAAAAAACTCCAAATTAAACTGAAAAAGAGCTTTCCTCTTTCCATTTTGCCATGTTGCTACCTACCTACTCACTGTCTAAATGGCCACCACTTTTGTGTGCCATCAAGAGAGTAATTTTCTCATGTTTTTCATTACCAACCAGAGAGGAAGACCAGTAGACAAAAAACCCACCTGAACTACCTGCAAAAAGAACAAAACAAAAGGAGCTTTTCATTCACCTTAATCCAAACACCCAAGATCAGCTTCAGCACGCCTATCCCAAGCACACTAAGAAACCAGTGCAGCATACATCTCTCACTTAGCAAGAAAAAGCAACAGGACCTTAATGGTAGCTGGTTCTTATAAAAACTTAATTTCAGCTAAAGTGTTCCTTCTACACCTCTCATGGGAGTGGCCTTGTAAGAAAACATTTTTATCATTGAAAACAACCCCCCTTTCATCCTCATGAAGTTTACTGCTGCCACTCTTTCCTCACACTCTGCCCCTTGAAACCTCTCCATTTGTTTTTTGTTGCAGAGTCAGAAGTCATTACAGCTGTGAAGGGTTTTAAACTGCAGAAACATCCACCATCTATTTTTTGTACTCTTCTGCTACTTAAAGGAGTCACTTAACCCACTAAAGTGATGAAAGCCAAGGGCAAGTAGGCAAGAACTATGCAGAACTAGCACCAACCTGCCCACCTTTTGTCTACACGCCTCACTTCTGCAATTACCTACAGAAAGGAAAGCTGGGTTAGCTAAGAGAAACCACACATGAAACAAAGCACAGAGACAGATTCTCTTCCACAACATGTTTTAGCAGCAGAATTTGCTAAATTTTACTCAAATTTTGTAGTGCGTTGCATGTGATGGTAAATAAAATTAATTTAGAAGCTAAATGAAGCAGGTTATTCAGAGTATGAAGGCTCCCAGAAAAACGTGCTGCAACTGATCATTCTCTTGGTCAGTAGCAGGAAATGATTCTATGACAACATTGGCAATCTCCTTTTAATTTTTTTTTTTAGTTTTTAAAAAACCTATGCATTTTCACTGCTCATTCATGAAGTGAAATATGACCGGTGGGAAAAAAGATACGATTTGATTCTGTATTAATAGGGAAATACTGATCATAAGCTGTCTTTAAATCAAAACAGATTTCATATTCAGAAAAGCTAGCATGTAAGATCTCTATTTACAGTAATTTTATTCACTAGAAGCAGTTAAGTTTACTCAGTATCTGAAGGTGTTTTTTTTGTAGTTTTCCTTGATACCTAACAGAGTAACCAAAATATTTTTAATGTTTGCAATTTCAGAGAGACCCAAAAAAAAAAATCAGCTCTTAACATACATTAAAGTTTACTAACAGAAATTGGGAAAAGTAATTTATTTTTCACATTAACAGCTAGGGAGTTACTAATATCATTAAAACTGGTACTGACTGCACAGCATATTTCCATTCAAATTAAAGGGGGGCATACTTCTTCCACTTCAACTCAAACCAACTTAAATATTTTTGCATGAGCTTCAGTGACACAGCTTTCTGTGCCAGAATCTCCAATATAAAAGAGTACTTTAGCATATATGCAAGCCTAATGAAACCACTCCTGTTCAACCTAGTTTTCTTAATTAAATATTCCTGAAAAAAATCCTCCACCCCCCCCCAAAACTGAGGGGGAAAACTAGATGCCTAGAGAAAAGGAATTTATCAAAAACAGGCAATGGATTGATAACAGAGGTCACAAGTCAGAGGACACTACCGGGGACCAGCAGGATTCAATTTCAGGTAAAGGAAAAAAAACACATAAGCAAAACCCACCAAACTGTTTTTCCCCAGAAGTCTCCTAAAAAAATTCTAGGGAAAGAACATAGCATCCAAAAGTTTCACAGGGGTAACCGTTAAAAAGACAAAACAAAACAGCAGGGAGCATGAGCTTTTGGTAGGGATCAAACAGAAAAAGTTGCAAGACAGGTCTCTAGAAACATAAGCATAGCAATAATTTTTATCTTAACCAAGTCTGGCTATTAGCAGAAGAGGCAGGAATAGACCCAGTGTAAAGCTCAAGACAAGAAATTCTTATCAATTTCAATAGATAAAGTCAACAGAAACTGCTATCGACATACAGCAGAATGACAGCCTGGTTAGAGCCGGCAGCGTGCTGCAGAGGACATCCTCAAGCACAGCCAGGAGCATCAGCACCTTTGAACCTCCGTCCCTAGCAAGCAAGGTTGGGTCACCATTTCTGAAAGTCTCCTGAAATCAGTCAAAGCCTGTACACATTTGTAATTAACTATATTAAGCCAAAAAGCACACTGGGCTGGCACCGTAAAATATGCCTCTTGTGGAGTATCTGGAGTTGATCAGATTTCATAATACCACATGACTGCAGGTCAAAGAATCCTCCACAGGATGATATAAATAGGAGCTACAACACAGACACAGCAAAATAAATGCACCTAATCTTTCTAAAAAAAAATTGTTCTTACTAAACTCTAAGGCAGTAAAACTCATGTCTTGTTTTGTCACTCAGATGTTGCTTAAATTAGTTTACCTGCCTTCCCTGTGACAACTTGTGCTCTGTAATAGCTGGTTGCAGCTTTTAAGACTTGCAAGAACCAAAGTTCCTGCTACAACAAAATTGACACATCAAGCTGAGCCATACCTGGGCCTCAGGAGCAGCCGCTACAAACATAGAGCAAAGAAAAACAATCCAAAGGTACTGCATCTTCTAGCACTGTTTCTTACCCTTCTGAAGCATAAAAGCAGGTACTGTAAGCCATAGCATGTTGCAAGTCACACAAAGCACAATAGCTAGGTTTTTCTAGTAAGTTTGCTTAAAATAGTATTCAAGAACTCTCCTTCTATATGCATGGTTAAAAAGATGGTACAGTGAAACAATTGTTTTTAAGATTCCTCTTTAGGTTATTTTCAAAATCTATCAGTCAGAACTCTCTGAAACAATGTTTCGAACTATAAGAAACAAAATCCTCAGAACCAAAATATTTGTGATGTCGTCTTTAGTACTAAGACCAACTTCTCTTTTCTTTCCAACATATAAACTAAAACTAAATTGTGAATTCATGAATATCTCTTATAAGAGGCCTTCCTATCCACCTATGAAACTAATTCTCGTTTGCAATTCGATATGCATTATGTGCCTATAGACGATATGCTACTAACATTGAAATTACCTTCAAATACAGACAAACTCCTGAAAAGGCAGTATGTAAAAGATGGGAACATTTTCCTAAGATATAAATTAAAATGCTAGCTTTTACAGTAAAACATCACAGGAGCAAAAACCTCAAGTAAGTGCGAATACAAGCCAAATAACCCACACAAAAGAAAACCTGCCACATTTATGAAAGAAAAATCAATCTCTACTACATATTACACAGCTTTATAAGACTTGTCAACTGCTTCTAGCCTAAAGCTACATTCCTAGATTCATTTATCAAACTACTCAAATCAACGTAAGAATCCTCAGTCGCATCATCCTAGAAATCCACTCACTTGTATTTATTAGCCTTAAGAGTTCCCAAATTCCATCCACTCAACACCTGACGATAGACACTGTCTTGGAAATCCACCTAACCAGGAACTTGTGTGAATTTTTTAACCTGACAATGAACAAAGGAAACAGTAACTCTCCAGATGCAGGAGGCTGCTAGGTGGACAAAGTGCTAGGAATTACTTTGATCTCTCTATGTATTTAGAATTAACGTAACAGCTACAAGAAATTGTAAAACCTGAGTGCACAAAGCACACAGACAGCTGGACAAAAGCCACCTGAATTCCAAATGTACTTCAGATTCTTTGGCTTCAAAACCATACTACTGGTTAACATCTTTACAAGTTCTGCTCCTCTCTCAGTAATAACACTTCACTAACACTTTATAAAGCGTTGATTTTCTACCAAAGGTCTCAAGATGAAGCGCTGTTCTGGAAGTTTTAGAGGCAATGTTTGAAGCCACTCAAAAGTTCAGACTTCAGGTAACAGCATTAGACAAAGCAGGTTAGTGGTTACATGTGCCAGTGGATAGCCCCACAGAGCCCACTTGCACCCTCTTTGTATTTGACGCCGCGGTTCCATGCACAATTATTTTGCCTCTACTGCAGAAAATTATGCTTCCCACTCCTTCCTTTCTCCCCACCACTGTTTCTACGGTACACAATTCTGTACAACTAAGAGGAGAACTGAATCAGGAACTTGTATTCCTGAAAAAAAAAAAAAGCCTGACAAAAAAAGTAAAAAGTTCCTCTGCACCTGAATGAGTTTCCCAGGTGAGTTCATAGCACAAATGGTTGCATTAACACAGAGGGGAAGAATAGGAGCTTTTTTCCATAAACTTTTTTTCCCTTACACTAATTATACTTTAGACATATACTGAAGTACGGCTTTACCAGTCTATAGTATTGGTTGCTGTCTCTAAAAGACAATTTATGATGGGTTTTGTTTTCTGTTTTCGCTGTAATTAGGTACCACTTCTTCCAGACCCTAAGCTCGCACAGTTATATCAGTACTCTACAGTACAGTACATTACTGAATCGCTTTATAGTTCTTCAGCGTTAACAAGACATCTGCTTGCAAATAATTATTTAGATTATTCAATCACACTTATTCTGCAATATCATTAAAAAATTAAGATCTATTTTACTTAATTTTGTCAACTAATCTCGCCTTGCTATCTGTAGGATTACTCCTCTAAGCTGACCTAGTCAGAAGCTTCCTTCCTATGCTTGCCATCTGTTAACTACTTTTTACAAAAATGCATCTCTTTTGGCACATTTTAAAGACAATTATTGCAGTCATTTAATGAGTTTGCAATTATCTTAGGAAAAATGATATTCTTAAATTATAACAATCATCACAACAGCAAGTACTTCATTTTGAAGAGGAAACATGCACAAAGAATTGGACAGCCTAATAATCTGACAAGTGACAAAGGTTGAGGGAGACTTAAGAAAAGCATTAGTGATGGCAAAAAATATTCAAAGAAAGAAGATTGATGAAACAATTTAACTCTACCCAACAGAGACAGTAATTACTAACAAACTCATAAAGCCTTTAAAACAATAAAGCATATACTCTGGCACATTTTCCCTGTTCTTAAAAGTTCAGCAATTTTTGTCTTTCCCTTACTATACAGCTGTATTTTGAAAGGAAAAACAAGGCAAATGAAAAACGAAGAAATTAAAAATTATAATAAATATTCATCGGTGTGTTACAAACTGATCTCACAAACACGTACTTCCTTTCCCCAACCTATGCAATTTGTCATTTTTAAAAGAAATAAAATATATGAAAAGCTTACATAAAACAGATAAAATACATACAAAAGGAAATGCTTCATACACATTCGACTATAAATAAAGCTATCAAAATATTGCTGTCTTCAATGATGAATACATCATTGGCAAAAAGCCATAGATTAGTAATCAAAACATTATATACAGCTATAGTTTAACAGACTTAGTTCATTCCAGGAACTGCACTGCCAGAGCTCAGAGATGTTGCCCTACTCCTCTCATTAACTCTGTGCATTTGACACAGCCTCGCCACTTTCACTCCCCCCTATTTGTGCAGGCCTTTCTGTAAAAAATAGAAAGCAAAAAAGCCAGAAAATACAGTACAAAGAAGGTCAGAGGAGGGATTATTTTCATTACTTGTACGTACATGATAAACCTATTAGGTGCTGGGAAATGACAACTGAATTCTGCTGCCTCACTGTGGTATAGAATTTACTAAGGTCCTACAAGGAAGGTGAAAATTGTTCCTTAAGCAGAGAATTAAATCCAGAGCATACAACTCCTAGAAATGTTTAAAAGTAAAGTTCAGACAAAGATTTATGTACAGAATACAAGAAATACACTCTGACAAATACTATATCCTTGACTTTTACACATTTTCCTTAACTGCATCTATCAAGTAATTGGCTTCTTGTACCTACCATAACTAGCCAAGAAAACACATCACTATTTCTGTCATAAAACTTCACAGTGCAAGATTTCAAGTAGAACAGCAAGCAATGGCAGAGTAAGAGGTTTACAAGTGGAATAATCCAAGCGATACTTGTCTACGATCAATTTAGAGTCAATACAAAAGGGAGGCATCTGCTAACAGAGTCAGAGGTGAAAGGCCTGTGACAGGCATCTCAGCAGCACATAAGCCTGCACTCTGATCAGGTGAAACTTAGTTCCATCTCTGGGGATACGTTCATACATGAGGTTATGCCATTCTGATATATACAGATGTCCCAGGGTATGACACCAACCAATCACCCACAATGACCAGGCTTTCTTTGCTAAACTTTCAACAAGGGCAAGACAAATTCTCTCCAAAAATAAGTGTCCTCTGTTGCTATAAAACAAGTGGTAGGAAAACTCATGCTTGCAAGCATAAAAGCCCTCACATGTTTCAAGTCAGCTTAAAAAAAAAAAGTCAGATGCAAGATACTGGAATTCATGAATATACTGAATTATTAAGGTAGGTGCTCAAACTTTTAGTCACAAAAGGGAAAAAAGGATACACCTGATTTAAGAACCAAGACTAGCACCTTGTCCTATAGCACTTAAGATTATTAACGGGATATTATTTTCCAGTTTAATCTCAATTATTCTGCTTCCACGCATGTAGCCAGAATACATTAAAACACTTATTACAAAATAATATACACAGTGAGATGGTTGTAAACTTCTCTTAGGACAGTTTATACTTCAGATTATCTTTCCAACTTTCTTTTTCTTCTAAACACGCAGAACCGAATGTTGAAGCCCGTATTTTTTCATCTTTGTTCAACTTTATGAAAAACAAATAGATTATTTAGCTTTAGCAAACTCAAAACAGTTTTAAGTGGAGTTAAAAAGATCAGAAGTGTTGTATTAGTCAAAGCTGAAGCTACATGAATCGTCAGTGCGTTACTCCACTTTCTGTTCTCAAACTAACTCTGATGAAAAATGCATGATGTAAAATTAAGAGGCACAATTTATTTACAATTATAATCTAATTACAGCAGGCATAGAAAGTATAATAGCAGCATAAGACATTCTAGATTGTTTTTAATTCTGCAGTATTATTACACTGAATACATTCTATTAATTTTTAAATTAATTTCTATCAAATGAATAGCGGTACAAGTAAAAATGTGATGAGTATGCTTGCTTTCAAATAATGAAACAAGAAGTATTTAATGTTCTTTCTTAGTTTTAAATAACCTCAGCATAACTGTAGTTAAAGATCTTTGGTTGTCTAGTGTTGGGTGCATTCCAATAGCTACAGTTCATTAACTATTTCATAAAATAAAGTTTTCCTTTCTGAAAAAAACTCAATCATTATCAAAGTAAAACTGATGGAAATAATTAAATTCACTAGTAATTTTTTCCTTCACATGTACAATATCCAGTATGAGACATTGCCTTGTTAAACAATAGACATTTCACCTTAACATATGGAAGTTATCAAAATCCCTTCCCATCTAGCTCCTAGCCTAAAACCAACCAGTTTCAGTAAGACCAATATTCCCTCCCTGTCCTCTACCCCACCTTTTTCCTCTCTGGTTAAACTACACACAGTTGTAAGAGGCTCAATCAGAACAAACTCATCTTGAACTTTAAATCCTACAAAGTGATCGAAGAATAAAAGTGAGAACTAGAACTAAAACCCCCTTCTTAGAATTGTAATCAGATAAAAGACAGATCTGAAACACTTAACCAGCAATTGCCATACTTTTCTATTACTATTTGTATTACATACACTGCTGATTTAAGAGACTTCTGCGTTGTTTGCTTCTGTCACTCCCCCGTCAATATTCCTCACTGTAGTTTGACAGCTACTACTTCAGAACTAGTTGCTGAAGGAAACATTAAACACCTGTCCGATTAGATAAACTTAAGGTAAGAATCCTATTTATACAATTTATTGCATACCCCGAAATAATAAAATCCAAACCAAGCAGTTTTATTACTCTGTTTTCTGTCCGTTTCATTTCAAAGCTTCAGGGGGAAAACATGAAAAAGTTTAAATACTGTAAAGTTGCTTTGTTTTCACACCACGACAAAAAACAAAACCAAACACCAAAAACTTAACTCCACAGGCCTTAGAACTTTCCCTCTATTCCTAGTTACAAAACAAAGCCCTAAAACTGATGTCAGCAAGATCAAAACAAGTCTTGAAAGGTTCTGATGTATACAACAGAAAAGTCACAGCACCAGAAAGTTTTATTAGACTTAATTCTCACCAGCTGGCTTGTATCCTGCATGCTCCTCAAACACGATGCTAACCCCTGGATTTCTCGCCACCCCCACTTTTCCTGGAATCCACTTCCTCTTCTTCCTTCACCCACGGCTGCTCATGGGAGACCACCAGCCTTGACACTGCTCTTCCCAACCCTGGGTTATGCCGCTCTGTTCCCTGGCAGGGAACCCGGCGCTGGTCCCTCTGCAGTACTGTACACACAGTAATAAACAGGATCACGTTTCCCTAGTAGCTACTATAGCATGTCCCTTTAGCGTACTGGAATAAATTACAAGAGTAGCTACTTGGGCTGTGCCCCCTTCTTCCCCCTCCCCAACCTAAAAAGTAAGAAATGTTTATTGAAACCAACAGAATGCATCTACTGCATCACTCAGTTAATCAAGCTAATCTCAAATACACAGCCGTACACATGTTCTATTAACATCACACCACAATTTTAAAGAAGTTTCACTAGTAGGAATTGAAAATAACACACTCCATAAACATAAGCAGAAGTTGTAATGAAGAAGCAATCTACTGAACCAAGACCAAAGATTAAACGTGTTAAACCCTTATCTCTACACTAATGACATAAAATTAAAGGGGGGAAAAAGAAGTGTTACATGCCTTCTTCACCGGCCTGTATCATAGAATCATAGAATGGTTTAGGTTGGAAAGGACCTTGAAGATCATCGAGTTCCAACCCCCCTGCCATAGGCAGGGACACCTCCCACTAAACCAGGCTGCCCAAGGCCACGTCCAGCCTCGCCTTGAACACCTCCAGGGATGGGGCCTCAACAACCTCTCTGGGCAACCTGTTCCAGTGTCCTGCAAACTAAGTAGAAGTAAGAGTCAGTAATTACGCTACTTTCCTTCCCAATATTTTTTTTTTCCTCAGCAAGGCACCATTCTATATTCTAAGGTAGAGAGAATACTGGTAGCAAGAATATAGAGAAGTAGTACACCCTATTTAAAGGTGTCTGCCTGTATATATTTGATGTTAGAGTTGCCTCTATTTTGAAATAGAGACTGAAAATTAGAAGGCATTTATATTCCCTCTCCTTTCCCAAATACAAGCTAAATTCCTCCTAGAATTTAAAACAGGAGTTTAAAATAAACATTTCTACTTCCACTGTTCACATGTACATGGATTTCAGACAGTCTCACAAGTTTGGAAACCCTAGATAGCCAGTGATGGCAGCTGAATACGTGCATTTATCATATAGAAACTACAGCTCCTTCGGCCAAGCCATCTAATTGAAGAAGTTTCAGTCATTCTTGTCAAATCAAATTTGGGCTGGAGCTACCAAGCAGTGCCAAACTGTGATAATTTTAAGGTATTAACTTACTGGTAATGCAGTCACTGATACCACTTTTCAAGTACTCACAAGGAAAGCGACTAAACCAGTCTCCAAAACCACAGCAGGAACTCAAAGATTGATAAATTTTAAAAGCAGAAAGAATAATTATTTGTGCCTTTGGTTATTAAATCTCTCCTATATTTGAGATGTATTTTCTTTTGATTTAGGAATTTTTTGAGTTGAAAAAGCTGCAAGAATCTCACATACGCTGAGGTTTCTAGTAGGTATAATAAAAACATGATTTTGCTGCTTACAGTGTTGTGAAAAAAACAACTTTACTTGCCCTATTTTGGTTTCGAAAAGCTTAACTACTCTCCTAAGAGACCAAAGCAATCCAGAAGCGCCAATCTACATTTCAATATATTCACACTTACACACTTCCTATAAAAAAAGATGATGATGATACAGATGAAGATAAGGGCCAGCATTAAAAAAAAATTTGACTTAGTATCTCAATTAAAACTATTTGAAAATTCACTACATTACGTACATTATGAGAAAGCACTCCTAAGAAACAAGCTGAATGATTGTCTTTCTGAACCCTTCAATGCTCACACAATTTCAATTTATCTCAGATAATCTGAAAAGCACTCTTGTATACCATTAAAAAAGTTCAATATAATTTTTATGCTATCTTGTCTTCCTTGTGGAGGGCTCTAATACTTCCAGTAGGTGTGCATGTTATGCTAGAACAACTGCAGGGTTTGTTTGGTTTAGCCGAAAGTAACAAAATCAAACACAGGCATAGCCTTTTGTATGTTTTCTATTATTATTAATCTTATCAAAAACAAAACAAAAAAGTTTGTATTTTTAGCCAATGAGCATGACCACAAAGACACCAAGCAAAGGAATGACTAACAACAAAACCAGTGCAATTCTTGCAGGAAGTCAGCCACACGAGCAGTACGAAAGCTCTTAAAAATATATTGCTCTAAGTACTTTAAAAGACAGTAATATTTGCCCCAAAATCATAAACCAACCAATTTTCTCTGCTGTACTTGGGAAATATAAACAGTAGAAGGACCAGCACCATTTTCTCTGACTAAATATTTTCAGGTCATATAAACCTTGTTTTCTACAACGGTAAGAAAACAACAGGAGAAAGCAAGGTCTGCATCAACAGGGTGGGTTTTTTCCTAAACTAGCAGTTACTTAGACTTCTTCAGGGTCAAGTAACAACAGCTCAGAGACTTCAGTTACCATGCTTTGGCACAAGCCCTATTACGCGTTTCACCAGATCAACCAAATCAACCAGCTCAAACCCTCACCCCCCAAATCCCTCCATACCTGTCCTTGCAAGGTTACGCGACTCCTGTCTTGCAGATGCTGATTAGAAACTGAAGAATGCCAAGGATGGATCTGACTTTGAGACTGTGCCCGAACAAGATCAGATGACTGTGTTACTTGCTGTGGCGTTATATGGTGTTCCAGGTCATGCTCTAAAACATGGCTTGTGCTATCCTGAACAAACGCAGAATCATCAAACTGCGGCAGAAGGTCTTCCTGAAGGAGGTCATCCGGATCAAGTCCTGTAAATGGTTCATTATGAGTCTCAACTTGATGAAGTAAGTTCTCATCCAAAGATGCAAAACCGTTGCTTTCAATAGGGTCAGTGAAATGGCTTATCTGAGAAGCAGAACCAGCGGAAGCTGGAAAATTAATATTCACAGGAGAGAGTTTTGAACTACTAAAGTTGCCCTGAGGATGCGCAGAATGCAACATTTGAAAACTATTTGAATTCAAAGGTGTATTAGGATTCAATATGTGCTCAGTTGTTTCTTGCTTGGTCCCTGTTTGAGATGTAAAGGCATCGCTTCCAGTGAAGTCAGAGATAGAGTGTGTCTGCTGGCTGCTAGAAAGAGCTGTTGTAGACTGAAGGAGGCTGGTTGGAGAAATGTGGTTATTTGAGTAAGAATAAGGAGATGAAAATTGTTGGCTATTATTGACAGAACACGGAGTAATAGTTGGGGACTGTCCATCAAAATTTCCTTCCTGATTCCCACAAAAATGTATTGAAGCACTTGCAGTTTGAGAAAACTGTTGAACAGACAGAGGCTGCTGTGAAGTTGATGGATTAGAAACTGGAGGCGGGTGGTTAACACCGACTCTGTGAGAAGTAGATACATTAACTTCCATGAAGTCTTTTGGCTGACTCAGAGCATCTTGCCCCGTGTTGTTTCTGCTTTGTTGCGACCGTAGTGAGGCACACTGATGCTGCGGTTCATTAGCCTGAAATAAGGCAAAGTCATGGTGTGCTACAAAGCTTTTGTTTTGCTGCATAGACTGAGAATGTCCTTGGTGAAAGGGGGACCCATTTTGATTCGAAACAGTTGTGGCAGTTTGATGACCCCACATAGGACTACCATCAGCCACATCTGGAAACATTCCATTAGACTGGTTTTGCGGATGAATTGGTGAGCAATTGAACTGAGAGTGTGGTGATAAGACGTTGTCAGCTGAGCTATTAAAAGACTGATTTACTGAGTGAAGTTTCAGTGAATCATACTGATTCAGCTGATCAAACTCACTCATCTTTTGTGGATTTTGAGCATCTTGCACATGGTTCAATGAGTCTATGTGCAAAGGTTCAAATTCTGCACCCAAATTCAATTCATCAACAAGTGAAACAGGTCCAGGTTGAACAAAGGCATCATCTGACAAACCTTCTAAGGTCTCACTAAAAAGATTGGCATCATCAAAAAAATCCATCATAGGATCAGTCATCTTGATAGGTCTGTACTGCTTTTTCTCTCAACTCCAAATGGAGTCAATTTTGGCTCTCTGCAGTGAACAGAAACAAATGACATCCAGCGGTCACCACCTTATCCAAGGCATGCCAACATCCATTAGCGCTTCTGATGAAACATTCGTCTTAAAGTGTTAAAGCATCCTCTGGGAAAGAGAAAAAAAAAGAAAAAAAAAGAGAAAAATTACTTTCATGACTCTCCTCATCACTCCTTCCCCTTCCCAACACTTCTATGGATTTTAAGTATTTTGTTCATAACTTTACAGTTTAGTTAAACCACACATAAATTATTTTTCCTTATACTTGATGCCCTGTACAGTGTTTATTGGTTTTGTGCCTTATGTAATGAATGTCATATTTGATGTTTTATATGTAATGGTTTCAATTTTTTCATTGTTTGCTCTATTACCAAAGCACAATTTTAGATTCTCCTTTACCATTTTCATTAAAACTACCAAATTGTAACAGAATTGTGTTTTTTAGTAGTCCAGAATTAATTAAAATTTGTTTGTAGAAAGAAATCATATAATACATAAAATGTACACAGTAATTCTGTATGTTTAAACAAGAAACTTGAGATGTTATAAACTACATTTAAAAAAAAAGCTACCTTGACTTCAGTAAGAAAAGCTGAGATACTCCATTTCTTCTATTTAAGTTATACTAAGTAAGATTCTGAAAAACTGTGTTTTATCTCAAAGACGTACTAGAACTCTTACTTAAAGGAAAGACAAGAGGATGAAAACAGTGATTCAGTCAAAGATAAACACGGGAAAAGAACCACCTTTGGTTCAACAGCAGAGTTTACACACTTACCTAGTATTGGAACAAAAGTTGTCTGATTCCTAGTGTCATTGAGTGATCACCAATGAATCAGTTTGCAATCAGGGATTTCAGGCAAGGAAAGCTGAGAAGCACGGTCAGTTTAACTTTAGCCTAAAAGCTTGCATATTCGTAGCGTAATCAAACAGAATGAGAAATGAATGAAAATGTGTCTCTGTGATAATTTACGTCCCCAGATAACTAGTAAACCTCTAGAATAGAGGAGCAATCACTTTAAATGAGTATCTTCATGAAATAATCATTCCTTTAACCTGTCAATACATATATCTAATTACCATAAAGAAAAAAGGAAAGGGAACAGCCACAGCTTTTAATGCCTGACCCTACTACTAAAGCTCACCTTCATGCTCTCCTCCTGCACTTCAATTCCAATTCTTCATTAATGAAGTCTCCTAAAAATAAAATAAGAATAGGATTCTTCCAGAAATGGACACCCTGGAAATCTGTAATATTCTCTTGTAGACAATGTTCATATTGAACCAAGTAAGTACAAAGTCGTCTTTGACAAGCTGATGAAAACTTGTTCTGCTTATGCTCCTAGTCTACTGGAAGCGTTGTGACCATAGTCAGAATAAAGCCTAACCTAAATTAATAAAACTTGTTGAGGATTTGAGTTTATAAAACTTCTGGTTTACATGGAAAAAGGACAGCTGGATCCTGTATCACATTGAAAGACACCAGTTGGTGACATCTATCAAGTATGAATTGGTACGGGTGTTAATTGCTATGTGTATAGGTAACAAGCATGCTGTAAAAGAGGCACAGAAGGTTAGGAAGGTGACAGCTTTGCATAGCAAAGTACCCGTGGATTCCAGATGATACATACACAATTCACTGCTTAAAGTTAGGACTTCCTGAAGTTCCAAGTTAAAGGAAGCACTAACATAAATTAGACCCCATGATATTCTCACACTGACTAAATTGTCTACTTATGCAATTAAAAGCATTATTAAAGCAACAGAATGACTTTCCCAGTGTCAAACACCTTCCAACAGATGACAAACCAGCATCAGGATCCAGGTAGATGACGTGGCATGGTTTTAGGTTTCTGTACCATTTCTAATACAATCACCTCTCATCTTAAGATATTTCAACTCAAAAGATAAGTCAGGGAGAGCTATTTTAGCTAAGAGAAGACAACCAAGTCAGATTAAGTACAAAGAAAGAATATCGTAAGCACAGAACAAATGATCTAATTAAAGAAAGCCCCATCTGGAGAAAGATAGATGGAAATTATGGTAGCCATGTGTAAAACGTCATGTTCCAGGCTATCAAGGACTCTACTGTAAAAAATCCAAATTGAAGCCTGCATCAATAAAAGTTTGCATATTGAGACTGAGTATAAATAGCTCAGCAGACTGCACACAGCTCCTTGGTTATGCCCAGAGATAAACTATATTTCACTATGATAGGAAGGCTATTCAATTTGTGCTAAATTGAAAAAACAGAAAGAGATATTTCTTCCATCTTTAGCAATATAGAAGCAATAGGATGTACAATTTTTTTAAATTTTTATGTATTTATTTTTTTACATGGGGCAAGTGACATATGGGCCAGCTACTCTGTTGTAATTAACTATTATACATGTTCTTGAGTTTAACTACATAGTAGCCTAGAACTATCAAACAGGACTAAACCAACCCTGTATTGAAAAAACACGTAACCAGACAATCTCTTTGTGTTTTTCTGACTACTGTGTACCTTTATAGTAAAAAATGGGAAAAAGCACGTGTAACAGCTTGCATCACTGCAGTTGCCACACTAACTCAGAGCTTGCCTCAGAAATTTTCTTCTTTGCTCAAAATCCAAGAAACACTTTTCATCTTAGTTTTTCCTACTTTCTTTCAGCGTAAGGAAAAAAAGGGACGAAATAAAAAAAAAATAATAAAAACTCTCTTTTTAAAATGCAAAGGCTTTATAAAACAAATAAATCTTAGTAAGTATAAAAAGGAAACATAACCCAAAGATGTCAGTTTCACTTCAAGGATGCAAGCAAGATGGACAGCACAGATGAACTTCCAAACTGAGACATCTGAAGATACACAAGAAACCTCTCCAGCCTAATTAGACCAATGTAATTTTATTATGAAGAAAGCTTCTCTGTAAAAAAGAGATCGGGGGAGGGGTGGCGGGGGAAGATACAACCCAAACCTCTTTTGGAAAGGATACAGCTGTAGATAGCCTGAACACAACTCAAGCAAAGACACCTTGGTTTTTGACCAGAGAAGTAATTTTGCCCCTAGGCTTTTTCTTCAGTGTCTACAAAATCCATCCTGTTTTTTCAGCCCAAAGAAAAGCGTAACTGGGAAATTCAAGGATATTGATTTGGAGAAACTAGCCTTTTGCACAAAGTCATCTTCCAAATTTATTGAGCAACTGTCCTTTTTGTTTCTCTCTGCTGTGCTTGAATATGAAAATATTAGATGCTCAGCTTGCAAATTGTGAAGGCATATGAAGGCAAACTGTGATGCATTTCTGAACTTAATTGGCACACAAGTAGTATTTTTCTGTCCCTTCCTTAAAAAACACCCTACCTCCTCACATCTAACTTATTGAAACAAAAAAGTTCTGACATGAAAACTTTTCACATGCTTTCTGTAAGGGATTCTCTTCTCCATGTTCTTAGTCCCTCTTATATAGAAAATTATGGCAGCTACAATTATGTTTTAACACACTTTTATCCAGCTTTCTCCTTCCCCAAACAGATCTGTAGTACCAATTCAAACTTTGGACATGTTTTTACCTTCAACTGGCAGAAAAGTGTTCGAGGAAATAAACATTCTGAAGACTTTCATCTATTGGACTTAACAACTAGAAGTTTAACAATGCAACGGCAGCCAGTGTTTTATAGTACCAGTTCCAAAATACCGTTCATGGAAGATAAGCTTCTATTGGAGCTGTATTTCAATTATAACAGTGAAACTAGTTTTGATTCTCTACTCAATAAAGCAAACTACAGTAAAAGCAACAGAATGTGTTAAAAAAAGGAGAGGAAAAAGAACTCTTCCTTCTTCCTTAAAGAGGCAAATCTTTGCTCTGTAAAAACTCAGTATTTCACTGCAAGAAATCGCTGTTATGATAAGTAATTCCATTTTACTGCAACCTAAAGTTTGATTTCTCTTAGTAAATGTAATTTGACATCTCTATGCCCTCTTACATTGAGAATTTCTGATGAAGTTACACTTCCTGTAAAACCTAATTAATTCTAATACCTTGTATGTCTCCACCATTATTGTATACTGATTTAATATTAATCTTTACCCAGCTTAAAGTTAGCAAGATCCTTCTACCACAACAATCTTTAAGAACTGCTTGGACCAATTTGAGACAATAAATAAATAAAATGAGCACCACAATAGAGGTACAACCTGACAAAGCAATTGGAAGACTATGGTTGCTGCACTTGAATTCAAGAAGTTACTGCCCCCTATCAGCTAGAATTGCTTCAACAATATTTACCAACCACAGGACATTCGGTAAATTCAAAATTTTCTGCAGTGGGTTTTGTTTTTTTAAATATAATGGAACCCAGAGGCATTCAGCAGTATTTCTTACTAGGACTTAGTTTCTCCCTTTGTATTTTAAATTCTCAACTTTGAGCCAATCAAGCTGATGTTATGTAGAAAATGAATCAACAGGAACTACTACAACTACTACAGGGTAACTACTATCTAACAGCTATGCAACAAAATCGCACATTAGACTCACTATTCTAAAAAAAAAAAAGTGGGAGGGTTATTGTGTTATTTTTGTTTGGTTGGTGTTTTTTGGTGTTTGTTTTGGTTTTTTTTAAATAACATGAAGTTTTCTAAGATTAATTACCAGTAAACATCAACAGTATCCCCCAAGCTAAGGTGAATCACATTTCAAGGTTTGCTATCTTCAGGTATGCTAAAGCATCTAGAATTTCAACAGTACATTTTTTCAGTTTGCCAGCTATATCATTTGATGTCTCACTCAAAAACACAGCATCTTCTCCAAGTAGTATTAAGTTATTCTGCAAACATACTTGAATCACAACAGAAACATCTCCCAGCTCTTGGGTTTTTTTTCCTCTGGTCACCGTTCACTAAACTGAACACCTATACTTTCTTTAATCTACTAATTCTTAACACTAAGAGATCTCTTTTAAACTAAAGATTTAAACCAAAGTATTAGAACAGGAGAAATAGTATTAAAGTAGATGTTAGGAGTCCAAGTGAATGAAAAAATACTGATTTCTGTATAACCCATATTTTTCATTTAAAAAACAATGTTGTATTCCATGCAGTCTAAAACTATCTTTTCAGTTACAGAATATAAATCAATGCATTACTGTTCCTCAATCTGCAAAAGCAGCTCTCCCGTACTACTACTGTAACTAACTTTTTTGAACTTAAAGATCTTTTCCAAGTTTTACTTATTATATTCAAAGCCACTTAGAAATGAAACTGGCTGCACTCAGCCCAGTTTGTTTCCTTTTCTTAAGTGTGTATGCAAGAAGAATGAATCAATACCAGAGCTAGGTTAGGAAACTGAGGTTTCAAGTTAACATGGTTAATGCAGCTCCTTGTAAAGCGTGTGTGTGGCGAGAGGGGTGGGAAGAAACCTTCTCCATTTTGGTTGCTCAGCAGAGTTTAATCACCCTTTATTCTCATCAGAAAGAAAGAAGAAGAAATTTTATACTACATTAGCGTGCGGTAGATCTGAGTTGTAAAATGACAAGCTGTAGTTACAGACACAACCAAGAGCAGAAATGAAGGGAATAGTACAAGATTTAAAGACCAGAAGAAAAGGAGATAAAGCTTCATTTTACAGAATACATCAAAAAAGAATGAACACGTAAGAAAACACTGTCTATGGCAAGGGGGGTGGAACTCGATGATCTTCAAGGTCCTTTCCAACTCTAAACCATTCTATGATTCTAAAACAGAATGGAACAAAGATATCAAGTTTTGCTTTCAAAAAAATGAAGTGGGAATAGCAGTAAAATACAAGATAATAAAAACTACTGATGTGGTTTATGTCATTAATTGCATTGTTGATTACTTTTGATGAAGTGACAACAGAAAACAAGCTACTGTGATCATAAGCAAGTAAATCAGGTAAAGATTCAGCACATTACCATGAAATCCACACTTTTATACTTCAGATAGACTAAGTATCACTGCTTCACATGCCTGATGTGTGACAGTACCACAGATAAGAGGAAGTCAGTGACTTTGATGGCCATTTTTCACAAAAGAAGTTGAAACAATGGCTATCCAGACAAACAACAGAAGCGATCTCAGAAAGAAGCCAGGGACAAGCTAGTAGACCGAAGGCATTAGAAGTGAAGTCATAACAGGATGGCATAACAGAAATCCAGACTACAGGTAAAGGACATAGAAGGGGTAAACACAGACAGTCATAACTAGGGAAGAGTTTTACATTATATGCATGCAAAGTGGTGTTTGTTTTGTTTTGTTTTTTTTTTTTTGGGGGGGGGGAAGCAATGCATTCAGGCATAACAGACTTGCTTCCAAACAAGAGACCTGCCAGACAGACTGAAAAAATCATTAGATTTGCTAAGTTTTATGCAGCATACGACAGCATGACAGGTTTGTGGCTTTGTATGATTTGCCTGTCTATTAGCAGATGGAACACAGTGTCAAAAGAGGTAGACGACACAGCGTGTTAAAAACCAGATACTCAAAAAACTGACCACTTCTGCATAATATTCGGAAATGATAGAGACATTCCCTCCCCAATATTAAAAATAAAAGACAATTACACTATCATTATTTGTCAGATTTAATTATACCTAAAGCTTTGGCTGGGTTAAAAAAGATGCAGTAAATTAAATAATACAGAAGCTACTTCCCACTGATGCGCCAATATAAATTATATTCTATTATAGATTTAAAGATCAATGTACATGTTAAATTTAAAATGCATAAAGGGACAGCACAATTTCCCCAAAATCCCAGAAATACAGAAGATTAGAAAAAGAGAATGTTTAGACATTTAGTAGAGATGAACTCTTATTCCCTAACAGAAAGGAGTAAGTCAGTCTCTGTACAAGAATGCCATGGTATCGGTAGCTAAATAAGGATTCAAATGATGCATTTTCTCTTATTGCTATCACTAAAATTAGAAGAAAATTTGTCTGGGTAGCCTGTTTCATTACATAAACCCCCACACATCCAGTTATGTAGATAAATATGCATCATTTGATTTTAAAATTGCTTTTAATTGATATGCAGTTATAATTATTTTTGAGTAATGAGCCATCCCTTTAGTAAAATCATACCCTCAACATACCAGTTTTGTTTAGAATTCTATTCTGCTAGAGTTCACAGACATCACCCTAAATACTCAAAAGATAACTCAAGTACCTTGTATTTTGCTTTGAAGATTAGGAAGAGAAAGATTTGAAACCAATGGTCCTAAATTAAGTTCTGAGGACCAGGTTCCAGTCCATGGCTACAGTTCCAGCTCTGAGTAAGAGCATAAGCGGGGAGCAAACTGGTTTGTGTGTGCTTGTCACAGTAATTCAGAGTAGCCTGTTCTCATACCTACACCTGCTTTGCTTGCACCTAGCACCTCATGTAACTGTTTCCCCCTCTACACCCCAGACATGCACAAACTCCCTCCTACCACCTCTCCTCCTTTCTGCTGAATCAGGTAGCCTCTGGGAAATAAATATTAAAGATTTATAGAAAAAAAAAGTATTCAGTAACTGTCAATTGTTATGGTCATTCATAAAAGTTCAAGTCAACCAACATGACAAATGACATTTCACTTGGAAAGAAAATTCATCTTTCAACGCAACTAAAGACAAATTTCTACCATTCTCAAAGATGTTTTGCTTCGCTGGGACAGCTTCTCTATTGAGAGCAACTTTGCTTAAGATGAACAGAGCAAAACCCTACCAAAGAGAAAGTGTATCACCGAACTCTCCATATAAAACAGCATACCAGAAAGTCCCACAGCATGTTTGGGCCACTTACTACGCTTCTTTAAGAGATCCATTTTAACATTAACTTTTAACTCAAGGCAAACAAGTTTTGAAATGATGTTTCAGCAAGCAGTGCTTAATATATGGAGAGAGCACATTATGACAAATTCTGTAATGTATGAAGTGATCTTAGCTGTTTTATTTAGAGACCTGCAAAAAATAAAAATACTAGCAGCATTTAGAAAAATTCATACTTTCTAGTGAGATTTTTGTGGTTGTTTTGTTTCTACTGTTTTGAGTGGGGGGTGTGTAATACCACAAAGTTTCTTGAGATGAAATATGGTTTATATTATTGGCAAAAAAAGTGGTGGTGTTTTTTTAATTGCACAAAATTCACATCCTTTCTTTTGTTGCTTCCCAGGATGGGGATTCTTTCTTCCCAAAACTCCAAATTCAAAAAATGTATGGTGAGATGCCCAACTACTGCCTGTAGAACTGTTGTATATATAGGAAAAGGAATCTCAAATCACAGACCAGTTTTTAAATTATTTACCTATATACCACCATGCTGTTTCGCTCTCTATAATACTAAGAGTTAGAACGATTTAGTTAGAGCACTGATACATGAATTCCAAAGTTTAATAATTAGCTTGGGTGAAAATTAAGAGCCAGCACAGGCACCTAAAGAACCCTATACTATAATAAGTATCTGGTTCACCTAAAAGACACAAAAATAAGTTGTTGAAATCTTCTAAATTAAAAAGTGTATCACAAGATATTTAAGAAAAGGGCCCAAGTCAAGATAAAAAAATATCCTTACCCATGAATATAGAACACATCTCTTCGATGAAGAATTAAGAAGCTCAGAGACGTGCTTTAAATCCAGATGTATACCTCATCACTAGAGACCTGAAAATGAAACATGGTAAACAAGTCACACAATCACCAACTTTGGGAGTACATATCCAAATACAATACTTTAAACTCCAAAAATTGATAGACACCATAAAACCAGGAACACCAAAATTAATGCACAATCACTAATAGCCATGATTTTATAAGTGTCTGATAAACAGGCAATTAAAGTGCCCATTTTGTAGGACCACTGAAAAAGCCCCAACCCCACAAGCCTCTAAGGTTGAAGGGCAGTCTGTGCCAGAATACTAGAAGTTTTAGGGTAACGTTAAGACACAATATAAGGACAAAGAAAACCAACAAACCAACCAACACCACAAGGTTTTGAGGTTAGGTTTTAAAACTGTCAAGGCAAAAAGCCCTGTAAATATTATCTTTTAGCAGCAGTATGCTGTTACATACTGACAGAGGTACTTGCCAATAGGAATTGACACTGCCTTTTCTAGGGGAGCATACTTGCATGAGAGTTTTATCCTACTCCTTGCCTTGACAGTAGGCAGGGAAGCTTAACTTCGAGAGGTTCTCTTATAATCTGAAAGCGGCTTGAAAACATTACACAGCTTATGGGAAAATGCGTAAGGCGTGAAAGTGAAGAATTCTAGGGCCTGCATATAAAAGCCTCAAAGCAAACAAAAACACTCTCTAACATTAAAAGACAGACAAAACAATTAGCATATCAACTTACATTCTATACCAGTGTGTTTTTCCACAAACAATGTTGCCCTTTTAAAAATATGATCATTCTCTCCAAGGCACAGAGCAATCTCCAATTCCAATAAATATATTTCCCTCTCCCTAAATATAGTTTCTTGGTGAAACTTCTTCTCTTAAACACCTTTGCAAGAATATTAATACAGTTCAACCTTTCATCTTTATTAAAAGATAAGATAGCATATATCACTGCATTAAGAAGCAGATTTTAACACAAAGATTATTTTTTCTCCCCACATCTTTAAGACTTCATTGTAACATGTCAAAGATATAAAATTGGTTATAGGAGCTATCACAAGTCTGCAGTGTTCCAGTACTAAAAATTATTTGGTACTAATTTGGTACATAAACTATTACATTTATCCTGCCTTTATTATTCAGTAACTTCCAGACCTATTCCAAGTCTATTCCATACTAAAATGTATCTGCTGTGCATTAATAGGGACACATAAATAATGCACATATATTTTTGTCTAAAATTCATAAAGAATAAGCATGTGCCCAAACACATACTTAGGTGTAGGTTGATAAAATACTTCCATCTTTCTTTGTTACCTATGTGAAGTGATAGGAATTTTGTGTCAGTACAGCCAGAAAACTTCCTCTAGCTGTTCTCGTTTTCTATACTGGAACTCCCATCATGCAAATAGAGGTCCCATCATGCAAAAGTCTTCTTCATACCCAGAAAGCAGAATCAAATTTGAAATTATTTAACTGTCCATTTTTATGCAGCATTTCAATATATTTATTTGCTCAACTTTTGTTTATTTAAAAGTTCTTTGATGATTAAACAAAGTTGCAGTATAAAGGTTTTACAATGTATAAATTAACTGAATAGAGTCATTCAAAACTTATTTTTTGTTGGAAAAAAAAAAAGAAAATTGAAAACTTACAATCAGGTAACTTCTCCTAGCTGGAAGAGTTCAATAGTAAAAAAAGAAATCTAATTCACCTGTAACTACCATATAATACAAACACTATCTTGAGTTCTTGGTTATCCAAAACATTGCTGTTTTGGATCCTTGCTCAACTGGATTCTTCCTGAATCCTTAAAATAAAGAGAAAAAAAGATGTTTCTTACTCTTTAGGATAGTATCCACTTGCTTGAAAAGCTTCCAATATGGAGACAATTGCGGAGTACTTAAAAGTTTGAAAAATCCTGTGTTGAAAAGAAGAAAAAAACATATATAACTAAATATACATTCACCAGACCTACGATACATTATTCTGAATGTAAAATACAAGAAATACTTCAGACAGCGGAAGAATGGCTGACGATTATACTAAGCGCCAAAGAGAAATACACACACAAAAAAGGAACTTAAAGCTTTCTTAAGAAGTAAAATGGGATCTATTTCTGCAGATTCTCAAATAAGCTATATTGCTATATTTTAATTCCATATATAAAAAAAATATATACATATAATCTGTTAAATGAGATATGGTAAAAGACTCTTCTGTAAGTCTCCTTCTTTGGAAGGGAGTCTTAATGCTCGCTTTTAAATATTGAATTGGGAAAATTCACCAATATGCGACAAAGCCTATACATTATTAAATAGAACCAGAACTAAATTTGTTATAAGCATGCCTAGATACATATTAAGCTATCTTACAAAGTTTTTTAAAAATTATCTTCCACAGCTCAACTAATATAGTTTCTTCATAAAACATCGGAAGAACAATACACAGTTCCCTACATGTACATGGATTTCCTTATGTTCTTGATGGAATCCTAAAGCATTACTATCACTAATAAAAACTTTTGAACAATTGTCGTCTTTCTCATTTTGGACACTAAACCACAGACTTTTATACACATTAGTGTAACAGGAAATAAACTACTCATTCCAATTAGCTTAGAATAACCACTCTACCCCAATTTCTGTTTTTTAAAACATCACATAAATTTAATAAAACTAGTTAGTTTTGTACAAAATCCTTGTGTGCTTTTACGGCTTCAGTCTTTGCAAATACCCTTTAGAAAAAATTAACAGCAGCAGTTTAAGGAGTTATTATTTTCAATCACCTTCTTCACCTCTCTGCCAAAGGCTACTGCCCTCAAAGCACAGCCTACAGAACAAAACAGGTGCGTGTGCATCAGCTGCTTCAGTGTGTAGTCTCCCAATTTAGTTTTAACCCTTCCCCTTATTAGTTTAAACAAACCCATTAAAGCTTGCACTAAAATGGCTGAGGTGTATACATACATTCTATTTTGTCACTTATATTTTGTGGGCATTAATCGCAATAGAGAGACAACAATAATACAGAGAATGACAACATCTTAATCTGCTACAATTGAACGTGAGCTAAAAAGATGTCAAAAGTTTGGAGAATCTTCTTGAAAAGAACCCAGTCTATCCAGACAGTTTATTTTAGTGAAAATAACTGTTAAGAAGTTCAGGGGTTTGGCCACAAGACTACTGAAGCAAGCTATACTAGTAACTATTTCTGCTCTTTAAACATTATTGCCATTTCGTTTCTCCAAAGTGTACCTATGAAGACTTTCATAAATTTCAGGACTTCAGTGAGTTTCTGCTTATTTTTCTAATACAGATAAAATTCCTCAATGTTCTTTTCTTCAGGTTTGAATATCGCTAAAACCAACTTTTTTCTTTAAGACATCTGCCCACAGATCTTAGCGTATCTATACAGAATGCAAACGCCTCTTTTTACCCTCTTTAGTTGTCAGAACAGTTAGAATAACATACTCAGTGTAACATATTTGTAATTTACAGTTTACTTCTGGTCACTAGAAAGACAGTTACACAAGCTTCCTTTTAAGTTTAAAAAGAAAATCCTCTTGGTGCTGTTCAGATTTCTGATGTCAACATTACAGAGTTTCTATATTTTTGTCATAAATTTCAGCACTATACCTTAAATTAGACCTACAAAATACATGTCTGAATTCTGGTATCTTTCCTGAGGAACTACATTGCCATTTTAAGATGCAGAGAAACATTTGCACTGAAAACCAGAAAAAAGCCTTCTCATTTTCACATGTGGCCTAAACCAAGATTTCATTACAAACCATCAGAGACAGAAGACTTCACAGCATAGCCCTCTTTCAACTCACAATCTGATAACACGCTGACTTCCAACAATTCTGATGTTCTAGCCTGATAGGCATCTTTGTGAACTGCTGCAAGTTTAGAATCTGGGAGTACCAACTAGAACAATGCAAAGGATCATGTCTATCGTACAGATGCCGACGGATCATGACCTCTGAGTACAGACCAACAGTTATGAAGAGGTGACACTGACAGAGAGAAGTCCTCTCTGTGAAGATTTGGAAAAAGAGAGCACAATTTCAAGTCTTGACACAACTAGATTAGGATGCTGTGACAGTACTCTACTGAACAGAATAGGTTCAGACTTCCCACTCCATACTACATTAGCTGGCACACGGAGTTCCAGCTATAACAGAAGTCTACACCTTCCAGAGAGAGGCTGTGTACAATTTCTCTATTTTTATAAAGAACTATTTCTAAGGAAATTTGATGTGAAAATTTTTAAAAAAAGTCCCTCCCAACCACGTTAAGCAAGACACTCTGGGTTTGCGACTTGTTCAATAAACTCTTGTTAAATTAAGAAATAAATTAAAACTGATAACTCAAGCAAAACAACATTTTCCATCTTGTTCTATGGCTTCCAGGAGCACATTCAGGATGTGTTCCTGAATTCACTTGCAATAGACAGAGACTCCAGACTTCTACTGTAACATCAATACTCTGCCACAAGAGTCTGACAAAGTAGAAATTTAAAAAACTTCCCCCAGTAAAATGGGACAATACTCATCTGTCCCTGAAGGGTATCTACAAATCAAGTCTTAAAAACTTACCTGAAAATGTGGCTCTGAAGCTAAATTTTACTTTACTTTCTGAAAACCAGCAAAAAATACTCTCAAAAATTACATGCAGAAGCCAGTGACACCATATTATATGGAATCAGGCCCATTGTCTTACCTAACGCTGGTTTTAATGTTAGTGGAAGCCACTAACAAAATAGGCTTTACTACAAGGTACATGAAAACAAAAATATATCCTATTTAATTCTCAGATTTCTTCTAACATATGGAGTATTAGATGGGTAGATTTTCGTGCCATTATACAGAGGCAAACTTTCTGAAGCTTAAAACTTTCTTCATTAGAGTGTTAAGTATCAAATGTAATAAAATCATTTACTCTTCAAAAGCCATTTGCAGAATAAATTTTGGAGGAATGCCTGAATTTTAGTGACCAACAGAAAAGAGTGAACCAACCTTTTAATACTGCTCATGCAACACAAGCAAAAGCGCCCAAGAATGCATTGCAGAAGGAAATAATTTGGTAACCAGAGTTACTACATTTTCTAATATGACTCAGATAAAGAACAAAGTCAAAATTACTATTTGTCTTCAGAAAAAGGATGGGAACATTCTTCCATCTTCCCGCAAATTTTAACTGTTGATTCAAGATTAAAACAAAAACATGTATCTTAAAAAAAATAAAGATACGTGTACACTGGTGGCCCAAAGACATTAATATCTGATATCTCATTGGTAATCTGTATGAATGAAGTCAAAGATCTCAACAAATTTGCTCACTGACAGATGCCGTATCATACCAATGTATTTCTGCTGAATTCTGAGTTTAAAAAAAAGTGCTTCCTCCACTTGTAACTTGTTTCTTGCAGCTTAGTAAGTGAACATAATGTAAAGGCAGCACTGAAAGGGGAACTCAGTTCCAAGGTGCTGCCAAAAGTAGCCTGTTGCTTGATCACTAAAGCTCGTTCTATGAGGCAGCTGTGTATCCATCTGAATACTACTATAAATATGTTTTGAAAGTACTAATAAGACGCTAATATTTCTAAAGTCAAGCTATAGCTTCACTAACCACATTGTTAAAAACTGTTTGATATAGAGCTGGTCTTCTGCAAGTTTTCAACACTGCAGTTAATCAAAAACATGGTCATTGTGAACCAGATTATACTTTTCTCAAGTAATACTTTAGAAAAAAATACTGCTTAAAAAAAGATCTTTCCTCCCCGCACTACCGTAAATAAGAAAGTCGCATGTTCAGCCTGTTTGACTTTTGGCCAGCTCTCTCTCACATTTATGAATTGGCCAGACGGATAAAATGAGAACCCTGCTACTCCTTCAGCCAAAGCAAGAGCTGCAAACTCCTTCCAGTGGTGGTTGTATCACCAAAAGAATTACTTCTTCGCATCATAGTTTCTTTTGCTGAAGGGGAAAGAGAATACTATCCTGAATTATAATTTGCATACAAACAAATACTATCCTAAAGAATATTATCCTAAAATATTTCCAATAATGCTAACTATCAATTCTTGAATGTGTGACAAAACAAACAGATGGTTTCTCCATCACCCATTTATGCGTACACAGATACACCACATTCCTGAGGCATCGTTTCTAACTACAGGAAGAGCACTAGAAAAGAGAATGAGAGTACACTACATGAGCCCGAGTGAGTGTGAGATTTCTAAGCATTCACTAAGCTCACCGCTCCATAGTTTGATAGAACCACGACCATTAAAAGGACAAATAAAGCTAGCTCAGTGGAAGAACAGAAAGCATCCACAAAACTAGTTTGGTTAGAAAAGACACTGAGGGCTAAAGGCTACAGGATTTCAGTTAAACACAGAAAAATATTTCAACTGGATGATTTATGAATATAAGTACCAAACGCTATTGAAAGTTTAGTTCATGTATAGTGGTGGAAAGAAGTAGAACACTGCAATCCAGTGATGAATAGGATCACACCATTTGACTCCATCAGATCCAACTTCTCCTCATCCTAAATTGCATGAAAAGTATCAAAGACAGACAATGATGCAGTGTTTGGACACTCATTTCTGCAAGACTGATACAAAAGAAAAAAATGCATTGTAAGGAATCCTGACCTGTAAAATATAATTGTCGACCTTTTGAAGTGTTTAAAGTGTTTTTTAATTTAGTTTAATATTTGTATTGTAAAATTGTAACATACACCAAAAAAAAAAAATCTTACAATGAGCCATATGAAACAAGTAAGAACAAAAGTGCATCTATTTACTTTATGGGTTGCACGAACAGGGTAATTTTAAAGCAGCGTGTCAATCTTTTTGTTTTAATCTGCCCGCATCACTAACTTGTCTCTCATAAAAGGAAACAAATGAACAATGCCTGTTTTAGGGCCTCTATAGTCTCTTAGTAGTGGTTCATGTCATACATCTTTTAGATAACATCACTAAAAATACTTTTTAAAAACCACACTGTGCTTTCATCAACATTTCTCCATGACTGAATTCTTGGACTAATCTTCAGGAGCATTTAGCACCAGCAGCTCATGTGAAATGAGTAGGTGCTGAGATTCCTCAGAATTCTCGAAAAATTGTGAGACTTAAAATTCCAGCTCTTTTTACAGTAAAAACAACAGCTTTACTTAGAGTGAAATAGACTAATACATCTTCACCATGACAAGCAGCACAAATTCTTACAAATTGAACTACTTGGTTAAACACGAACAAGTCAGCACAAACTAAACCAGCGCAGACGCATTGTAACTACCCATGTGCCTGCCCTTATCATCTTACAAATGCAACGTAAATTGATGTACCTTACCCACCAATAGGGGGGGGGAAAAAAAAAAAAAAAAGAGAAAGCTACTTCACATTTACTTTAAGGTTAGAGAGTTTACAATGGGCAGTAACCACAGACTTGGTAGTAACTGAAGTTCACATCCTACCTTACTTCCCACTAACTTCTGTGTGCCCTTGATTTATACATCAGGCCTGGTACACGGATCCCTGAATTGGTTAACTTTCAAGAACATGTATATTAATTTTTGCTCTTTGGTTTACAAAAACCGGTCATTTTAGTCCATGGTGCTTTGGAAGCCTCATCTGCCAAACGCAGGAACAGTGAAAAGGTCATTATTAGTTGATTAGGGGTGTATAGAAACTTTGCGAGCAGCTAAACCCAAAAAATGTTAATTGCTACTCATTCTCTAACAGGTAACAAAGTATAAGATAGGAATAATTATTACTTTTAAAATATTTACATTGTGAAAGAAACTATCAAAAAGTTGATCTATGCAACAAAAAATTCAGAGCCAGGTTAAAAATCCAGATATTGCTCAAAGATGACTGAATGTTAATATTCTGCCTTGAATGTTTATATTTGCATACAAATAATTACATGCAAAACCAGGTGAAATAATTATTTTACCTCACACCTGCCAAATGGGAACTCGATGGTGTCAAATGACACAGGTTTAAAAACAGAAGCAGAGATCTCTTACGACTGATGGGCCTAGTTTTCCTGAGAGGAGAAGGATTACGTTTTACAGCCACTTCTTACAAAATCTCAAAAAAGACACAAGAAGACAACTAGAAACCTTATCCCTTTACACAGATTGTTATTTTGTCCCTCATGAGCACACATTGTAACACTAAAGGGTTCAGATCTTCTGAAGGGAGACTGAGCTTTATTTTCTGAGACTGAAGAAGTTAAACAACTTTCACAAACTGAAGGAAGTTTTCAGTTGCTAAAGATTCAAGGCTAAAGATTCAAGAAAGTGTATGTGTCAATGTCAAAGCTACACAGCCAAATGAAAGAATTCTGGACTCTCTTCATCTGGTTCTTGTCCCTGTTCACAAAAATGGGTGCATGAAGAGGGAATGAAGAAGTTTTAACATATCACTGAGTTAAGCCTCCGTAAGAAATAGCGTAAGTTCCCCACTTCACTAGAATAAAGATGCATGCCACTTATCCACCCAGTGCTATAGACATACAGTACTGTGCTAGCCTCAAAATCCCCTCTCCTTGTCATCCCTGAAGGAAGTCGTCTTGGGGCCCCTACCTGGAAAATGCTAGCCCATAAATTCCAACCTTGCACTTGCACAGCTGAGTCCCTTTTCAAGCCTCCACCCATGCAGCAGGAACCTGTGGCCATGCACCACTGGGTCTCCTCACCCCAGAAACCATGCCGCCCCGAAAGGACAGCAGACCGCATGCCCATCTCCATCCCTCCCAGACACACCTCACGCAGTGCCCACCCTGCCCCTCCGTAGTCCCTTCCCCAGCACCCACATTTTCCGCTGCTGTGGATCCAAGCCAGTGGGCTGCCACACTCAGCTCCTCTTTTTCCTACTGCTTTTGCTTGCCCTCGGAAATACTTTTATTTCCTCCCTCTGCCCACCTCTATTATCCGGCATAGCGGCAAAGCCAGGTCTAACATTCCTACTTCTCTGCCTGGGAGGCTGCCACATCCCCTCCCTGCCACGCAGCCCCCTTCCTAGACCTCATAAGGCGGCTGGGGGTGTTCTTGCCCTACCCACCTTCCCCCACCCACCCCTTTCCTCCCGCTCGGGGACAGGGAGGGACACCCAGCCCCTTCCCCCGACCTCCCTGAGGAGACCAGCCCTCCTCCCTGCCCCCTGCCGTCTTCTCACCTGAGAAAGGCCGGGGACAGGACACCCAACCTCTCCCCGGCCCCGCTACCGAGGGAAGGCCCCATCCCTCCCCTCCAAACTTTGCCCCCCGCCCGCCGCTGGGCCCCGCTGCGGGGCAAGGGGAGGTACGGGGGCGGCGGGGACCGCATCCCCGGCCCCCCCGCCCCGCCGCCTCCACCCTGCCCCGTTCTCA
>VUYV01000062.1:3162759-3258286 GCA_008711295.1 Anarhynchus alexandrinus | reverse complement strand
GCGCGGGAGGCGGAGAGGGGAAACGGGAGCGTGCGAATTTCCTTCCCCGAGACACCTTCACCTCACGCCGCAGCCCCCGCGGGAGGGGGTAGCCCTGAAGGGCGGGGGGGGAAGCGGGGGGAGCCGCCGCGGAGCCGATAAAATGGTGTGTGAGCGGCGGGGTGAGGTGATCCAATATGGCCCCCTCGGCTGGCAGAAGCCAATCCCGGGCGCGTTTACTCTGGAGGCTCCGGCGGAGGCCAGGCCCGGGATGCTGGGCAGGCCCCGCTGCCGGCGGCGCCCCCGCTGAGAAGAGGCGGCGGCGCTGGCTGGAGCGGCGCCCGCCGGGGGGAGTCCTCCCTGGGAAGGGGAACCCGGGAGCCCCGGCGCGGTTCCGCCGGGCGCTTACGCAGCCGCCACCGTCGGCGGGTTCCTGCCGGGGAGCGCGGCGGGCGGCCCCGCGCCTCAGGGCAGAGCCGGGCCCGGGGTCGCTGCCGCGCGCGGCGTTACCTCACGGGAGGAGGGCGCCCGCCTCCGCGCCTTCGCGCACTTCATTAAAATATTTGGGGAGCGTTTAACAACCCCACTAGAGACGTAGCCTGTTAGTTAGCCAAGACTCTCTCCGTCTCTCTAGGGAGAGCCTGTGCGACCAGCACTTCAGTTAATTTCACCCACTGATGGCCTCGGCAGATACTGCATTGGAGCCCCAGTGCTGGCAGGGAGAGCGAGCAGAATTCCCGCCTTTCAGAGGTAAAGGTGGACACCAGACAGGGCGAGCGTAGCCTCAGGCGCACCATACAAAGCCATTTTCAAATAGATCGCTTGAATATATTAACACCGCACGCACATTCCTACGAAGTTAACTATACACCTCTCCCTTTTTTACATAATACTTTTTCCAGTCGTATGAAGCAAAGTGCATTAAATGCCAAGTATTGATTTCAAGATCAAAATTTAGAAGTAGCAGTTGACAAAACACTTTACATTCATATTCTCTGAAGTAGCTTCAAAAGAGTCTTGAGCTACAAAGTTGTTACAGGACTCACCTCCCTGTAGCGGGAGACCAGAGCAAAAAGCTGGAGGAGCAAGTTCCTAGTATGGTTGAAAGGAGAATGACAGAAAGAGCTTGCTTGCTTTTTTATCTGTAGTGGCATATAAATAGAAAAAGCTCTTTAGGTGAGCACTTGCATAACTCCTGCTGAGTTGACCTAACACCCAAGTTAAGAATTCCAGGAATACAAGAGAATTCCCAATCAGAGTTACCTACACTTGGATATTGTGCCTGGGAGGACTATATGCACAGGGGTAATGAGAAACCTCATCCTAAGACTTCCTTCTGTGGTTTGCTAACAGGGAACTAGGGATGCACTTCCAGTTCTCTCCAACCTGTTGCTTCTATATTTAGGATACCATTTAAGATAAGAGTTATACCCACTATCAGACTTCTTGTGTATCTTTTATGCTTAATTATGTATTGTAATAAATTAATTGATTTCAGGATTTCTAAATAGCTCAACTGAGCTTCTGTAGATGCAAGCATAAGGTAGGTTTTCATTCAGCGTTAGTTCAGATGACAAACCTTTCAGCAAGCTACTTGAATGTTTTAGCTTTACAGCAATTTTGTCTTTCTCCCTAATTCTTAGTGCCTTCATGGCTAAAACTTTAATCTTGCTCTCAGACTGTTCAGAAAGACTACTCTTAACAGTTATTCTAAAGTTTCTGTACTAACTTTCTTTTTTTAGTCAACCCTGTATATTTTCTTTCTTTCTAATTTTCCTTTTTCTCACTAACAATGGAGAACAACTTCAAAAAGTGAACATACCTGATTTTTTTTTTCATCCTAGTGGCTTTATAAATGAAAACACATTGTCTCTAACCTCCATAGGAAAAATAGTACTTTTATAGAAAAAAAGGTAGCCTTCACCCTTTTATTAGAGTTAGCCAGCCAATTGTAGTACTCCCTTAATAAAGCTATCAACACTATTGTAACATTGTGAAGGGCTCTCAGCTGTAGATAGTGTGAACGGTAATGTCATAAGTTGAGAGCACAGGCTTAGAAGGATAAATCACATGAATGACTGAAAATAGGATCACGCGACTGGTTATTCTGTTGCTCAGAAGGACATTGAATCTCATGAACACTTAATGTCTGGATGGATCCTCTTAGAATTTATGAAAGAGCCCAGGTTGCTTAAATGTATAGAATTAAATGGTGATTTTTGTTTTGGGCTTCGTTTTCTTAAACATGACAGTAGCTCATGAGTTTTGGAGATCGCTTTTGTGCAATGTTAAATTTTCTTTCCATCAAAACTTCTGCCATTCTGTATCATCACCCTGAAATCCTATTGTTTCAAACAATTGTAATTTTAGCAGTTTTAAACTTCTGCCACTTTATATCATCACCCTGAGATTCTACTATTGTTTCAGACAATTGTAATTTTAGCAGGTTTTATACATTTCAGGCAATCTTTGTTTTCTCAGCACCACTACTTCACAATGTGATTATATTGCTTTGATTCCATCAGATGACTCTTGTAACATGTTGGGTTTGGTAAGAGGGGAAGAATACTCTGTCCCTCCCCTCTTTTATTTTCTATAAATATTTTTCTTCAGATGTCCCATGTACAACAGAGTTAGAACACATGCATTTTTTATGTTCTTGACTCCCACAGAACTATAGCAATTTATTCTGCCTTACGATTTACCATGTGTGGGCCATGTAACACATTGTAGAGTGAGAAGTCCTCTGTACTCAAAACAAGGGCACTCATCCTTTATCCTTCTGTGAGTGTGGGATAAAATTTTCCAAGAAAAAACAACAGAGGAAATCGGTTGCTGCACTTGCCTGGTTTCCTGTACTTTGATTATCCATGGAAGTTGCTGCAGGGGTATTGAGGTCAGGGCTGGAATGAAGTTCACATGCAACTGAATCAGCTGCTGAGATTCCACTGTTGCCACAGTGACTGCTTTGATCCTTCTCAGTAGCCGCTCTGTGTGACTTGGGAAAGCAAAGAGCAGCTGTCTGCACAGATTGCTGCTATTAGAGCAACTCTTCATATGGCTTTGTAGACACGCTCTAAAAGCCTGGTAGGAATCTGTCATGCAGGTGAAGACTTGTAGTGCCATGCAAACCGGGCCCTTGCTGAGCTGTTTTGGCTGCTTGGTGCATTGCTTCTGCAACCTGCAGCATGAATAGGGAATAAAACACTTTCTCTGGATGACTTTTGGAGCCATTAGCAAGTCTGCAAGGTGAGGGTAAGCTCACGTCATTTTACCTCTGAATATATTCAAAGTCATAGGTTCTCATACAGTTCAAATTGGGAGCTCTGCTTGTTTTGTTGTGCTGTTGGCTAGCAGTTTGCAGGTTTGTGAGATCTGGATTACACACTGCAACTCCTGCAAGGAGCAGCTATGCTGTACACCTGCAGATGTGAAACACTGCATATGCAAAGTAAGTACATGGAAGCAGATGGTTTCTCTCATGGCCTTGCAGAGGCAGATGTAAACCAGGGTATGGTTATAAATCTTTTTTGATTAGGACAAAATTTAATTCTTTTGACTCTGTGTGTTACAATTGCATCCAAAGGTACGGATCAGAAAGAGAAGCTGGAATTCTGAGTATAAACCTTTCATATTGTGATAAACAACTACAAATAAAATCTGATTGCTAATTAAATTTGCAAGTAATATGCTTTGTAAAGGTGGAAATCTCTTGGCAGCTAAAAAGTTTTACTCTCAGGATGGTATGTCCTGAATGTTTCCCTGGCAGCTGGAAACTACTGATGCAAATTGAGTAAACCTGCAGTTAGGGTATCAATCTAAAACTGCTTCTGTTGCTGTTAAACACCTACATCTGTAGTCTGATTGCTTGCCACAATGATAGCAGCCACAAGTACACTGTTAATTGATAAAACCATAATGATACTACTAAAATGAAGTCTGGTATGAAATAGGGAGTGTGGAAGGAAAACATTTCAAATCTGAACTTACTGAAAAAGTATTTTTTTACTTAATCATATTTTCATTAAATTTAAAAAGCATATTTTTTAGGGGATTGCTGGCAGTAACCAATTTTAGGTTTTGGCAAGGGTTTGTTACATTATCTCTTGAGAGAACAAAAGATCCTGTCTTGATAGGCTGAGGCCAGTTTGTGAGTGTGGGTGCTGAGACTTAGGAGATTTGTGAACTGGGATTTAAAATGTAGTCGGTAAAGATCATGTTCAAAGAAGAAAGGTGATACAGGACCTCTTCTAGGCACTTGTGCTGGAAGAAAGTAGCCCTTTAAGACCAGAGTTGGAGATCTTGATGACCAGGTGGAGCACAGGAGTGAAGGTCACCTGATTCTGTTTGGGCTACATAAAACAACACTGAAGCCTTGCTGTGTTTTTCTGTAGAGTGGTTGAGTGCGGAGGGGTTTTCAAGAGAGAAGGAAGATAGCAATAGTTGTAGACATAGCAGGTAAGAGGTTTTATTCAAGTAGCGGTACATTGCAGATTTTGTGTTGTTTCTAAAGTTCAGAGGCAGCCTGGAAGTAGCTTAAATGATCTGATAATAGGGTGAGTATTTTGAGTTGTGCTAGTAAGCAAGATGCTGAAAGTGAATGCAGTAGTTAAAGCTTTTTAAAAATGTATTTTTTCCCAAGAGTTTTTATCTTTAATTCTTTTCTATTTCTTTCTATCTATAGAGACTGATTGGATATGCCATTACTTGATTTTTGAATGTTGTGCTTAGAGCGTGTAGTTGAAGTTTTGTGTTGCTAAATACTTTTTGTTAGGATTTGTTTACTGTAGGACTGACTATTTGTGTTTATTGTTCCTGGGCTGAATTTAAAGGATGCTAGAGTTGAGAACTGCCTCTTGATTTTAGGAAAACTTATAGGATATTCTTAAGGACTAAGTATCTCTGAGGAGGAGGAGAAGGGAGAGGGGTAGTATATGAGGGATTTGAAGTAGAAGCGTGCTTTTTGTTTTTCAGTAAAAAAAAAACTTTCCTGGAAGTGTCTAGTTCCTGACAGTGAATGAGTCTCCTACTAGAACTGAATTCTGCTCTTTGCTGTTGTTTTTCTTTGCTTTTTTGTTTGATAGTAGGACATACAAAGAGCTGGTTTTAGGTGCTGTGAGACAAGACTGTCTACTGGAAGGGATATTCGAATTGTTGTAGCCACAGGGTTTTCTTTGTAAAGATGGATAGATGATTAGTGGCAACTTCTACTCCCTGTTAAAGACTTTCGCTGCTTTTATTCATGCGAAACTGGTAAGCATATGCTATGGGAAAAACAGGTAAATGTTAAAGATTCAAAGCTTCTGGTAAAAGTTTGGTAAGGAGTGCGAAGAAAGGGCAGTATCAGTGTGGGGCTTTATTTAATTCTGAATGCTGGATAGGGAAACACTTCAGATTAGTTAAAAAGGAGATTTAGGAACTCTTCAGATAGTTTGAATGTACAAAATAACATGTAAGAGTAAGTTACTAGTTTGTCAGCCACTGTATTCTGGGACTGTAGTAGGGAAGGAACCCTCCTGAAGCAAAACCAAAATTATAGTCAAGAACAGTTATGCTATAAATAAGGTTACCAGTCACAATCAATAGGTTTGTGGGACTTGCCTATGTAGCTCTACTAAACTTGTTAGGATTCTAGCTACAGTACTGTTTTGCAGCCAAAACTAGCTGTAAAAATCAGATAGTAGTGTTGTGGCCCTTAAATTTGTCAGCAAACATAGTAACTCATGAGTACTGGTATGATCTATGTACTGGGTTCTCTTAGGCACATCTGAAAATTGAGCTGGAAATACTGTTTTATGTAATGTGGATGTCCATATTAGTACGCATAGTGTCATCAATTGTAAGCAGCGTATGAAGTAAAAACCTGAAATGGTAAGTTTTAATCTAGTATTTCACTGTAAAATGCTGTTTGTTTCCTGACTTTATATGGAGTGGACTGCCACAAAACCGGCAACAAAATGTTAATATGAATTATGTTATGTTTTACTCTTAATTCCCTTTTACTCTTTATGTGATACTAAGCCAGTGAAACCCTGGAAATTGACTTGTTTCCTATAGTGCAGCATGCATGTATTGCTTCAGGAGAGAACTACTGTCACAAATAAGTGTTTAAAGAGTTTGGGTTTGGTATCTTAGTTTTGTGTGAGGCATTCATTTATGTGATGTGACTTTTTAAAGCAGAGCATGACTGAGCATAGTGAACGGGTGCTGAAAACCAGCCATACAAACTCGAACTTTTTGTTACCAAGTGTGGAAAGCTTCTGCTGCCCTCTTGTGGTCTTTACTCGGATATATTTTTTTCACTAAAGCAGTACATTAATTTTCCTTTAAAGCTGAATTTTTAGCTGCCAATAAAGCTAAAAAAGTCCTTATTCTGGTAGGCAGGAGCTAATATTATGAATATGAGCTGATATATGAGCTAATGATGAAATTACTAGCTTTGTGGATGACAGGAGAGCAGTGTCACTTATCTCGGTGTTTGCAAAGCTTTTAACACCATCTCCTGCAGTGTTCGTATGTCCAAGTTAGGACTTTATGCTCTGAATGGGTAGATAACTAGATGAGTGGGAAACTGTTTGGATGATTTGGCATGGAGCCTGTGTAATGCTCTATACAAGTGCTGGTAACAGATAGAATACCACAAGGATCCATACTGAGACTAGTTCTGTTTAATTACTTTATCAATTGCTCAGAGGACTTAGCAGTCAGTTGACATGCTCAATGACCAGACTGCCATTCAGAGATCTAGACAGGCTGGAGGACTGGCAGGAACTTGCTTTCCTGAAGCTTGTTTTCTAGTACCAGGTCCCTAGAATGTCTTCAGAAATCTCCTGTGCTATCTTGAACATGTTCAGAAATTTGTTTTGTAAATTTAAATAATGTAACATGCCAAACCAACTAGTCAACTTTCTGTCTGATGAGAAATGTGGATTATCATTGGTTGCTTGACAAAACTTGCTATGAAGCATTGATTCAATCTCTTGTCAGTGTTGGTTTCGGTAAGTAAACCTCAAATTTGCACTGAGGTAATAGCCAAGTAATTATGAACCTGAAAACAAGGACGTGTTCTTTATAATTCTGTATTGTTAACTTAGACTAAAACTCATCTGCTCTTAGACAAAATTTTAAAAAGAATTTTAATTTTTTGGTGTCAGTCATGCATTGCATTTTTAAAGTGAACCATTTACCTTTGTTTTTAACTTGAGATATATATATATAAAAGCAAGATCTGTAGTTCAAGACCTGTGTAAAATTAATTTGGTACTATGTAAACTTCATTAGTACCATATAGCTTGTCCAAATTGTTGTCTTGTGAGTTCCTAAGGTATCATAGAGTAACTGGTAATATTACTGAATTCTGTAAACTGTGTAGTTGAGCACTTCAGTAATCACCTTGGATCATCTACTCTAGACCAGGAATCTTGTTGGACTGTATAGTACACCTCCAGAGTGGCTCTGTGTGACTGCTGCGCCTGCCATACAGTTTTCAGTAGGGTACTGATTTTAAAACTTCTATGTGCCTCATAGTATCTTCTCTTGAGGACTGGTTTGATATAAACTGCGTGGGATTCAGCAGTCATTTCGCTAAAGTGATTTAGGCAATCCCTAGTAAAGCCTGAGTACTGTAAGAGCCATGCAAGCAGCCTGTGGCCGTTCTGCTCATCTGCAGTACTGAAACTGTCCGAGAGGGAGCTGAAGGCACAACAGAGATGTGGCTGTCTGCCAGTGGTTTTAGAAAGTCACAGGAGAGAGGTTTTGTTTCATTGGGGTTTTGCAGCAATTTGGACCAGTGTGCCTAAATTCAGTTTAAATAATTCTTTGGACCTGGGCCTAAACAAATGAAGTTCCATTGGACCTTGACTCTCTGGGCTAAAGTCAAATATTTAACATATGCTTACAAGTGATTAGTTAATGTGGTAAGATGAACTTCTAAAGACTTGTGATTGTTCTGGCATGCACTTCTTGTGTTAATCTTCACTTCTGTGAAACTTCTTTGCCAGTCATGAAGTGCAAGAATATGGCAAAAATAAACTTAAAGACCTTTTTAAATGTTACATGTGGAAATGTTACTAAAACAGTAATGTGCTGCTTAGCCTACTGATGATTGTCTTTGTTCAATGGTTGATTATTACTGCATACAATAAACCAGTTCTCTGCAAGGGAAATGAGAAATTGGAGTCTTTTAGCAAAATATTTATTGGCAGATAACACACTGTCACTTTTCAGAAAGTTAATTCTAACATGTATTTCCTAGGCAACAGAATCAATTGTATGATACTGTTTATGGTCCTTCTGTGTGACTTGTTTAGTTTTCTATTGGTGCCATAAAACTTAAGTAAATTTTCAGATATTTGTAAATATCTGGAAAAATTGATCTTGGGATGACCGAGAGCTAAACTGCTGACTTCTAGCGAACTTCTAACTGTAGTTCACTAAAACTGAAATCTTAAATGTTTGTTCTGTCAAACTAGCCATGCATTGCCTGTACAGACTTTTATCCCCATCTTCTAATTGTTCTCCATGGACATATAGGAATAAGGATTGCATTTTGGCTATACTGGGTTTGATTGTTCAACGGCTTTATTGCTTTTACTATCCCTCCTACAAACTGTTTTCCTTCCTTTTTTTTTTTTAAACTTCCACCAATAGTTACCTTTACCTCCAGTCCTTGTCAGTCTAGTTATTTAATGCTTAAATTGTAGGAAGGCGTCTTGAGTGTGTGTATGCATGCATTTGGTTTTGTGTTTTTTTTTCAGTAGCATGCAATAAAAGAAGATTGTGATCCATGATAATGGTGCCAAAGAAACTGGGTTTTTGATTCTCCTATTTGGACATTAGGAATAAAGAAATGAGTCTATTTCCCTCTTTACTGAGTACAGTGGAATATAAATATTCTTTCTTTTTTTTTTTAGATGAGCATCTTTATCAGTTTCAGAACAGTTAGATGGAAGGGGGTGTGTGTGTGTATATAAAGTGCCACACTTCTACTTGAGAAAAGGCAGTTTGTAGCACAAATACTGCCCAACCCTCACAATCAGTGCTAAAACTGCTTCTGCAAAAATGGTATTTGACTGCTCACAAGAGGGCACTGCAACTTTAATTTTGTGCACATTATTGTGAGACATAAGCCTTGGTATGTGATCTAGTAACAGAAAGGCAAATAATATTATCACTCTCCAGCATAATTAATTTTAAAACCAAGCTCTTGTCAGTAAAGATTCCCAACTTTTTTTTTTAAACAGAAATTAAATTATTGATAGTAATGCAGAAATTTGAGCTTTGAAACGGAATGTCCTTTTGTCAACTTCAGGGTCAAAGTATTGTGGCTGGTGATGACCGAGGAAGGCATGCTATGTAAAGAAATCTGTGATCTCATATAAGAAAAAAAATGAAAGACTGCCTGACCATAATGAACTAATTGATTTACGTATCAAACCCTTAAGTGTCATTAGACAGCTCAGTAGGCAAGTCATCGTAAGAGGAGTGTTCACTTAGTAAAGATTAATTATACCCTTCAGCATATCAAGTTTATTATGTCCAATAAGTATGGCAAACAGCTGGAGGAACATGTTTGTCTTTACACTTGATAGCGTTCTCTTGCCTCAAGGTCTAACTCCTGAAAGAATAATTACTTGTCGTGGGTGATTTGTTCCTAATTCTGCAAACTGTTTTTTGGTGTGTATTTAATTTTATGCTTTTAAGTAAAATGCAGTAAAGGTATTGTGTCTGATACTGAAGTTGTCAATACATAACTTTTTAAGTAGTGTCTGAAATCTAAAGCAGAGTCCTCTTTTTGTATTGGTTCCCTTTAATCCACACGTTCATTGGACTTAAACTTTTAGTCTAGAATGTTTTTTCTTTAGTGAAAACATGAAAGATTGGCAACCCACAAATTGTTGGACTTTTAGGGTCTACCTGCTGAAGAAATTCATTATGACAAACTGGTTTTACAATTTTCCATAATGGCTCTTTCACTTCTGAAATTACTTGCCACTGAATGACATAGAAACTCATGAACTCAGTTATGAAAAAGCATGTATCACTGAATAGACAAGGCCTGCCTTGGAATCAAATTATGTGAATAGCTAAAGGGGTCATAAAAATCTATTGAGGAAAACCTGTACTTTATATTATAATGTCTTATTATATGCCTTTCAAAAGCATATATGCTATAGGATTATGAGCCAAGCTGGGGCGGGGGGGCTGGTAAAAGCTAATAGAGACATTCAAATATACAATGAGAAAAAAGATTACTCAAGAAGTGAATAAGAAATGGTGTAAGGTAGTTCAGTAGAGTTAGGAAAGCTTCTGATAGCAAAATGAATTTAGGATCTCAAGAACAGGATTTTGCTGAAGCATTTAAATTTGCTTTTTATGCAGTGCACTGAAGATAATGTCAAAAAGGAAGATAGTTCTTGGTTTAAACAATAAGAACTTCGTATTGGTGAGAGGCAGGGAGATTATTTTGAGTTTTGGAAGTTAAGGCTGAGCTGTCAGGATGAACTTGTTACAGTGCAGTTTTGAAACAGGGGCAGAGCAATCTTTCTTAAATAAGAATGTCTAGATAAATAATGCATCAAGAACAGGTAAGTCACTCGGTGCCTAGTTGAGTCTTTGTTTTAATGTTGTGTGACTGCTGTCTATGGCACAGGAGAGTGACTTACTAAATTCGTCCTGTGTCTTCGCCACTCTTTTGGGAGCATCTCCTAAAAATGATTCAATGTGAATTGTGTGTTCTGCTTGGCTGAAAGAGCAAATAGCCATGAACAGAGTGCCTGCCAGAATCAGGTTCCAATGTCATATGGGAAGAGCCTTTTAGTCATGGTGTGTTTCTTAGCATGTGTAGCAGAGTTTCTACAGACATCAGGGTACCTTTCCTCATGTGTTAGGTGGCTTATTTGGTCTATAGTAGCTGCTAACAAAACTCCAGAGAAAAAGATCAAGGACTTTCCCAGAAGGTGTTTCATTAAGTCAGAGCTGTGTACTGTGACTTAAATCTTCTGGTTTCTGTTGACAGAAGTGAGTAACTGGACTCCATCTCTGCAAGAAATAAGTAAATTTGAGTGCAACTGGTGAAGTTTATTTTGAATGTAGGTTTTCCTGCAAAGTTAAGGTCTGGTTCTGCATAGCTGAAAGGATTGATTCCTGCATCAACAGTCTCCTATAAAGTCTATTGGTCACATTATTTAAAAAGTTGATATGAGATGAAAAATAATAAGGAAATATTCAATTCCCTATGTTCTCTTTGGTTAAAGGAAAACTATCTGTAACTTTCTGGTAGTACTGTGAAAACACTACTTCTGAAGTTTATAGATCAACTGGAGCTTTCTTCCCCCAAATTGTTTCTGATTAAAGTACTGTAATTTCTGAAGTAATTATCACTGTGGTGATAGAGCTTTCATGTATTGTTGAAAAGTTACTGTGGCCATATTGCTTTTGAACTAGTGGTTGAAATGCCTAGTTTGATTTATTTTTAAGGATTATTGGTGCTTCATAGTAACTGACAACCCTTCCATCCTGGAATATGCTGTTTATGACAGTTATGACCTGTCACACTGATGGAGGGCTTGGCAAGGGCAGCACGCTATTTTTCTGTGTATTTATCTAACACCCAGAGCGTGTCACTAAAGCACTGATGTCTCCTGTAACTTGTCATGGTCTCAAACTAAAAGCACTTCTTATGTGACGTTTGCCATCCAAACTGCAGATCTCTTTCAGTATCTGTATTTGCAAAATTTTGCTACATGTTGTCTATGACTAGAATATGTCCATGTTGTAAATCCCCGGGGGGGGGGGGGGGAGAAGCTAGAATGACAGTTCTTTGAAACTTAGTAATAAGATATGCTTAAGACATGCTTAGATACTGTTATAAAAATAAAACTTCAGAATGCAGTAAACCTGCACTGGTTGTGGTCTGGCTTTCTACCTTTTTGCTCTGCTGTTTCTGACTCCAGAGGTACTGGGTCAGGCTGTCGTTGCTGTCTGCTGTATCTTGCAGGCAATTGTTTGCTGGCATATGTAGAACTTTTATTCTCTGATGTCAGAATGGAATTCTTGCAAGATTCAGAACTGATACATTCAGTGGAGCTTTACTGTTTAATCTTCAAGAGTATGATTTAATAAATACAAACTGACCAAGTGTGTGTGTATATGCAGCAACCAATAACACCAATTAGGTAATATCAAACTCTTTGATTATTTTAGTTGCACAAAGTTGAACAGACTAAATGTCAAATATGAAGAAAGGTACAGAAGTACTCTGTGCTGCTTTTTATTCTTGTTCTTTTAAGTTATTAAATTATGTTCTATTTTGCAGTAGTTTATGTACATAAACTTGTTTTGTAGCTACTCCTAAATCTTCGCACCTTCAACTCTTGTAGAATCTCATTTGTATAACAGCACTACATATCCAATTGTCTTGTAAGGATTTGTGATCAATAGGTATAAATCTCATGGGCAGTTGAAGCTTTTGAGTGTGAAAGAGCAAGGTAGAACACGGTTGTTATGAAAATAGCTACACTGGACAAAGCACAGTGGAATGTTCTCTGAGAAAACAGTGGAGAGAAGATACGACTGGATAAAATAGATATTTGGTCTCTCCTTTCTGTTATTTATGAAGAGAAAAAAGAAAATAACCCTCTGTTCAGAAGGGTTCTGTTGACTATACTGACTTCAATTTATTTTTTTAACCTACAACTTTCATGAGTGTGTTGAATGAACAGCACTTTACTAAAAGCCTAATGTATATCTAACCTACATGTACTTTTTTTACCAGTCTTATTGCCTAGTTTGAACCTGCTTGTTTTTTTTTTTCTAGCTACTCAAGTTGACCCCTTTAATTTAAAAGTTGCTTCTCTTGGAATAAACTGAATTGAATACCACTCTGTTTGAGCTTTCCTGTGAAAACAAATTCTTGGAAAAAAAAAAAAAGAATGTTGGGGTATTGGTCTTGGAATTCATTTGTGAATATTTGTCATCTTAATATTAATTTTAATGTTCCTCATCTTGAAATGAGGGCAAGAGTACTAATTATATTATTCTATGTGCATATAGCTCCTTAAACATGCTAAAATTTGACTTTGCCATTTTGTTTTTGAAGTGTAGTTAAATTACAGCCCCAGTGAGTTCACGGCAAGTCTTCTGATCTCAGTAAAATTACTTATAACTTCAACCACTATGTAGAAACCTTAGTTAAGTGAATGAATACATGATTCTGAGTCTCAGCTAAGACTTGTAATACAGATGCCCTTGATATGAAGAGTTCATGGATGGCATTAGCATTTGGACGACATGTTGCAGTAGCTTAAAATAACAAACTCCAAAAGAGCTGATGAAAATATTGAGAGTCCAGATAGCTGATGAGATATAATGTCAGGAGTGCCTGATGTAGAATAGCTTAAGTTCTGATTCTAAGTTGATCAGGAAAAATGATTTAACTTAAATACCCTTGGTAATTTGAAGAAGTAGAACAGCAAAGCTTTTGAAATAATTCTTAAAACTTCAGTTCATTGTTTTGCAGTAGGTGTAACTTCTTTGCTGGTATCAAATTCAGTGGCCTCAAGTTATGATAGAATAGTGGCACTACCTTTTTTATTAGTACTTAAAGTTTTTCATCTGGTGGTGGGCATCTGGCTGTTTAGGAATGCTGCTTCCAACATATAAATAGTATGTTTGATGTAGATGCTTATATTAATGACTAAAGCTCAATAATCTCTGTAATAACTTGCAATAATGGAGCAACTGGAGCCACAAATAAGCTTAGCTAGGTAAGGTGCTGTAAAAATACATTGAGAATAAATTTTAAAAGCTCTGAATAGACCAAACTTGTAGAATTGATCAGTTGGTTGTCCTAGCACTTAGCAAGTTATTACACTAGTTCTGCAGATTGTTAGCCATATAGACCTACCAGATATTGCTACTCTGTTAACACAGTGTTTTTGTGGACAGTTAGACAATAATTCTTGATGTATCTAAGGTAACTAAGGCAAAACTTGCATATGAAAAAAACCTGGGAAGTAACTCAACAGAATTGTGTGCCTTTACTGGAATGCAGAATGGGAATCCCTGGGTTATGAATCTGAGCTCTAAGATCCTGCTATGAGATTCCTGGGATTTAAAATAGTTGGGTTTATATGTTGGTGCTCCCCACCCCAAATGGGTAAATTTCCCAACTCTTCCATGAGCCATAGAAAAAGATGCACTTCCCCTTCATTATCAGCCCATGCATTAGTTTGACTTTTCCGCTTTGAGCTCTGCCGTCTTTCTCTTTCCTTTTTCATTGTTCATTCTGTCCCAAACATGATGGAACCTGTCTCTATGCAGCTTCTATTGCAGGTAAAGTGGATTTTTTTTTTNCTTGAAGATCATCGAGTTCCAACCCCCCTGCCATAGGCAGGGACACCTCCCACTAGACCAGGTTGCCCAAGGCCACGTCCAGCCTGGCCTTGAACACCTCCAGGGATGGGGCCTCAACAACCTCTCTGGGCAACCTGTTCCAGTGCTTCACCACCCTCAAAGTGAAAAACTTCTTCCTAATGTTCAATCTAAACCTGCCCTCTTCCAGTTTGAAGCCATTCCCCCTTGTCCTGTCACTACATGCCCTAGTAAAAAGTCCTTCCCCAGCTCTCTTGTAGGCCCCCTTTAGGTACTGAAAGGCCGCAATAAGATCTCCCCGGAGCCTTCTCTTCTCCAGGCTGAACAGCCCCAACTCCTTCAGCCTCTCCTCATAGGAGAGGTGCTAAACATGGATGTGCTAAACATCTCCTCATAGGAGAGGTGCTAACATGATGGAACCTGTCTCTATGCAGCTTCTATTGCAGGTAAAGTGGATTTTTTTTTTACATTGATGACTTGGAGCAGGACCATGATTTCAGCTTATAAATCTAAGGTGTTTGCTTTCTGCTTCATTGTTAGAGGAAGGTATACTTCTATTTAACTATTAAAAAACAGTCTAAGGTGGAAGAGAACTTAAGTTAAAATTGTGTGTCTTGTTGTACCTGTTAGAGATGTTAACTATTTACTTCTAAAATGTTTGTTCTAATGTTTCTTTCCATGCACTGTTTACATTTATCTTTTGACACATACTGTAGGCATTGAGTATTAGGGCAGTACTTGAATGTCCATTTTTTTCTTTTTTTAGACTATTTTGCAGCACTGAACTGTGTAATAGACTATTGATGCTCTGCTCTAATGCAGATTTTGGTATTAGGTCATGTATGCTCTAGGTTTCAGGATTTTTGAAAAATTCTGGTTGCAAGGCATCTAGGATACAGAAGGGGAAGATGGCAAAATTGAAAGCCTCCATTTCAAATTGGTTTTGTACTTTTTTTTTTAGTGTGTATGATAATGGAATATTGTAAGTGAATACTTCTATCATTGGGCAGGAGGGGTGGGAAGAGGAACAGGTAAAGTAGCTTGACGTGTTCTGTTATAATAACAATAGTAGTGTTGTTGTGTGTCTCATTACTTTGTGGTGATCCCCCCCCTTGTCTACAGGACCCTGTTAGGTGGTAAGCTTTTTAGTAGTTAGCAGTGGTTGCTAAGAGGATGTTGTGATTTTTTTTTTTTCTTTTCTTGTGACAAACCATGTAACTTAAGCTCTAATGCTGTGTTTTTTATTCATGGATGCGGAAGAACCCTTCTACTAGTAAATTTGTAAGGAAGCTGTATGTGATCTGGCTAATAGAGAATACTTCAAAATTATTTTCAGATTGCAGTTCAGGCTAGGTAACAAGGCTTCCAACAAAACAGAAAACAAGTTATGATAAATAACAATTTAATGTGGGAAACTTGTAGTGTGTGTTTTCTTTGCAGTTGTAACTTTGCCCTCTGGCAAAATAGGCAAAATCTTAGAATCTAAGGTTCCTGAACTCTATCATGTCATATTGTAGGCCTGCTGTTTCTTTCTCCCTCACCTGGTAGAAGGCAGAAATTTGGCATTTAACAATTTAGTGAGATGAGTTAGAGATCTTACTGGTGTTCAAAAAACATGCACACAAAGCTTGGAGTGATGTAGCTCACTTAAGAATTCTAAAACCTCACTTCTTAAACGTAACTAAGTGAAATTGTCAAGTATTATAACATATTTACTAGTTTGACAGACTTTTTTTTCAGCCAGCCAAACACAGCTTGTGTTTCTAAAGAGAACAGATTGTCATGATTCCTTCTCCTTAGTGTACAGAAACACAGGCATATTTGACAGCAACAGAACAGCATGTTAGGAATGAGACACAAAGATAGACATATATGGATGACTTTTCTGTTGAGCTATTTACCGTCTTACTCTTTTAGGTTAATAAATAGCAAGTAGGCATTCCTTTGAGAGTATACTGCTACATTAATCCTGGGTGTCTACTAATTTAAAATAATTAGGAAATAGAAATATGAAAAGAGACTATTTGGAACTTAAACAAGGCTGACTTCATGTGAATTTTATAGCAAAACCTATTAAGGTTATTTATCTGAGGTAGGCAGACCACTTCTCAACCATAATTAATGTAAGTACAGAATGTCACCAGTCTAGTTTAGCCATTCAAATTTAAAAAATCTCTGGTAAATAAATAGAGGGTTGACAGTATGTACTTTGTGCCACTGAAAGTGTTAACACTTCCTTTGTATTTTCTCTGGAAACACAGAACACAGTAGAGGGCAAGGAAGTCTCAGTACCCACAAAATGTAAATATCTTGATTGTGTACCTGCAAAGCAATTGCAGTACATTCTTCTTGCTTGGAAGTGCTTGACCAGGTGGATCTGGCTGCTGGTGATAAAAAACTGCTAGTCAATAGGAAGAAAATCATAAAAGTACTAGCTAAATGCATGACAGAAGGCAATTCTGAACGTGCCAATAAGCCTTGTTATCAGCGTGCAGTGCTGAGTGAACATAGTCACTGGAGCAGTGTACAGCTATATTTCAATTTATGGAAACATTTTTCAGGCATCCTGAGGAAACAGTGTGCTGAGCCTGCTTGCTGTGGGAAAGATGCAGCTGTTTCTGATACAGAATTTATCTATGCAGGGATTCAAGCTGAAGATGGCTGTCTTTACTTTAAGAAGCTGAGTCTTCCTGCCCAAAACCAGTTGTAGGCCTAATATCTTATTGTGTACTGTGGTTGTAGTATGAAATATAGCCATAATGTATTCCTGCACAATCCATTTAACTAGCCTGAAATATTTTAATACCAGATTATGCTTTCCAGTAGACCTTTATTTTCAGGGGCCACATCTGCAAAAACTAACTCATTACCTGCAGTAATAAGCAAGAACTCTTTCAGTTTAGCTGTTTGATTAGATGGTGTAGAGCTTGCCTTGTACGTTAGATAATTCAGTTTTGAACAAGTATTGTTTATCTTTTCAGTTACTGGAATTGCCAAAGCAACTCAATGTTTGAGCTAGGTACAACACTAAATACTAGACTGAGGAACCCTGTATTATATGTAAGCAAATTCCTCGCTTTTTTTTATACAGGCTTTGGGGGATATTCCTATGGTACTCAAATAAATGTGTACTTATTAAATGAAGAAATCTTTAGAAGTCTTAAAGCTTGTGTTTTCATTAGAGACTTGTAAAAACTAATATGATCGATTAGAACAAATTCCATTGAGAGAAGTTGAGATGAAGATGAAAGCAATCTTTATTCTCCAGAGGAAGCATGACCAGGGTCATATAGGTCACTGTAGGGTCTTTAAGAAATGGGATCTAGCTAAAGCTGTTAAGTGTTGCAGAAAGATGTGCCAGGTGATTGGGGATGCTCATGTTCATGTGTTATGTGGCCTCTGAGGATGGTCTCTTTTGCTTCTCTCAGTCTATGCTAGGCAAATTTGGACTAAAAAAAAATCTGTTTCTTCATTCTCTTGTCTTAATAATAAAATTGTTGAGCTAGATTCAAGGCATTGGTTGTACAATTATCACTTTCACATTTACATTATCATTTATTCAAATGTTAGATGCTTTTCAAAGGTTGTGCTGGAAAGTGTTACCAATCTGCCCTTCAAAAGCTTGCCATGTTTCTTCTGTGGCTGGATTGTGTATCTGTAACTCAGGTACCTGACTCTTTCCATAGTGAACTGGCTTACTAGTCACTATTCCTAGACTTCTTAAAATACTAGAATTTTAACACAGGAGTTCATAAAATAAAAAGTCAGAAACTGACTAAAGAGCATGTCTCTCAAAATGTAGTTTAACTGGTTTAAAGCATTCTGTTCCCAGAAGTCATTAGCTGCTTCCTAGTTTTTCGTCAGCCAGATTCATCAGCTGTGCTTGTGGCTGACATTGCTTACAATTGCATGTTGGCTGGCATCTTTAGACTTGGTATGTGACTTCCTATAAAAGCTTTGAGAAGGGGCTTTCTGGTTTTAGGGAAGGTAGATGGAAACTGCTCAACTCGCATCTTAGGAGAAGCACAGTGAAATTAAGACTGCTTTGTAAATGAGGTCTACTAGGCAGCCTTTGAACCTTGGAGATGATGGGCTAGTTATGAAATTAATTAGGTGATCTCCCTTACTGTCATAGGAAATAAGGGTACAAATAGTCTCAATTAAGACAGCACAACATGCTCAGTATTATGTTTCAATGTGGAGTCTTCTCTGCTGCTTTTCAGGGTGCTTCTATAAAAGTACCTGGCAAGTAATAGTTTGTCTAGTAAGTAGGTAAAGGAAAGAAGTTGTCTTTTAGTTCATTTATAGAAAAAGCCTTTTAGTTTATTTATTCAAACATAGTAAAGTAGTATTCTAAACTTAACCATGCACTAGATCTTCTCATTTGTCTGGCTATTATGCACTTCCAGTTCTGAAAAGTAAATGTGGGATGGAAATACTACTATTGTTGCTATGGGAACAATAATTTGGTGCAGTTGAACACAAGCTAGTTGTCGCTGTTTAAGGTTGTAGCACATCAGTACATTGACTGCTGCCCAGATACTAAAACAATATGCAGCCAGACTGTAGTAGAGGGAGGGCAGAAACTTTGAGAATGGGATACAAGTATAATCAATAACAACTTAAGCCTTTTTCTAATACTCCTATATGAAGTGGTTCTGCATTTATTGTCCAGTTCTAAATGATACTTGCTGTCTGAATTGCACTGCATCTTGGGCTACTAATACAAGCAGGGCCTTTGTACTTTAGCTGAATGATTTCTCATTTTGAAAAAAAAAAAAATTTTGGAATTTTTCATTATTTTCAGGGACATAGTGGAGAGCCTTACAAAAAAAGCATTCTCTTTGAACAGAGGAAGGAAGTAAATGTGTGAAATACAGATGTTCCGAAGAAATACCTGACTGTAAAAGCTGGCAAACAAGTGCTTGCCCACTATTGCAAACAGAACTGAACTAATGAAGTGGAATGCAATGAGACCAAAGTTATATTAAGTAGTGGGATAGTGTAATTGTCTAGGTACCTCTTATCTCTAAACTTAAGATCGAGTCATCTCTAAGCATGTCTTATTTTTATTAAGACATTCTGATTAATCCTGTGAAATTGTAATCATCACATGCAGCTCTTGTGGCTACCACAGACTGTATAATACTGCACGAGCAACATAGTATTCAGCTACCATCTAGTGGAGAGTTTGAGATAGTGTTCTGAAACTGCAGGCCAGTAAACACTCCAGAATCATTAATACCTATACAAGTATTATACCTTGGGGAACTGCTGAGAATTTTGTCTGATCGTAGTCCTTACAAGGAAGATCATTATGCATCTTAAGGCCTACTTGAATTAAAAGGTGGGAAGCATGCTGAATAGATGAAGCATACAAATTGTGAAATGCAGAAGCATAGAATTGTATTCCTGGGTTTTCCTTATAAAAACAAAAACTACTCATGTCCCTGTGGGGTCTGAATGCCTCCATCTTCCTCTCATAGTTTTCAAACAGGCATGCTGGGTTAAGTCAGTCTGACATACAAATTCTGAAGTTTGGTAACTAGATTACAGTTGCTTTGGCATCTGGACTGTACGTACAATTAAATGCAAGAGTAAAGCTATGACTTAAATCTCCAAAACACATATGTTACATGAACCTGCATGTTCCTCAGTTATTTCTTAAATTAAGTATGTTTTTCCTGCTCTGTTAACTTAACAGTGCTTGTATAGAGGTAAGTGGTTGACTGGGTGTTCCTAATGTTAGTTGAATAAAATGGAGGGTAGTAATGATGTAAACAGAATTAACTCTTGCTAACTCTTGTTACTAAAACAAAGAGAACAAACAATGTGAGCCTCAAAGTGGAAAGTGATGTTGCCTCTGGTGTGGTAACTGGGCAAAGGCAGTAATCTGAGAAGCACTCGGAGTCATGGAGTAAAAGTCAGTGTGGTGCCATTCTGACTTAGTTCAGATGCGTAAATCCGTGATCCTCCCTAATTTGGGGCAAAAAGAGTGCTTCCTTCACAGAACCTTAAAATTCATGCAGCGAATTCAATAGTCTGCCTTGAAAGAACTGAAAATGAGTTTCCCCTCTTTATTTCCATTGAACATCTTTGAAGCACCTGTTTACTTGTTCTTTTATATTAACATCAGTCTGGCTTTCACACTAAGACAGTTCACCTTAGTGTACCTTTAATAAAGTTTTAAAGTGTATGCAGGAAAAATGTGCTGTTTAACATCTATTGATGAAGCTTACTGATGCAGCTTTCACTAGATCTAGAAGATAAGGGCCTACTTTGTCCCATACAGCCAACATGTGCTTGTCACTTATATTAAATGAGGAACTAATCATTAAAGAAGTAGCGTGTGTGTATGGCACCATTTGTGATAGTCTGGACCTCAGTATGATGAAATACATGTAGCTTTAAGTCGAGCTAACTCCCAAAAGTCACTTAGATGTTCCAGTATTGCCAGTAATAGCTGAGATCACTAAACTGAAGTGAAACTCAGCCTGGTTCAGAAGGTTTGGCTGAAAAGCACTGATTTTGTACTAGAAAGAAAATATGGTCCTGGACTGTGTTTAAAAATGGTAAGGAAATAATTGTAAAATGTTCCAGCACAGCTGTGATTCCCTCCTGTTTCCTCCCCATACTTCCATTCAGCTCTTTTCTTTTTTTCGTGCAGCTGCAAGATGGTGCATGCCCTTTGATCAGCTGAGGTTAAACTAGCTGTAGCCTTGGAATGGAAATGATTCCGGAACATCCGTCCTAAATTTGTTCTTTTTCTGACTTGGTGGATGGGTCCCCTACAATTATCGAAGTTCTTCAGAGGTTGTCCTCTCTTGATCACCGAGTATATTATGGAGAACTGCTGCTCAACTTCAACGCCTTATTGATTGAGAGCTGTACAGGGGGGAGGATTTTCCTATAGTCAAATATATATTTTTGGAAGCCCATAGGATACATGTATGACTAGTATGATCTAGTACTGTTGAGCATTTCTCTACTATGTAGTTCTGGGAAATACTGGCATATTTTGTTTAGCTAAATACACCTTTGCAGTGAACTGTTAAAAAAAAAAAAGCATTTTTTTTTTTCACAGAGGAACAAACAATTGAGGTTGATCTGTACATGAGGCTACTAGTGGTGTGTAGTTAGTTTGTAGTGAATAGATGATAGTATGAGCTAGTCACAGAACTCATTGAATACCACTTACTAGAAAATTTTGTCTGCCGAGTTAGAATGTCAGTTGGTTTAGAATCTGGTAGAGATGTTTTATTTGATGTGCTTGACTTTTTGAGTGTATGCATTCAGTCTTGATTTTCAGCTGAAAACTTCAAGCTACTCCAGTGTCGAGAGATCTTTGGAGGTATTTTTTTGTTTTGCATTTCTTAAGTCTAAGATTCAAGCTGATACTTTAAGAGGGTTTGGGCATGCAGAGTTCTGTCATTTCTTAGAGACTAGTGTCTTGAGAAGGGTGTCTCCCTAGGTTTGATGCTGCTTCTTGTGGCTGGTAGTGACAAAACATTTTATGACCAAGCTTGAGAAAATCAGCAGTTGTTGCATGGCACTGAAATGGAAGCTCTATAAAATCACCTATTTAGTGATGGGTTTAGTAATCACTCTGCTACTGTTACTTCACAGCTGTGTTGAAATGGAAGCCTAATTTGTCAACAGGAAAGACACTAGGGCATGCCAGTAGCCTGACTTTTTGTTACAGAAATTGTCATGTTTAACATGAAATGATAATTTCATGACTTGAATGAGGAAACTGGATTATATAGATGAATTGAGCAAACTAGTTATCCCTCAAGGATGGATCATGGAGTTCTATTAAAAGTAGTATTGGAACTTGAAAGTTGTGGACTTAAAGCTGTTAAAGCAACAGGAACAAAACTATGGAGTTGTTACTGTTTATTTGAAATACCTAGTAGATATATAGTAGTATAGATTATCCTGAAGACGTTTACAAGATTATACAGGCTTGCTACTTTGACAACATAGGTTTTCCCTATAGCCAGACACCGTTCCCAAGTACTGAGCTTTAGGATGTTTAAAAGTTAAAATAAAGCAGAGTTCCTTGGCCAAGGCAATTGTGAGTTACTCTGTTTAGGAAAAAATACTAATGAAGAACAGTTTCCTAGTCTGAAAACTTGCTTTCTGCTGTCTGCAGCAAACCATAGCTCTCTATTACCCAGTGCTTGATTGGCAGGATCAGTGGGTTGTCACAGAAACCAAACATACTTGCTCTTAACTATACAATAGGGAAGGCTGTTTAGCTTGGAGTTCCTTTCCTCATTCTTCATTCCTGCAATGCAGGGAGCCTTCTATAGACATCTATTAAAAAAAGAGATAAATCCTTTCATTGACTGTTAAAGACCAAAGTGGGCTGTAATACGAGTAAGAGCACAACAGTTGTGGAATCTGTCCAGAAGCCTGGAGGACAGCCTGAGGAAGGAGGAAAAAAAATGAAGACCCTGGCACAGAAACAACTGCCAATGCTATCCAGAATTTAGCTATAAGGGACAGCACATGTGACAAAACAAGCTGAAACTGGGTATTGATGTGCTCCAAATACAGACCGTAACTATGAAGTAAGCAACTTGTTTATTGGCATCTTGTGCTTGAAGGGATTGATCTTTGTGTTACTGACAGACTGTGGCGTTAAAGGCAAGTTTCATATTGGATCTTGAGGAAATCTCTTTGCAGATTCACTAGTGCGAGATTGCCATCTAAGCTGATGAATTCCCTTCATGAATACTCAAGGAAAACTGTGTCTATTGTATGCTGAAGCCCTGCCATCAACATTGCCCCCTGGAAACTTGTGCTGAATCTGAAGTAATCTTGCTGAAATCAATGAAACCCTAAATTTCGGGCATTAACTGATTATTATTTAAAAAACAAACAAACAAACAAGACCTAAAATGTGTATGTATCTGTTCTAATTCTCTGACTTTGAAACGGTTTCTATTGCAATGACTTTGAAGTATAAATAGTGATTATATTTAAATAGTCTGAAAGTGTTATCTAAGAAATATCTTGCAGAAATTTAGTTTACGTACTTCGGTTTTTAAATACTATTAAGTTCTGTCTATTCTCAATGTAAAAGTTGGTCCATTGATCTATCTTCATATTTACTATATAACTCTAATGTATGTGATCATAATGGAATCTATAATAGTAGTTTAAAAATCCTGATTATAATCCATCTTGACTTTTCTTGATGCAAAGGCTTGCAACAATTTCTCTACAGTTCTGTACTTAGACATAACTAAAGTAAATTACTGTTCTAACAAGGCCTATACAACTTGTATTTTAGGCTGATGGGAATCCGGATAAAATTTACCTGTTAGATATTTGGTTCCTTCTGTTATTAACATTTGCACTAGAAGATGTGCATATGCCAAGACACACACTGCTAGGTGTAGATTTCTTTGTGGACTAGCCTATACTTCTGTTTCTTCTGTTAAAGAGAAGTCTGACAGTTCTTAAAGCTTGTTGATTAATTACGTGCTTGTGAATAATGTTTATATTCATTTTGAGAAGGTGAAATTTGAGTTGTATGTCCATTAAAAATGTTGAATGGTGTGTATTTCTTTAATGGAGGTATAAAACTCAAACACAAACAGAGCTTGCAACTCTAGATAACTGATGTATTTATAGAGCTGAATGATTGCTCTATAATAGCACTGAACTTCTGGTTTTGATAGCTATATATATCAACTCAAGAACAAGAAAATATATTTAGGAAACTTGTTTTTGTAAATATGGCAGCTTCTAAAGTTATTTGGTTAGCCTATTAATAATCTGAGCCTGGTGTCTGGTAGATATGCCAGAATGAGGTACAACTATCTTAATTGCTTTGAACTTCCTGCAAAAAGGAATTGATTCAAAGCAAGTATAGTGGACTGGAAAGGAACATCTAGCTGTTCCTGAATTCTGAACAAGCTCTAGTTTAGTCATGGGACTGTATGGGGCTTTGATTCCAAAACAGGTGTATACACAATATGCTTGGCTAGCTGCTTAAATATTTGAGGGTGAGCTGTTTCTGAGGGATGGTGGTATATTGCCTCAAACTGAATAGAGGACAAAGTGCGTTTATTAAAAGACAGGTTAATTTGGCTGGGGAAGGGGGAGGTTACTAAAGACTATAGGTTTTTTCTTTATTAACTGTTGGGTGGTTTGGTTGTGTTTTTTTTGAGAGTGGGTGAGGGGTGTCACCCTCTTATGTGCTTGAATGATATACCAATCTGGAGGCAAAAAATGATTCATTAGTTTAAGTCAACTAACAAATAAAATCCTGTAGGTGAAAACACTGTTTGTATTAAATCAAATACTTTGAACTACTCGAGCCATGTGCCACTTATTTGTGTTTAGACAGAGTAGTATTTCTGTCTTATTCATGTATCCAAACCTCATACAATTAACTGTCATGTTAATTTCATTCTTTACAGGCATAATATAACCTTTGGGTAGAGAAGGAAGCATAGAAGATACATTTCTCCAGAGGGTCTGTTTCTTGATATGTTGGATATCTCACTCATGTGGACTTTTAAGTCCAGTGAGCCATCTGAGTTCAGTAAATGGCACTGTCTTAGTACACCTACTGGACCTACCTCAATTTGTGTTGAGGGAGGGATGAGTAGGAAGGAAAGAATCAGGCCTCTTACTACTTGATATGATTTTTTTTTTCATTATACTCTCAAGAACCATTGAAGAAAGCAGAAGTTAAAGGTGGCTAGCACTTCCAAATAGACATTCAATACTTTTCAGAATTCAGCCACAGTTCAGCAGATTTAGAGCCTCTGTTTAGCCAAATCCATGTTGGTTGGTGATTTTGTATGTCTGCATTAGCATCTCTTCTTTTAAATGCTGGCAATATTCACTTGGGACTATGAAATACAGTTGCTATCACTATCTAAACTGAGAGTTTAACTGGAGCAATCTAGGCATAATTTTACTGCCAGTGAACAGATAAGGCAGCCATGCTTATGCTTCTGTATACTTGGCAACTTGAAGCTAATGGGAGTTGAATCCAGAAATTTATAACAGGAATTACTCTGTCACTGAATAGACAGCTGTCTGTTAGATTTGGTGGGGTGGCTGGTATCTTATTTTAGATTAATATTGGACAGTTAGTTTGAGATGGTAAATAAGTGGTGCAGGTGTTCCTCATCCAAGTGACTGGTGTCACCCAGACTGTTTCGAAGTTGTGTGCAGCCTGGCTGTGAGTTGCAAGTGGCCAGTGCTACCAGAGCTGCCTGATGCTAGTGTTATGATTGGACTAGATGATCTTACAGGTCTTTTCCAATCTAGGAGATTCTGTCATTCCGTATACATGGTATGGATATATTCTTTCTTTCTCTTGTGAAATGGATCCTAAGTTTAGTAGTAGTTTGGGACCTTAGGCATCCATATTTGGTCATATAAAAAAACTTGTTGTGCTTCTCTTTCTCTGCAGACCTAGAGCAGGATTTCTAGTGTATTTAGAGGTCCACTCCCTTTTGGGAGGAGAAAGTTGCAGTTCCAGGAAATATTGTACTATTTGCAATTTTGACTACCAGTTTAGTTCCTGCACTTTGCAGCTGGCAGTTCTAACATGAGTTTCTAAAATGGCACTTGATCCTCAAGTACTTCACTTAGGGCATTGCCTGGATAATTATTTAGCACTTCTTGATACTGACTTGAAGTCACAGAACTTACTAGTAGTTTATAGTGTATTTATAGTAAGAAAACTTATATTGTTCTAAGTAAATTATTTCTTCTGATACTTTGATGTTCTTGTATCCTGGAAGTTAAGTACATGATGGTTTAAGATTTTAAGCTAATGGTACTGAATGTCCTGTAGTTTCTTTTAGGCTTGCACACAAGTTCCTTGTTTGTTCCGTTTTCATTAAGAGTTTCATTTTTCATTTTCATTCAAAAGAAATTCATTTCCTTTGAGCTGCTTCTTGGCTTCCTTTAACTCAGACTTCTACCATCTTCAACAATTTCTTCCTTTCTCCACAAAAAAGGGTTGTCTAGTATTCTGTCCTACCGTATTCTTCGTGGCATCTTCCTCTGTGGCACAGCTAATCTATGCACATATTGGAGGTACAGCTCTTCAGAGCTAGGGGGTTTGGGTCTATGCTGTTGTAACAGATTAATCAAATACTGCTACTGAGGGAGACGGAGACACAGATCAGTTTGGTCATATGTGAAACAGCTTTTAAAATACAGCTCTATTGGATCCACATGCAGCAGTAGTGTTGTGGAGCCCTGGACAGGGCTAGTGAGCTGTGTCTTGCTAGCTAGTAACGTCTAGAGCTTGCTCAGAAGGCTGTGTGTTGTACCATGATGCATCACAAACACTGCAGGAATGGAAAATGATGTGGTAGGCACACACAGTCTTTGGTCTCAGTCTGGTTTGAGAGTATTAGACCTGCAAGCATCAAGGATTTTATTGGTTTGGGTTTTTGTCTTTTTTTTTTTTTGCTTGCACTCTTCCCTTCCCCATCTCTCTATTCTGTAATCTCATCTTTTTATTCTGGGAGGTGTTACATGCCCTTATCTTCAGCTTTCTTCTTTCCTTGTTACCTCTATGTCTCTCTTTGGGAGGTAAAACAGTTGGTATATTATGTTTTATTTAAAGATGGAGGAAAAATTGTCTGTGCAAGAGTTGATACATAACTATTAAGTAATTTAAATATTGCTGAGTCCTAGTAGTGCCTACTTTGTTGTTTTTTTCAAAAAAAAAAAAATCAAACAAGCAACACCTCTTGAAACATATTTGATATTTTTCCTCATCTACATCCATAATGGAATGCTCTAGGGGCCAGGAAGGCATTACCCTGATAACTGAACTACTCAAGGGTACTGTACTGTTTTTATGACTTTGTCAAATGTAGTGAGATGCATGTTTGTGGGGTTTTTTTTCCCCCCAAAACTGCTTTTGATAACCATTAACACTTCTCAAGAAATTACCTGTCTTGAATGCTTGAGAGAGCATGTGTCTGTATGTATAAAATCATACATAGATAAATTAAAAAATATTTTTTAAATCTGAAGTGTTCTATTCCATAGCAAAACTAAATTCCACTTTTCAGATAAGGTGCCAACAAAATTTCATGTATGTGCTATGTGTCTTATTCTCCACTTTAGTAAAAAACATGGAGTGACAGAGAGGTAAATCTGTAGTCTGAACTGGAAATTTGTGGTGAGGTCTGTGCGCTAGGCTGTTTTGGAATTAACAATCCTTCCCATCTGCAATTAAAAATACTTTTTATAATTAACTGAAATGCCGAGAAGGTTGGATTAGATGAAGTGAGACCTTATCTGCATATCCTTCTCCTCCTCTCGCAGCTGTAGAACACTTATTGCATGCAAAAATACTTGGTAAGACCTGTTAAATTTTCTTCAGAAGTACTAAATCACTGAAGCAAAGGAATTGATCTACTGCTTAAGAAAATATCTGCAGGGAAAACCCACTAGAGGGCAATGTTGTAAAAGGGATTACGAGACTAAAAACTGTATTAAGGAATGTGGGTACACCATCTTTGCTGATGATGAGCAGGGGGGAATGCAAGACTAATCTTCTATAGCTCTCAAGTCTGCCAATAGGAAAGGCTATATGTTTTTAACTATCAAGGCCTTAGTCTAAATTTTTTTGTCGTTGTTATGAATTGAATGCTTAATCTTTTTTACCTAGTGCTTACATTTGAAAGTATTTTCTGTTGCCGTTATTGCAGTTGTGTAACCAAGTGCCTATTGATCACACTTGGGCATCTGTGGCACTGGTTAGGGAGGCGGTTTGTAGAGGCAGACTACCCTTTGTGTGCCTCTGCTCTGAGCCCTTGGGTAATACTTCAAAACTGGTTTTGCTTTTGTGTCAAATATGACTCCAAAAGGGTACAAATTACTTCTAAAATTAACGTTAAACAGTAATGAAAGATAAGGTCAGTGCCTCGATGGAGCATCCTGTTGGGAGACCTTTAAAGAAATAAGTGCTGCCTCTAAACTATGGTTACTTTGAAACTTACAATTTTTTTTTTTGTTCTTCGGTGGCTGAAAAACACACTTTTGCTTTGCTTTACAAAAATGTGATGGTAGCACTCTGGGGAGTTCAGAATAATGCTGGAGATGTAAAACTTTGATTAGAGTGAAAGTCTTGAACTGCTGTGTACTCCTCTTCAAATGTGAGAAGAAAATATTCTTGAAGTACAGTTAAAAATCATGAGTTTAGGCTTGCAGTCTTTAGGTGGGGAGTCTTAACAAATTGGAAACAGCCAACTTTGGGCATACCATTGAAACACTATATTTAAAATCTATTTCTATTTAAATGTATTTCACTCTTTTACAGTGCAGTAAAAAAAATTAATTACTTCTCAATGTACGGAGGTATGGTATGGGCAAATGATAGCATTAAGAAGCTAAATTCTTTGAATGCTTATATCAGAGAAAAATTGTTTTATTCATGAGTGTATGGGTGTAGCTCTAGAAAATTCCAGAAGTAATGAATCCTTGAAAACAGACTTTCTGACTGAAAGCTATTTCCTATGTTTGCCATGCAGTTCTGCAGTAAGTAGAAGTGATCTCAAATTAAAAAGTATATTTGCTTCAGTCACCTACAAAGTATATGAGAGTCTACTTAAAGGCTGTCATAGTAAATGCTACTTTCTTACATCCTTGATTCTTTGATCCATTTAAGTTCTGTAGCTTCTGTCAAGCCAAAATTGCTGCTTTCTGATTAATTTATTCTAGATTATCTACCAAAAATGTCTTAGATAAATATTACAAATACTTGCTATTTATCTGTTTAAATTTCTAGACCTTGCCATGATGGTAAATTATTAATCTAAACAGATTCTTCAAGAGAAGCCTATACTATGTCTGAGCTGCACGTTTGCTCTTCATGAGGACTGTGCTTTAGGATCTGAACTCCGGAGTTCTGGCACTATTTTTGTCTCTGTAGCTATTTATTCCTGATCTGTACTGAAGTCAGCTGCCTAGCCCTGCTCCATTTTATTTAAAGTTTCAGAGCTTGTGTTGACTGTCCCTCCTTATCTGTCAGACTCCATCTCACTGCATGTGTATCAGAACAATACAATCTCTTAGCTTGTATGTTTTTTTTTTTTTTTAACTTTGGCTTGCACTGGGATGGTTGCTCTCTGCAGTGTTGGCATCAGATCCCATCTGGACAGGCTTAAGTCTTCTGGTAAAATAAATGTTATAACTCAGCATAGTTTGCTTGTTTATTTTTAATGCTTTTACTCAAGCTGGTCATGTGTTAAATTCGTTTTGAAATGAGTCACTTATACATCCATAGTTTATATCTAGGACACTTCTGGTATCTAAAATGTAAGGATACTGGGTGATTCTTTAAGCACAGTCTTTACTGCTCTGAAAAATTTTGTAAGATTGCAGTGGAGTTTATCACCACTTCCTATTTCAATAGTAGTTAGTTATGTGGTGATTAGTCACTGAGAATGTTGTAGATTGATGTCCTTGGTTTTGGCTTCTCAGTCAGCTAAGAAAACATAGCTGCTCTTCCACCATTTTCAGGTTGTTCTTTATAATCCACAACACTATATTCTATGGATACTAAAATATTAAACATTGATTTTAATATTTTTTAATCAATTACCAGTGTATTTGCATGTATCATGGGTGCCAACTTGGTTAAGCACCTGTGGTCAGTAAGGTGCTAGACCTCCAGAGCTCACAGGAGTTGGGGCCAATCTTTTGTCCTCAGTTTCTCCAATTGAATAGCAATATTTATACCTATATTTATATGTATTTTACCTCAGATCCCATATTTTAGTTTTCTGCCTTGTGGTCTCTTGGTACTGAAGCAAACGATCTGTACCCAGTTTTCCTGGTCCCTACACTGAGTCTGGTATTCGAACACGTGTTCAGAATACAGCATTCTTTTCATTGTTCCTTAATTATTTTCACTTGAAAGACAATAATTTTGAAGTGAAATCCAATTGCTCTGTTAGTTCAAACATCTGCTAGAAGATTTCAATAGATAATGGTACTTTGAATTGCTGCAAGCTGGGTTCTGTTACTGATGGTTGGCAAAAGTCTTTACTAGATTAACCTTGGAGCTACATTGACTAACAATAATAGTAAACAGTTTGTATGAATAGAGAAGTCCAAGAGAAATACTTCCTTAAAAATTATTCTGATACTTTTTTGTGTCTTTGAAAAGGTTCATTCTGTTGACTGGAAATTTTAAAGTTTATTAGAAGTCAGAAATTCTGTGGAGGGTTTTCTTAATTCTGCAAAGCCATATTAAAGCTAATCATCAATTGGAGCCAAAATAATATTGGAAAAATCATTCCTATACAAACAAACTAATGCAATTTAAAAAGGTGCAAATGAAAGAATACTTTTTCAGAAGGAGATCAATGAAAAGCACTTTATTAGAAAATAGAAATCACTTTTTAATTTTAGATGCAGTAAGGAAAATAATTCTTCAGTTTCATTCAAATTGATTGGTACACCTGCAGAGAAAAGCAGCTTTATCATCTCATTATCAGTCAATTAATATTCAGGTCTAAATGTGAATACTGTTGCAGTTAACTGTAAATGAATGATTTTATTGAAGTCTTAATAGATGAGGAAAAGCAGGCTTCTGCTGTGCTAAATGAGGTCAGGTGTGGGGGGGAAATACCCAACAGAATTACTAATTTTAAAAAATCTTTTAGTGTTTCCAGAGCTTTAAATAGACACTTCTTTGAAGCAAACTTCCATTTTGATCATATTGAAGTTTCCTTATAAGGGGTGCTACCGTGTGTATTGGTAAGCCTCTGCATTTAGGCTTTCTAATATTTCAAAGTGTAAAATACTTTTTTTAAAGTTGGAAGAATAGATTTGCATACAAAAGAGAGCATGATCTAAATGTTTATCAGACTCCAATACTTGAAATTCATCTTGAAGAGTTCTGCTTTCTCCTTCAACACATGCCTTGTTAGTGCTTTTCTGGAATAGTTGGGAGGGACTTCTGAAAGGGAGGGAAGAGTTGTAAACTTCCAGCAGGAGTAAATTTTTTGCTAAATTATAAATAGAGAAGGCGATAGCTTGCTTCAGTTACTCCTTGAAAGTTGTTAGGGTATGAGAAGACAGAAAAGTCAGCTGATCACAGCTAAGGTTTATGTATTTCCCTGTAATACAACTATCTCGGGCTTGGACATGAGTCAGGCTTTAGGTTAGTGCTTTGAATTGGATTGAAGTGTGATAAGATGCTTTTTTTTTTTCCACAGAAAAGGGGGTGCAGAGCAGATATCATAAGGCTTTAAAATGGAATTACTTACACAGAGAAAAGCTGTTAGAAATTGGTTGAGGTTGAACTTTATGGTGGATCCAATATTTGGATTGGGTTTTTTTATGAACGAGTGTAGTGCTTCTGGGGATACTAAATACTGTGTATTTGTAGGACCAAAAGTATTACCCTATAGGAGTAATGGGGTTGCTTTGAATTTCAGTAACTTTTGCCATACTTGGAAGTTAACTATAATAAATATGTAGCCAAGGAAGAAAAAAATTTGCTTAGGATGGAAAATTGCAGTAACACTTATCTATCTTGAGTTGTAGTGTTCTCTATTCACTTAAACTCTGCCCCCCCTCTTCCCCCCCAAAAAAAGAAATTGGCAATAAGCATTTGATTCAAAACAGCTGCTCTGGAAGTTCGGAAAACACACTTGTACTTGTTGTTTAATACTGCATGAATATGATATTATTGTTTGGTTAACTTCAATAAAAGCTTGTGTACCCAAAAAAGAACCAAAAAGCATAAGTAGTAAGCTGCTTCATGCCCTGGCAAGCTCTTCCATTAAGTGTTAAGGGGGAGGAAATAGAGATCTACTTAGTACCACATTTGATGCCAGAAAAAAATCTTTAGATACAAATGACTGGAATTGGTATAATTTTTTTTTTTTTAGGGATCTGCCTCATCTGGATAATTTCAAGGGGTGAGTGGGTACCTGCTTTTAAGTTGTGTTTTGATTTTTTTCAATAATAACAATGAACAAGTAAAATGGTGTCCAAACCAAACTCAGGATGAACACTCGAATTTCGATGATAATGAAAGGAAAAGCACTGGAGTGAACAGATGGCTCACATGATAATTGTAAGTTAACTTGCAATGTTTTTAAACAAAAAGCTGTTCTGATGCACCAAATATGTTCTCTTCATTTAGAAAATGTAGAACCATTTAAAAACTTTTTAAATTTCAAAAGTAAGCTTTTAGAATTTTTTTCTGAACAAAAAGGTTCCATTGGAGAATTACCAATTATCTCCATGTTCTGTACAGTTGTCTTCTTCCTCACTGCCCCTCTGATTTAAAGCTTTTATGATTAACCTACACTGTTTCCCCTGTTTCCCCCAAAAACCCAACAGAACCCCCCAACTGAAGCTGCCATCAGGATTATTTCCGCGCTAAGTGTTTCTGTGGTCACTGTTTCAATGTATAATCAGGAGGAACCTAATTTGAAGATATGTGAATATTAACTTCCTAAACCTTTTATAGTTCATTACTCTCAAGTGGCTAATGAGCTGGAAAGCCTGCACAGATACTGTTACTATGAACTTGTCACCCAACTTCATACATGCTGCCTAGAGAATGAAACATTCTGACCATATGCTCAAAACCAACGGTCTTACATTTTATGTATAGAAGAAACTCATCCATTGTTTCAGTTAATGAAAAGAGTTTACAAGAAAAGACTTTTGTGGCCCTGTAAGCAACTTGCTATCTTAAGGGGAATGTATTTTAGTGCACGATGCTCTTGAGCCATTACTATTTATGAGCATGCGTGTCAGTAGGACTACCTGTTTGTTTCTCTAGGGTGCTCTTATATTTGAGAAATATATGCTTCTGTTGAAACATCAGATATACTGCTTGGCAGATATCAGGTATGCTGGCATTAGTTACATTTCTCATATATGAAAAATGTTAGAAGTGAAGAGAGAAGGCAGATTGCTCACTGATATGTGATGATTCACAAACGTGCAGATGTAGATCAGGTAGAACTGAAATGTATGGAAGATGAATAAGTAGAAAGCTGGTTTGATGTCTGCTTTAATCATTAGCAGGCTTTTCCCCATGATCCTTAATTATCTCATTTATCTAATCTAGTGAGGCATAAGACACTAACTGCTGCAAAAGGACCAAACAATCATTAGTAGCCTACCCCTATGGATAGGATAGGTGGAGTAAGAGTGTAAACTCATTGCAGTCCTTTCTAGAGACAACTTCTGCAGGCATCCGCTTAAGGAGACTATTGCTGATACTTTCCTTAGCTTCTTTATTTTTAAATTGGTATAGCAAATCCAGTTATTGATCTTAAGTTCCCCACACTCTGTAGCTCTATTGAATGTTCATCAGAGGGAACTAAATCTTCTGCAAAAGATTTGTCATCCTCTCTTCATCTGAAGCTAAGGCTTCATAATCTTTGTGTAGCATTTGATTTGACTTTTGATGCCTGAATTTTTTGCACGGGATTAAAAAAAAAAGCATCCTGTAGCTGATTCTGCCCCTTGCATAGAATGTTTAGGCCTCTTTCTCCTGATTTCCTCTTCCCACCACATGACTTAACGTTACATGACTAGATCAAGTGACTTTGTCTCAGTCTTGTAATAGCTGAATACTGAAAATTATAGTTAAATATTCCAAATTAGTCCACAATAGTGAAAGCAAGCTGAGTAGGATATTCTCTACAAGGGTATTTTTCTTTTACATAAGAATGTGCAACGTTTGTTGAAGTATTAATATTAAATGTTAGTATCTGATCATATTTAGTTTTGAACATTTGAATCCATAGATCTGTTTCTCTGTTCTGTGCTATCCTTCCTTTCTGTCAAAAAATTGGTTCTAAATTCCTTTACCTTAAGTACATTAATATGAATTTATCAGTGTAATTCTGTGGAATCTGACACAACAAAAACAAGAAGGGAAGGGGAGACAATTATTTTCATTGTGTGCTAATTAAAAATGCTCTTTTTAATGAGGCAGCAGTGAATGAGATCTTTGTAGTTGTTTGATTCCAGAGTTCTTGAATTTGCTTATATTTTCACTTAAATGGAAAGACAATTTGTTGTTAGGTTACTGAGCATATATTTGTAATTCATATATAGTGATGTTCCAATAGTTTGACAACTGTTACCTGCGGAACTAAGTAAATAGTCAAGAGAAACTCTTGACAGCAAGAACTTAGGGACCTAACAGCACGCTTCCCCCTGCCCTCAGCCAATTAAATGCCTTGACCAAGTAATTTAACTAAAGCCAACTTTTCCATTTTTTTGAGCATTTCCACTATCTTTCAATTATACCCTGAAACATAAACGCACTTTGAAGATAAACCTAATGCTGTATAAACAGCAGCAGTTTCTCCCTTTTTTCTTCTAGAGGAGTGTTCTAGCTTTATTCTTGGTGGTTGGACAGGCAGAATTACTTCCACTATTGCCCACTTTCAGATGTTGAGCAGCTTACCTATGTGCACACCCTGAAAAAGTAATACAGGCAGCCAAGATAACAGGTCACTGGATCATTGAGCAGATCAGATTCATCTGGTTCAGTATTTACCCGTGCCTTCTGTTCAGCACCTTCTGTAATAAGCTAAAAGCTAGTCAGCTGCCTGGTACCCTTGTTTAGTCACTATTGTCATAAAAACCTTTGATCTAATGAGTCATATATAGATTAAAGCTGTGAACATGAAACTTTATTAGCCCTTCAAGTATTCTGAAATACGTTATTCCCTTCTGTCCTGTTCCACGCTGCCCCTGCCCTTTTCGTTTCTTGCTGTTGTCTTTCAGATCACTTCTACAAAAGTACCATTTTAGATGTACTGGTTGACAGTTTGTATTGTGACACATCATACCAGGGTCCATATGCTACATCATGCTATGTTGTGTAATGTTAGGTTTGACAAAATCAACGTGGCGTGTTAAAGAAAAAAATTTAAAAGGTGCAACATCATGAAAGTTAGAGAAGAAATTTCTGTGGTACAGAACATCTACTTTCCTGTTCCTAACCAGTTTTTTAAGCAAATCCTAGAGAAAGCCAATGTGCATATTCTCCTTTTAAGCTCTGTATTAAATGCTATACATGTACAGTGTTTCAGAATCATATTGGGTATAAAAGCTACTGTAGAATGAAGCTGTAGTGAACGTTGCAGCTAACCACTGACCTGTTGCAACTCAATAAAGATTTTCCTAGCTTTGACAAATTAGCTAATGTGTCCATGGATTTTTAACCAATACCAAAAATCTCTTGCAGTTGACACTTAGATAGTTAAATCTGCACGTACAATGTTTGCCACCGTTCCTGGTCGTGTGTTGGTAAGTATAAAACTGGTGGCAGGGAGGAATTGAAGTCTGAATTTTGTGAACCAGCACCTGAAACTATCTTGAGCTTAAACCAAAAAGCCTAAAGGTTCACTTTTAAGATCCTGGTTTTAGGTATAAAATGTTTTGTGTGTAATATATGGAATATATACTGTACAGAGTTATAAATATGTACATATTTATAAGATCCCTCCTCTATTGATTCTTTAAAATAGGAAGAAGGGGAAAGAAAAAAAAATAATACCAGAAGCAGTATCTCTTCTTTTGTTCACGTTTCTACCAACCCACTTTCTCCTCAAAGTGCCACGGGCAGGAATTTCTTTTTGCAATTCACCTCAGTTAAAATAAAGGGTTGATATAGGGTAGAGACTAAGTATGGAATAGCAGTGACAAACGGGCCTAGGTTAGGTAAGTCTTGATTTGTGTTTAATTGTGCTAGTACATGCTAACAGATCTCTGGGACCTGTGGGTGATCTTCATAAAGGGAAACAAGATAGAAATTCAGTACCACCCCCCACCCCCCACCCCCCCCCCAGCACTTCAGCACTGTGTATTGTGTTGTTTCAGGTGGGCTGTAACAATCAGGACAGGAAAGACAGCTACACTTATATTTATTAAGTTTAAAGACCATTTTGGGGGAAAGCTTAAAAACATGGTCAATTTAAGTTCTGATAATCAACTCTGATTTAACGTAATCTCAGGATCTAAGTTATATTTACCAATTTGCTCTAGACACTTCCTTTGTATGGCTAATGTGCTTTATTCTCTCACTCCCTTTATCCCATCTCCTCAGCTTCTGCTATTTGTTTCTGTTCTCAGCTTACAAAAATGTGTTCTGATCATCCACATCATTATATTGGGCTCATAAGCTACTGTGGATGCAATGAAGTAATTGCGATTTGCATTTACAGAACTCAAGTGTTAGGGAGTTACTTTGGAGTGTGGAAGGAAGTGTCACAACTCTGATCTTCTAACCCTCAGTTTCCCAATATTTATTATCTATAAATCTATTCTGGTTTTCCCCTTCTGCATACAAAATACTCTTTTTTTTTTAACAGGGTAACCTAAACTCTAGTTTTATTTTTTTAAGTTGGTCCCCATTTTTCCCTCTTTTCTAGTGAAATAAACAGACTATATTCTGCTGAGCTGTAATAGGATGCAGAAAATTGATTTCTTAATGACAGCTAGGATTCTCTATTCCCTTCCTTTTTCCTTCTTTTCAATGATTTTGATATTGCAGATGATGTATGCCTATCCTATACATAAGGCTAGATTACTAAGGAAATAGATACCATGATAAAGTTAGCAGTTTTGTGGTGGTTGTTCACTAAGGGTCTGCTTTTAAACAGCTGAAAACATACAGATTACTCTCCCAATAGCTCCATGTAGGTGTTCAAGGCCAGGCTGGACATGGCCTTGGGCAGCCTGGTCTGGTGGGAGGTGTCCCTGTCTGTGGCAGGGGGGTTGGAACTCGATGATCTTCAAGGTCCTTTCCAACCTAAACCATTCTATGATCCTATGATTCTGACAAGATCAGGCTCCAGAATTCAGGCTTTTGACGTTGAATAGATCAGAAACTAGTTTAGCTAAAAAAACATGAAGGTGATGCTTTCTTAATTGATGACAATACATTGGAGGTTTTTCCCCTTTAAAATGCTCTTTATTTCTTGCTTTTAAGAGAGTATCTGTGTGGGAACTAAATAAGCAGTGCTCAAGCTCACTGAATGTAAGGAATGAGTATGAAATACAATATAGCAAATCTACTTTCTCATTTCATGTGAACTGTAGTAGAAAAATGCAAAGGTTACCTGGCTTATCCTTTATTTATAGTTTAACTGAATGTTTTTGTTCAACAATATTGCTGTTTGATGTGTTACTACAGAATGTAAACAAATGCAACAAACCCAATGTTCTTGTGATGTGTGTATACATTTGTGTGTTTGTGCTGAAATATAAACAAAATACAATATTTATTTCTTGCTTGAAAAGAACAGCTGGTAAATCTTGGCAACTGCCAAAGAATAAGCTGACAAAATAGGTAGTAACTTTCATCCTCTGATTATATGGCAATATCTGTATCAACAGCAACAAAGCAGCTGATCAGCTGCCTGTAGTTACATCTGACACTAGGATATGACAGGGATCCTAAACAAGGTTTGTTATATTGATTTTTCTGTTCTGTGTTAGATTAGCAACATATTTGAACATAAGGAAAGTGATAGCGCTCCTTTTTACCCAGTAAAATCTAGTAGGGCTTACGGTTTTTCAAGGAATAGGCATATGTTATCAAACAGCATAGAAGCCCAGATGATAATATAGGTGCACCAGTTAAAAGCAGTTACTGGGACAACTGTGCCACTGCTGTTTCTGCAGACCTAATTTTTTTTTTATTTTTTTTCCTGGTTCTTTATGGGTAAGGTGATCTTGCTGAGGAACTTGATTTAGAAAGAGGACGAGTAGAATAAATATTTGGTCCAAGGTGCTGCAACAGAGCAGGTAACTGTAAAGAATAATATTCTGGTCAGAAATGTTTTGTAGTTCTGATAGTAAAGTTGCTAGTCTTTTGGGGTGGTTGTTTTGAGAAAGAAAATCCTTTTTTTTTTTTGTCACCAGATTAGTTTATGCAAAAATGTTGTCTAATGTAGGTGCTGTAAATCAATTCTACTTAACTGTACCTATACTGTACTCTGACCAAGGGAATGTGCATTATGTACCTATTTGGATTAAGATCTAGTGACAGTGAAGAAAAATAAAACATAAAACGGAGGTTATGACCTTCTTATATCTGGTATTCTCCCTAACATGAACTGTTTTTAGGGAAATTTATCTCCACTGGCAATGTTAATCTGGCAATGTGAGCATGACTCTAGCATTTCAAGAGCCTCAGTCATGTTGCCTGAATGTAGATTATAGTGCTGCTAACCTAGAAGAACAGTGCAGTTTATGTATGGTCAATTAAGCAGCAGGAACAAATTAAAAAAAAACAAAACACAAAACAAAAAACCCCAGCCCCAGAAACAAACCCCCAAAAGTCCTAAACAACAGCAAAACCCAAATAAAACCCCCAAAACAAAGCCAAAGTTCAACCTCCCTCCCAACAAACAGAAGACACCCTCAACACAGAACAAATCCTAAAGTAAACAAACAGACCCCCCAGCAAAACCCCACCAAACAACCTCAACTACAAGTAACTGCATGTTTCTGCTATTCAGGTAAACTTGAATAGTAGACACTAGTTTCCTAGAATCTTCAGGTATTAAGTTAAATTTGTGCAAGCCAGTATTTTGCAAATAGGTACATTCATACAACTCTAAACTGATAATTTTGGACACTGGTAGGACAATTACATTCATATAAAATTGATAGGTGCAAAGGTTAGATCTGTAAATTGGGGTAGCTTTTTGATATATTTCAATATAATTTCCCTTTTATTTCCCTCACCTTCCATGTTCCATAACACTACCTGTATTTTCCTCGTGGTTTATAAATCCTAGTTGGAAAATAGATCGTGAAGATCCAAATCCACATTGTTCTAAAACAGCAGAAATTAATTTTTCCCTGTTTGTGGCAGATGTTAAGGTAATGTTTTAACTGTGCCTTGTTTACCTATAAGGTTTACTTCAAACCAGGACAGGTAGTATTTGAAACTCCTGTGAAAACAGGAACTAAAATTATCAAACTGCTTTGTATAGTACAGATAGCTGTCTCACCACAAGGCACTGAGTGTCAGATAAGACAAGCATCTTCAGGGTTTTTTAAATTTTAGTTAATGTTTTTATGGGCAAGTGAGATGTAGGGTAAAATAACATGAATCCGGTTATATTTGTCTTCCCTGTGGATAAGATATCCATTGTTAAGGAATCTTAATTTTTTCATCCCACACCTAGTGCTTCAATTTAACCCTTTGGCACTGATCATTCTCGATTTGAATGAAAGTTGAAAGTGCTCAGAACCTTGCAGCATCAGGCTGTTGTAGAGCAAAATCATTATTGACAGTTTTCAGCTTAAGTTTTGTGACTCTGTATGTGGTTTGGTTTGGTCCAAATTGAGGTTTTGGAAGAGAAGTGTATTACTGTTCACAGGTGACTCAGAAGTCAGGGATAATTTGTTTTAGACGACAAGAGATGAAGCAAGTATGTAACAGGCAGGCTGTCTGCACCAGTAACATTTATCTGGAATATACATGTGGGAAATGTCGTTTAAATTTTGTATTCTGCTGAAGTTGATTATTTACTTTAGAGAACCTGACCTGTTAATAGGTCTAACATGTATTTCACAGCAGACTTCGGATTACATCTCTTCAAGTTTATAAGTAGAGTTTAGGTGACAAAATGATTCTGCTTCTGTCTTAATTTTGATGGTTTCAGAAAATCTTTTTATTCCCCCTCATACAAAAGATAATGTGGTGGCAGAAATGCAATTTTTCTGTGCTAGGTATAGATTTACATAATGCTTCCAGAAGCTCATAATTGTAACAGTTATTTCCCGCCCCCCCCCAGGAGCAAAGACATCCTACTTTTTTTCCTAAAATGCTGCCTTAGTTTGTGTGTCCTTGGTAAATCTTATTTTCCTATCAAGCAAAACCATAGGGTAGGGGTGAGACTTGGGAGAACGTGGTATTTTTGAGTTGTATGACAGATCAATACCAGTGAAAAATATAGCATGAATGTTTACAGATTTCTCAACTATGCAAGGCACCCATCTATTATTTTCATACCTGAAAGCAAGGTATTAAAATGATGTGGCTGAAGTATACTTATAGTATAAGACAACTCTAGCTCACTGGCATAATGCTAGACTCCATTTCAACAGTGTGAAAGCCATGCTATTGTGTAGGACTTGCAGTTATTGTTGTATGGCCATAGTGAATCTATTCGTGCTGAGGAAGAAGTCATAAATTTCAATGCTGTATGTTTTTATGTGAACCGAAGTAGTGTGACTTTTGCCTCTAATATTTACTTTTGCTAATACTATAAAATTAATCTTAACAGCTGAGTTAATTAGAAAGAAATGACATCAAATGCAGAAGTAAGCCTAATGAAATCTATTAAGTAACTTAATGATTACCTAATTATATTCATTTAAATTCAGGAATTGATCACTCCAAAATTAATTTTTGCTATCTTTGTACACTTTAAACATTTATTGTTGAAATGAGGGATCATTTTCATTTGATTGGTGTTTTGCCTTTATTGTTTTTATAAAAATGTAATATTTTGGAGTAAACATACAACCATTATTAACCTTTTAAGGGAAAGGCTTTTCAGTGGGGAGATTACTGCAGTTTCATGGACTTAACAATCGTGACCTAAGCAAAACTGAAAACTGAATGGACCAAAATGTATGGATAAAAGCCCTTAAAGTGCTTATATTTGAATAACTGAGGCCAGACTTTTGGTTGACCTCCACCTGTTCTTTTAAGAGTACAGATTTTTCTTTTTCTGTGGAAGTAATATAATGGCCCAATCCTGTGATTCACACTTCAATTATCATTCTCAATTTCCATTATGTAGTTTTGTCATTAGTAGCATTTTTCTACTCCTTCACTACGTTAAGATGGGAAGAGTCTTTAAAGGTTCTTTAATTGTGGAGTTTTTGTAATGCTCTTGAACTATGTGCAAGATCTGATTAGTTTCCAATGTAATAATGAAGTAACAAAAAAAAATCTTAAAATAGCTACAACCCGTATTCTCCTATATTCAGCACACATGGGCCCTGAACGCTCCCACCCATTGTGTAGGTTTAGCTGTGTGTGCTTGAGGCCAGCTCTCGGTGCAGCTTTCTGGCCTCAAATTGGACTGCTGCGTTCGCGAGAGCTGTGTGGCGCCTTACCAGGACTGCTTCCTCGAGCCCAGAAGCAGCACTTCAGTTCAGGCTTTTGCCCGTGTTCTCTGCCCAGCTGTGTTGCAGCTGTGCTTGAACCTGACTAGCAGACCTGACCCTGACTCACTGGCTTAACCTCATATCATTCTTCTGACACCCGTTGGAACGTTAGCTGACCCAGATTACTGTCACCAGACCTGCTCTGGTCTTCCTTTTGGGTGCTGTGGACTGCACCCTTTGCTGGTGAGGATGCTGCCTTGTGCCTGCCTTGCTGATGTGCTTGCCTCCTGGCTCATCTGCTCCTACCAAACAGCCTGTTCCTGCTGCTTGCTGGCTCATGGTTTCTGAAGTCTGCAGCGGGGAGGCTGCAGTAGAAAGAAATAATGACAGCTCAAAAANGGGGGGGGGGGGGGGGGGGGGGGCATGACACCAAACCTTTGGGAGATTTCTTTATTGGCCTCAAAAGCAGCTAGGCTGAGTGGAAACTCCCAGAATACAGGTAGGCATTAGAAACTATGTAATTTTCCCCGTTGCACAGGGCTTTTAAATATTCCATCAAACCTCACCTTACTAGATGAATGAATTCTACCCATCTAGAGAGGCGTGGAGAGAATATGCTTGAGTCAACTAGCAAGTTCAGTCAGGGGAGACTTCAGTAGATCCTGGACTAGTTTAAATGGTAGGTATTAATCAGCAGAGGTTTCTGACACTGTCCAAAGAGCACTGAAGCATTAACATAATGTAAAGTGGATTCAAATCAGGTATTCTTTCACAATCTCTTCATACAGATGCTTTTGTACTCTCTGCCAGAGCAGCGTTGACCACAGGTTTAGACAAAACAGTATCTTGAAACTGTTTTAGACTTGCAGTCTGTCTGTTCCTGTCATTGATTAGGCAGCTTTATGGAAGAAGAGAATTTCCTAGCAGAGGGAAATTTTAGTGCTAGCATGTTTAACCTCCTTGGAGATCCAAGCTAGTATTGTTGCAAAATGTTGTGAACTTCACTTTCTTTTTTTGTTAAACATGCTAACATACTGTACTTTCTCAGTGTCCTGTTTAGTACAGTGCATAATTCTTAACTTGTGGTATTGTGGCATGGAAAAAAGATTCCATCATTTTAAGGGGGACTATGCTGCAACTGTGTTTTAACGCTATTATGATGCAAAATTATCATGGCAGGAGGATTTAAAGGTAGAACAGATTCTAACATGAGTCTATTACCACACCATTAGTAGTTCATATTACAATGCCAAAACAATTTTAGCTCACCTGCATGTTGTTTGGAACTTGTTGCATTGCCTTTTTGATTAGTTACAATTTGCATTAACAGTTCTAAAGACTTCAATATAATCTTATTATCAACTAATTATGATGTCTTTCCAATTATTAGATGTGGTGACAGTGATAAGTAGACTTAATTCAAGTATTAATGCCATTCTAATGCAAGTATGTGGAAAGCATGTTGTAGTAATACAATTTCTGATTTGCAGGATGACATAATATTCATGATAGAAAAGTCAAAATAACATCGAATTTATTAGTATCCCTAAGGAGTGAGTTTAACATAGGAAATCAGAGTACCAAATAAGGGTAACTGTTGGTGAAATTTTTCATCTTAAAGTTGGTTTAGGAATCTGTGTAACTTAATGGATTCCAATTTGACTGTAGGAACTTTCAGTATTTTTGTTGTTCCCTTTTACTTTATTGTGTATCACTACTTTACTTTTCTTTTTACATAGTAGATAACTTGCGTTATAAAATAACAGTGAAGCACTTACTGTAGTGGGAGAAGCAGTTAACTAGTTGTCAGGGATTCTTTTCCCCAGGTAGACAGCTAATGCGGAGACCTAACAAGGAATTTTCTTATTGAGTTGGTCACTTGACAAAAGGTCAGATAATTTCCACAGAAAGAGCTCTCTACACTAAAGTAGAGGGGAGCGTGCCAAGGTCAGAAATGGACACTTCCAAGGAGGATTTGTTAGTGACCAACGAGGAGGCGTGGCAAAATGTAGAGATTTGAATCTTAACTAGGTAGTGAAGCTTCTGGGCTTCTGTGCCTTGCACTTTAAATCACTTTGCATGGAAAATTGCTATCAATGTATAGAATTGAGAAAAAAAATTAAATAATTCTGTGCACAAGTTCAAGATTTTTGTTCTCTGGTCAAGAACTTAGTAGTTCTTGTATTTGTTAATTAAAATACTGACTCTTACTTTAATGGAAGATTCTCAAAGTCCTAAGACATAACATTTTTGAAAAACAAGACCAGAACATAACATTAAGGTATTTCTCTGTATACATGCATAAATATTTTCTTGAGAGAGTATGTGTATAAAATTGTGTTCTCAAAAATGCTGTCTTGAAGTGATTTCTTTAGACGCTTCAGTTTCCTGCCTCGAAGACCAGAATCAGTTCTTTCTCCAACACTACTTTCTGTGTCTTACTCTATCCCTATAAACTTCTTTTCCTGTGTTGTGAGGGTATTCCTCTGCTATCAAAATGTCTCAGGGCTGTTTTGTTTCCTTGCTATGACTTGTGTATATTACCAGCTGTCTCTTTTTTTCCCTGTAAGCAATCTTTTCTGCTGTTCCAAACCCTTCTTACATTCTCATTGTCATCTTTATGCAACATCATAATCTCTTGCTGTTTCTGGTCTTCAACAGTACTGCTTGTCTGATTGCTCTGTTCAAAGTCTAGGGTGGTCTAGATGAAATTTAGGTGTGGTTTAGGCTGTAGAAACTTTTTCCTGTCCTGATTACAGCAGGAAAATAAACGTTATTTTTAACACCCGTAGTGTCTTCTGGAGCATCCAGCACTTAAGTATGTGATATGCTTTGATTCTTGGGCAAGGGGCAAGGTTTAGAGAAATGCTTTAAAATGGCTGGAAGATATTTTAAGTGGAATATCTGAAAGGAACAATGTAAAGCTGCATTTCACCTGTGATGGACCTTGGCTACTTCTGTTCATTATCTGTATGATTTTAGAAGAAAGTAGTGCTGTCTTTTAGAATAATTTCCTTTACTAACTTTATTGTTAGTTGTATATTACTGTGTATCACTTGCTGTTCATGCTGCGTAAACTTGTAACTTAAGTGAGCTGATAAGAATACTGTACATCGAGGCTTTAAGTAATTGACATGACAGAAAACCCAAGCTACTACATGAGTATACCAGTCTTTTCCTGCTTCTTCTGTGCCTCCTGGTACAGTATAAAGTGAAGCTACCTGCAGGTAAGTAAGAGCTTTGACATACCCAGTATTATCTTAAGCTCAGGGAAGAGGAATGCTTTTTTCCCCCCTTAAATGTCAGAGCTGTTGACTGAAAGAGCAGTTCATCGTATTTGGGCAAGAAGAAAGGCTTTCTGTTCAGTCTAAATCTGTGGAACAAAATTGTGCAGGAACTAAATAGAATTGTAAATCTCATTGTCTCATTTCTGAGTGCAAGGAACAACTTGGTTCATGTGTTCACAAACACAAGTATATATATCTGCAATGTAGTAAAAAAAAGACAGAAAATAACACCAAATTTCACACTGAATGTGTATTTTTTTTTCTCCTTGAGTAGCAGATGAAACAAAACAAACTATTCCCTCACAAAAATATGTTTTCGTCGTGTTTTGCTATGCATAACCATTATTTGGTCATAACAAATTTGAGATTTAATGATGCAGCATGAGTTCATTGTGTACTATGATATTAGTTGATTGCTAGCTAAACATTTGTAGTAGTGGATGTTTCATTCTGGAATTAATTCCTTGTGGATTTTCTGTATCCCAAATGTAAAAGTATTTCTTTCTCATTCAAGCTATAAGTTGTTCTTTTTTCACAAATTCTTCTTTGGATGTTTTGCTTGCAATATTGGCAGAAGGTGGAACTGAAATACTTAAGATTTTGATCTAGGAAGAACTGGTTAAGGGGAAGAATTCAAGGGCAAGATACTACTTGACTTTTTAAAAAACATCTCTTCCCTCCATTCCTTCTCTGCTCAAATAATAAGGGTAAATATTGAAGAAAAAAAGAGACTACCCTTACCTTTTTAGCTCCATAATATTTCTGTTTAAGTGAAGTAACAGTGAAAGCAGTTTCTCCACTGTTTAAGTGATATAAAATAGAACGAAGGTGAAACTGACAAAACCAAGTAGTCACTGTTCTGAAATCTGCTGTAGTTCTTAAAAAAAAAAAAACAAAACAAAACCAAAACCAAACCAAAAACCAGACTGAGTACATTCCTAAAAACAGCACTAATAATGAGATTGTTCAGTATTCTGAAGAATTCTAAAATAAGATGCTGCATGGCCCTCAGCATTCCTCTAGCAACAGTGGTTAAGCATATGAATATGTGAAACTGTTTAATGCCTGTATTAAAAAAAAGAGACAATTTTTTTGTAGAGAAGTGTCCAGAGACTTGATCACCACCAAAACCACTGTGATGGTGTTCATTTTTATAGAAATTAAAGTGGAACAAACTGATGTAACTCATTGTCAAACTCCTTGTTGAGGGGAGTAAAACTTGCACGAGTTTGCCATTTTAGAAAATTGGTTAGCTGCAAAACAACAGACTTAAGTAAACGGCCTTGCCTTACAAAAAAGAAACAAATGTGGAATGTCAGCAAATGTCCTTTTGTGTAGTTTGGAACATTGCTAAATTTGGCCTAATGCCAGAATAAAATATTGCTAGAAGTTTGAGAGTGCCTGAGCTATTAAATTAGATGTACTCTCGATATTAATAGAACTTAGAGGATGTAAGTAATGAATTAAATATTGATTGAAATACAACTGCTTCAAAAACATGCCTTGGGAAACCAGTGCCTTTGAAACTAGCCTGATTTTTATCAAATTACACATTTGAATGTTTCCTTCAAATGTTCTTTCAAATCAGTATAAATTATTATATGTAACTTGCATGCCTTGATCTTTAGCTTCCATGACAACAGGATACAGATAAACATATTTCCATAACAATTGTAGACAATGTTTAGTATCACTGCTACTTTCTGTTAGTGTTGCTTGCTGCAAGAAGAAAATAGCATCACTTTATATTACTTGAAAGGAGCTTTTGTTGTAATAATTGAAGAAAAATGTGCACTAAGATGATCACTTGAGGAAAATTGAATGACAGTAAAAATGATACAGAGTAGGAGAATGCTGTTTTGTAGTGATTGGAAGTTGTTTCTGGCCAACTTTATTGGTGATGTTGTTTGATAGACTTGAAGGAAGCTATTTAACTGACATAATACTGGGTTCAGATTGGTGTATATTAAACATCTAAAAGGGATGCAAGATAACCTCCTAATAAACATCGTCCATTAGATTTTTATGTTTTAGGCTTTAGCCATTTTCAAATTCAAGACTCTCAGCTTTCAGAATCTTGAAGGTAACATAAGCTGATAGCTATACAGTAATAAGCTGTTCCATCTTCCATTCCAACTGAGAGAAAAAACAATGACATATTAAAATCAGTGTTTAGGAATACTTAGATTTTATACATCTTGAATTGACACTCGGTAAATGTAATGCTGGTATAGTATTCTGAAATTGAGCATGTATTATTAAAACAGAATATTCTGAAACTGTTGTTCCTTGTACATGACTGCCAGCAAATTCAATGTGTATAAAGAATTAAAGGCCAAGCACTGAGCATTCACTGTTTACACATAAGGAAACTGTAAATTGATACGTCTCGTTCTATATCATTACACAAATATAGCCATAAACAAAGGAATAGATCCAGAATATTTTTTTCTCCGTTATCTTTAAGTTGAGACAGTCCTCATTTTAGGGGTACTAGAAGTGAAGTAGAGAAGGCTTGGGATCCTGCATTCCATCCAGGCTCAATTGTCAGACAGTAAACTCGGGTTTTTAAATGAAAGTACTCGCCAAAGCTTTTTGATTAATAGATAAAATCCATTATTCCTGCTATTTCTTATAAGCAATCTATACTGTTTATTTTCTTGAAGAATCTCAATAAAATTGTCTAGAAAAGCAGAAATTCCATAGACCATTAGGCAGTTTTCCTCAGAATAATAAGGGCCTACTCAAATTGTTTTATTAACAAGTTTTAACAGTGCTCTAAAAGTCAAAGTATATGTTATTTAGTTTAGCATAAGTCTTTCATTGTTATTCTGCTTTGTTTACTATTTTGAAGAGTAAATATTGATGTCAGCTTTGCCCAAATAATCAGAAACTTAATGATAACCTGGAGAAGAGAAGGCTCTGGGGAGACCTTATAGCGGCCTTCCAGTACCTAAAGGGGGGCTACAGGAGAGCTGGGAAAGGACTTTTTACAAGGGCATGTAGTGATAGGACAAGGGGGAATGGCTCAAACTGGAAGAAGGTAGATTTAGATTAGATACTAGTAAGAATTTCTTTACTGGGCACTGGCCCAGGTTTCCCAGAGAAGTTGTAGAAGCTCCATCCCTGGAGGTGTTCAAGGCCAGGTTGGACGGGGCTTTGAGCAACCTGGGCTGGTGGGAGGTGTCCCTGCCCATGGCAGGGGGTTGGAACACGATGATCTTTAAGGTCCCTTCCAACTCTAAACCATTCTATGTTTTTTTTCTCAACATTAAAAGATGAATAGAAAAGTATTATAGACTTGTAATACCACTCTTGCCTGTTACACTGGTTTTGAGACAGTTTCAGTCTTTTAAAACATAAAAAGAAATATATATTCTTGGCAATAGTTAGAACTATTCAGTAGTGCCAGTCAGGTTATACTACTGGTAAGTCAAAGAGACACGTTAGACCATAGCTGGAAAATTCCAGTGGTGGACGCAAGCATCAGCACGTGAAGAGTTGGCTGAATAACACTGTTTTTATCTTCTCAGGATGGAATGTATCTAATAGTTGACTAAAAAAGCCCATAAATGTAACTTTAGGAGTTTTAGTGGTGAAAATGTGTTTGTATCTTAAATTATTTTCTCTGCAATGTAGTAGTACTTTGTGCTCTGTCCGTGTATGTTTTTGGTGCTTTAGCAGCTTAGTGGAGAATGGTATCTACAAACACACTCATAAATATGTAAATATGGCTTGCAGTATACAAAAAACACATCTACTTTAAGTGTTGTCTTAAGTATTCCTTGTAAATATTTGAACGGTTGCTTAAAATGGGTTTTACAAGATCTTAGAACAGAATGACTAGCTTCAATATTAGGGCATATTTATTCACTCTTACATATGGTTTTGTACTTCATGAAATAATGTATATTGCTGTCTATGCGGTTTAAGCTTTATACTTTTTACATTTTTCCAGGTAAATGACCAGCTCTTTACAAAAGGGGATTAATTGCTTTTTTTACACAAGTGGGTACAGCATACAAATAACAGATGCATAAAATAGGGTTAAATTGCTTGTTCACTGTTGTATTGGGAGCCTGTGGCAAAAGTGGAAGGGGAAAAAGGAATCTTGTCATTCAATGCCATCCATATAATGTGAGCATAAATACTGAATAGGTGTAATATTAAACACTAAAAAGAACTGGATTATCAACAAAAATAACTTAAAAATATTTAGAATACTTCAATCCCCCAGGAGCCAAGAATGATTTCAGTATGTAATATTTCTTGTTTTATGTAAATACAGTAATGCTACAGTGTTGAAAATATAATTTTATGCAAAATACATACTCTTAATTACATGAAGCTACAATACAAAGAAGCAGAAGTGGTCTAGAAATGCAATAGTTTGACAAGGATGAAAAGCAATGTGAAAGTGTAAAGTATTAGTACAGCTTGACGTACTATATACATAGTTTACATACATACATACAGCTTAAGTACATATACTTAATTCAGCATGAGCAGTAGAATTATTTGTGCCAGCACTTCATTGCCAGGATTAGGGCCAGAGGTAATCTTATTTTCTGTGCAGTGTCACATTTCCATATGGATGACTTTTGTGTGTAATCCCTGTGCATTGCTTAAGAAACTATCGTGGAAAAATCTGCTCTGTAAAGCATCTAAACTCCTTGATGGAGCAGAACGGTGGACTAGACTTTATATAAGGGTCCCAAAGTTAGTTGACAATCTCTATTCCTATCATCTCTGTTGTGGTTTGTTTCATGCATAGCAATGTAAATATATTGTGCTATTTGTTTCAGTGGTTCCATATATGTGTGTATATATATAATGTGTCTATACCTGTGTGTGTGTAATACATGAAAAATATATGTGGAATAAAAATTATGTACTCCTCTTTTATACATTATTCAATATATTGAGAAATTGTCCTTGTATAAAAGTGGATAAGATGACATTTTAAGGTCACACATGCATGATCAAACATGATGCTGCTATTTACAATACATTTCCATTTTTGGAGTCCTGCTTTTAGTAAGTTAAGATTGGGTTTCCCAATGTGTTAAAAATTTTTTTGTTGGTTCCTATGACTATATAATTAAGGCTTTGAATGCCAATTTTGGCTATGTATTTATGCAGAAAGGTTATACAATTTTAAAAAAGGCAGTACTTACCACCTCAATCTAATTTTTTTTCACTTCTAATATGAATATCAAGAGAATATGTACTGTAAACTATCCTTAGTACCTTGTACAGAGTAAGAGTGGCTTTAACCTAAACTATTATTAATTGTATTAATTCAATGAAACTGACCCTCTTGTTGTTTATAACTTAACTGGCAAGAGCCTTATGATTTATTATGTAGATATTCAGAGTTGTTTCTCAAAGCTATAAGCATTTTCTAAAACTTAAGCTCTTAGTAAAGTTCTTTTCGAGAATTTCTTTTTTAGTAGAACTCTAACCATAACTTGAGGGTACCACTGTCCAGCATAATCTCAGTCCTTAGTTCATTAATGGAGACAGGATGTTAAATTGTATTCGTGTCTATTTCTCCAGGTATTTATTCCAAGCATATAATTTCCCTTAAACCCTTATGTGCTGATCATAATGTAAGGGAAGCATGCAAATTACATGTTTTAAAGACCACTTAATAATTAGATATTCTATGCATGAGACCTGAAAAATTGGTCTTTGTTTTACTTTTTTAAAAATACATTTTATAACAATTTCATAATGGCCTTGCATATTGACAGATTACTGTATTTGGCCTCGGTTCCACTTAGAGTACATTTTAAAAAAAGAGAAGTATCTGTCCCAAAATTTTATCCATTCTAGCAGGCAGGAAAAACTATGTGTTGGTGCTAATCATTGCTTGTTTTCTCGGGCTTTTTTAAAACAACAGTACAGCAAGTGGAAGAGAAATAATATTAAATTTCTGGGGAAAAAAAGATGAATGAGGTAACAATTTTATTTAGATTATATAAAAAATCTATTTTGAGGCACACACTTATCATAGACTGTGATTACTTATCCAAGAGGAAGAAAAAAAAAGGCATTGCCTTTCACTGACAGGTTTTAAAGAAACTGTAGGATATTAAGTCTTTTAATATAGACTCAATTGTTTTATCAATGTAACTTTGTTCCTAATCCTTTCTACAGTAGTGCACATAATTTAAAAAAAAAAAAATAAATGAAGTGGCCAGATCTCTATTCTGCTGATCAGGAAGGAGGAAGTAAAAACATTTCCTCCTTGAACAAAATGGCAATCCTCCTTCCTTACTTACAGAGAAGGTGGTAACAAGTGACCTTAAATCAGGATCAGCTTGTCGGTGGAGATAGTTCTTGAGGGTGCAAGGTCCTAAACCTCTCTTCCACTGGTGCTGCTGCTAAAAGGAAAAAACTCCTTTTTAAAGTTGTTTGGTTTTTTTCTACCTCACATACGGTTAGCTTATAGACTACAAGATTAGAATTTTGGTGTGTTTCTTGTAATGTTTCTTGCTCTGCAAAAGATGAAATTTGATTGTGCATAAATGCTATTCACCGAAGTGTTCCTATGAAATAATACTTTACTGATTACTACTTTTATAATTTATCTTTTTACGTAAATATTCATAACTTTCATACTAATGTTGCCACTGCAGCAGTTCTTTATTTTGTGGGGAGAGGAGAGGGAAATTCCAAAATAAGTAATATTTGTATTTCCTGGCCAAATCCTATACAATAAGTGTCTTTGAAAAATAGTATATCAACTATATTCAAGATCTTCCTAATATATTGTCCTCTCTGGAGATAAGTATTTATTATCATGCATTCAGAACTTGAAAATACAGGTGCAGTACTATCCATTTTGATCAATAGAATCTCCCAGAGGTCAGTTAGCACTTTGTCTCCTCTGCTACACAAATTTTTAGGCTTTTTTTATCTGCTTCCATGCGTAGTTAACAACATCAGGGATATTTTTGTTTTTAAGGAGAACTTTTTGGGTTTTATAAGCTTTCTAGAATGAACCTTTAAAAGTTCACATTAACTTGAGTTTTGTTGAATGCTTCCAAGGAGTTCCAAAATGACAGGCAAAAGCAACATTTAAAAATAATCTGTATTTCTTACATGATGGCATTCATGTACACTGTCAAACAGTTTATGTACTGTACCAGGTGAGGTTTTAATTAGCTGCAGTCATTGCTTTTTCCCCACTCCTTTTAGCCCTTAGAATGTTCTTAAAAGCAGTTTCACCATATCCTAGAATTGAAAGGGCACAGTGATGCTAAAATGAGAATGAGGTGATAAACATGCATACCATGGAATGTTATAGATTTGCACAGTTCACCAAGTTCTAATACTTGTCACATTTTTTCCTTTTCTTAAAACTTATATGTGTTTGGAGATGACTCTAAGCATCCTGGCAGGAGTGGGTCCAGTGCTCTCACTGGATGTGTATTGGTCAAGTTTAGGGTGAAGTATTTTATGTAGTGTCTGGTGGGTGGCATTTGAGTGTTTTTGGCAATAGAGTGGCTCTTTTAAGGGAGAAGATCAGCGCAGGCTGGATTTCTTCACCTTTTGAAGGTTTCCTTATGGTATCATGTTAAGATTGTCTTTAGTTTTTTAAACCTTTTCCATTGTGTTACCTATGATAAAAGAAGTAAAAGATAATGTAGAAAGAGGTTAGCTTATTTTCCCTTTCAGCCATATGCTTAAATAATCAGGAATCTTGTACTTGCTTTAATGTGTAAGTTTGTTCTAAACAAACATCTGGTTCATATTAATGAAACTTAAGGAACAGATTCCAATTTCTTTTTTATTTCTAATTCAGTCATTGTCTGTCTACTGCTAGTTTCTGTAGCTGGTCACAATGTATAAAGATGGTCAAATAGGGATTTGAAAGAAAAGCAGTTTAATGGAAATTGCACTGGAATACAGCACCGTGTGTGACTTCTTTTTCACATTTTACACGGTGCAAAATTTAGCTGTTTATTTTTGATACAAAATTATTAAACACCTGAGGACCTATGTTTCATGGGATTGCTTTTTTTTTTACTTCAGAAACAGACCATGATTCTTAGAAGTACTTAAGTTTTTCAAATATATCCTGTGGAGCTGCTTCCGAATTTGTAATGTGTGCTGTATTACAAGGAATTTCAAAGAATCTTGCGCTGCAGCGTCTTTGCTGTTTCTTGTCAAGAAATGTTTTCATATTGTGGCAATAAGACAACATAGAAATTGCAGGTTACAGCATGGTCCCTTTGTTTAACAACTTAAATTGAGCTAGGCTTTCTGTGTATTTGAAAGGAAACAATTCTGCTAAATGAAATTAGGGGAATTTACTGAGAAATAAAGACATATTTCTGTTTTACTGTCTCATTGCTGTTCAGCTTCAGGTAATATGTATATTTAAATTAGTATCATGAGTTCAGATGCTGTTTGGATGCAAGAAATTGGCATCTTTGGATTTCTAATAGTCTTTCATTCTGGAGCCCATACTGTTTCTGTGGTGCAAATTTTGACTGATGGGTTTATGGTGTTTCATTGATTTGCACCACTCAGAAACATTTAGAACATTATTTCAGAGTTTAACTCCAGTTTATGGTCTCAGTATTAATCCTACATGCTTTTGATGTGTTGGATTTCAGCTATGTGACTTCTAATACACAGCCTCCTACCGAAATTTCACATAACTACTTAGCTTTAAGTGTTTGTTAGTTGCAGTTAGCTTGTAGACTAACAAATTATGAGAGATTTCTTAGGCACATGATTTTTATATGGACTTCATTTTTAATAAGTCTGAAGTAATCCTCATGCTTTGTACTTGAGTGGAGTAATTCCCCCTTACATTTTGAAAGGATCTGTGTGTGTGTAAGTCAGAGAGTAATATGAGCAAAATATGAATAGTATGAATGTAAGTTCAGGAAGAACATGTATTTAGCATCTGTCCTCTAGCTCTTCCAACTAATTGGTGTGCGTTCACTAATGAGAAACTTGTGGTCTCCATGGCAACTCTCTGGTTTTGCATCTTCATTTCCTAATATGGGAAACTGAAACAGAAAAACATAATATCCCCTTACCCTTCAGTTCCTCTTTCTGTTCTTCTGGCCCATGCCCTTACCTCCAAAATCCATGTAGAGTGTTTTGGCTAGGAAGAGGTGTCTTGAAATACCTTCTCTCAGCAGTCCCATGCTGGAGTAACTTATGCCTGAGGTGAAATAGATTTTTTTTTTTTTTGTGTATGTGTGCCCTCAGATTTAGGTGTCTTTTCCCAGAGTGAAGGTCATCTGTTCTGCAAGAGGCATACTCTGAGCTGTGAAGGATGGAGTCCTGAGAACATTTTGCCTGATTAGCTTATCCCAAGTAGGATGCCTGCTTCCTGCTCCCTGATACTTGGAACTTTTGGATTTGCACAAAACCAGTTTCAGCTAGAGCTAATGCATTTGTAGATAAGAAAGGATATAGTGTAGTTAAATAACTCAAAAAACTTATCTAGTAGATACTGCTGTTTATAAGATTAATGTTTTTCAGGGCAAGTCCATCTTTGATCACTGAAGGGAGGAAATGTTAGGAAAAGTTCCGAGTTGTTACCTTTTCTAAAATGTTAGGTAGAAGTTAATTGAGGTACAACAAATGCCATGCTGTTCATCTATTAGTACAGCAATGTGATGAGATGAATATGTATGTTGCAATATACCTGGACACAGTGTATGATATAACTTTTATAGTACCTGTTATTAATGGTGACCAAATGCTTTTCCTATGTGTATAGTTTTAAAAAAAAAAAAACACAAAAAACCTCAGTCCAAACACAAACAATTATAATAGTAATAAAAATGGCACCTTAGAATTTTGCGGGTTATCTCAGCACTTAAACTGCTGTGAAGAGTGATGGCTCTGTATTACTTTAAATATTTAAGCATTCTTGGATCCAAATGACACCCAGAAAGGTAGAATTACCACTTTCAAGTCAAGTTATGAAGCTGTCCTGGAATGCAAATGCACAATTTAGGAAGAATATTAGGGTCATACTGTCATCATTATTTGCTTTAGTCTTAGTGTATAGTATTGGCTGATTGATTGGGAACTGAAATACAAGGAAAACATTTACCAATTTTCCCATGACAGTATCATTAGAAAATAGATTCATATATTTTCTACCAAGTCATGTATTTTCACCATTTACTTAGACAAAAGCTTGTTGCTCACCCACACACTATAAACAGTTTATGCTTAGAAGTGTATAGAATACAAAAATGTGATTGTTAGAACATTTTGAAGATGTTTTGTACATTAAAATATCCCAAATAAAGTATTCTTAGCCAAAACATGAAAGTCTTATTTGGCTTTTGCATAGGTTTGAAGACTTGTACTATATGAAGTGATATTGTTTATCTTGTATATAGAGATTTGAGTCTATCTGACTCTGTAATGTGTAAGTGTTCTTAAAGAGTACGTGTTTAGGTACTTGTAATTTGCTTCACATAGGGTATGCATTTAGTAATGTCTTCCTAAAATTTCAGAGTTGGGCACTAAAAAACAAACAAAAAAGCCCCAAACACCCCAATAAACTAAGTCCTTCTGTTCCAAACCTAAAGGTTACACTTTGTGTAACAGTTAAGGTTTCAGATGAGAAGCAAATGACCCAAGTGTGTATAAACAAGTGATGTCAATGTAGACTTTTCCTATCCTATACTCCTCCCCAAGTAGTTTAGATGTTTTAAAAGAATCAAAGAAATTGGTTGAAGCAGATGTTGTATTCTGTGGCTATTTCTGTATTGGGGCTGATCTAAAACTCCAGATGAAAATAACCTCAGTCTTTGGAAAAGCTCAGTTTCTGGTTGTGTAGTGTGCTTGCAGTTGAGGTTTTGATAGGAGTCAGTATTTGCTGCTTATATACCTGCAGGAAACCTTTAGAAGTCCTGGTCAGTGCTTTGCCTGACCTGGCCTTCAAAATCAAATGGGATATCTATCATGCAGCTCATCCAAGTGAATTTAAGTCTTGAGAGTGAGAAATTATGGTCAATAAGTGAACCCTAATTCTCCACTTGATACCATAATGCAGGTATGACATCATCCTATTTTCCCAGCAGACTGGTGGTGGGTGTTTTTGACTGGTTCTAGCATCACTTTCCCTCACAGCACAGACAATCCTCCCTAAGGAATAATGAATTTCAGCCCAGGCACTTTGTAGAAATGAGGTTTATAAAGCCAGAACACTACTTTATATCTGGCCTTTGAAATATGGTGCCTGTATGCATGGCTGACTTCTTGTGCACTGATTTTCTTGAGTTAGCATTTTCAGTTGCAATTTGTGCATTTTCTCCTACTGTAGTTTCCAAAGAACTTAATGGGCCCTTACTGACTAAAATGGCTGTGGGTTTTGCAAGTGTCTGTTGTAAGATGATAGTCTTGTAATTCTTAGAAAATGCCAGAGTCTGCAGTTTCAGACAGTGTACAAAATGTCATACAGGACTAGGAATCCAACACTACACCTTGTAAACCATACCCACTGATAAATGGTGGTGGGGGACATATAAAATTAGGGAGAATCTCTCTGAATGTAGACCACTCATTTACTTGAATTTTGTGGAATATCTGGATTTAAAATACAAATTCTTTAGGATGAAATGCAAAATGACAGTAATGTGTCTCTGTATAGTACTTTCCACCCATCAGGATCTCCAAGCATTTCATGGTGATTTACACAATGCTTAGACTGTTTCATTCTCATTGAAAAACAGCAATTATGCATAGCTGACTTGGTTTTGAATAGGATTACAGTATAGTGTAACCTGATCTTATGTTCTGAATTCTGCTAAATTGCTTTAGTTCAATTTACACTTGATTTCTATATTGTAATAATAGCAACATCATTCTTAACTGACTATGGAGATGACTTTTTTAATGTGGTATACTTTTATCAGTTTAAGTTCTTGTGAAGAAAGTTCCATCAGTATGGAAGTATGTGCTAAGATATGATGTTTTTTCATTTATTTTTTCCTCCTATACAAGAGAGCTAAACACACAACTTGTTTGTTTTTGTTTAAATAACAGGGAACTCTAGCTTCATTTAGGCTTATACCTAATATGGTGCAAGTGCAGTTAAAGTAGCATGACTTTTGTCGTGGTTTAGGCCAAATCAGCTACTGGGGACCTCAGATGGGACAGAGATGCTCCCCTCTATCCTTCTTCAAAGAGACAGGCAGAGGAGGAAAAAGACACTTATGAGTTTAGAAGGAACTAAACTAATGAAATATAATAAAATAAAAAGAAATAATGAAATATATACAAAACCGTATCAAGCTCCCAGGATGACAGTCATGACACCAGCTGGCACTGAGGCAGTCCCAGGCTGGACTCAGTAACAGACAGGAACTGGATTCTGGATCTGCATTCAGGATTGGGATCACAGGCAGACGAACAGAGTCCTTCTCAGACATCAGCCATTGAAGGAAGAGAGAGCTGACCCTTTGGTCCCTCAGCTTTTATACTGAGCATGAGGCAGATGGAATAACCTGTTGGTCGGTTTTGGGTCACCTGTCCTGTCCGCTCCTCCCTGCAGGTGGGACCCCACTATGCTTTTCCGCTTCCAACCCTCCAACGGGGCAAATAACAAAGTTGGTTTGCCTTGGGTGTTATAGCAATAAGTATAAGCAAGAGCCTCTCTGTATACCGTGCCTGGGCATCAGCTATAAACATAGGTCTGATCACTCTGAGAGAATGAACATTGTCTGCGCAATATGCTGTTAGTTTCAGTAGTTAGAAGAGGCCTAGCTAAGAAGAGAAGTTACTGAACAAAATTGGTCCTGTTTTACCTCAAACCAGGACAACTTTAAAGCCTAGGTAAGGAAGGGCATCACCCTTCTGTCTTGAAAGCATGGGCTATATCTGCTTGAGCCCAGGTTTTCTTCAGCCTGCTTCTAGCATACTTAAATCCTGCCTGTGCTCCAAAAGGAAATGATGACACTCAACTGAACTTGTGTTCATTTCTCTTCCCCCTTCTGATTTCTTTTTTCATATGGAAGATGAAAAAGCCTCTGAAGCTTGAGGTCCCACCCCTGCCATCCCAGTCTGTGCATATGTAGGTAATATTCAGTTTCTTTCTGTAAGTGTTCTTGTGAGGTAATTTGCATCTCTTTCCTAACAATCCACACAAACCTCAAAAGGAACCATACAGTAGGCTGAAACAAGGGTTTTCTAAGAATGTGCTTTAAATAAATTTGCAGACAATTGTTTTCCTGTATTGTCTCGTCATAAGTCCTTTATCTTGGCAGATGCCCTGCCTTTTAAAGATTAGAGCCCCTGCTTTTCCATGAAGCTTTTTTACATGCTTAAATGCATGTGAGCTTTTTCAACCACAGATTTATTGGCTAGGTGAAACCACAGCTGACCTGAGTGAGTAGTCCTGCTTTGAGTGGGAGGTTGGACTGTAAGAGCTGTGGTGGTGTCCTCCAACTAGAGCTTCTAAACTGAATCCCCAAGCAGTTCTTCTGTTTATACAGCAATGTACCATTATCTTCCCATGCCCTAGAGTCAATTTTTTTCTTGTAAAAACTGTGGTACCTGGAGTTCTGCCTCTGAATGTCTTTTAGAAGTAAGTGTTCAGAAAGGTGATTTGGGATATTGAAAATGTAATCAGGGACTCAAGGAAAGAAACAGCTGGTGATATACTGGGTTGGCAAAACAGATAAGCCTGAGTGCCTAGAAAAAAGATGCTTCAGAGAAGCTGCAAGATGCCCCTCAAACACCTTTGTAACAGCTTTTCAGATCAGCCCAATTCCCAATTGATGGCTCTGTGCTTGCATTTCATAATTTTACTTTGCCCTCTCCTTAGAAGGGGGGGGTGTTGGAAGATAAATACAGTAGGTAGTTCTGTATAATGTGCTCAGTTTGTTACTGGTTGGTTTTTTTTTTTTGGAAGCATCAAGATTTTAATTTCGCTTCTGCCTTCAGGACCCAACTAATTTGAAATCTCACTTTTAAAAGTTTAGCATACCACCATTAGTTCTTATTATGATAACTTTCTGGGAGTGCTCTGTTTGCACTTGATTGTATCACAGTTATTAAACTTGTCTAGTACACTATCAGAGTAGCCTTGCTTCTTGATGGCTATAACCTTGGATGTTTCCAAGGAGAAACATTTCCTTAAACTACCTCCATAAAAAAACAGCCATATATAACAGAGGGGCAAATTTCTGAGAACTCATTTTTCAAGACATTAAGTAATTTGTTACTAGTCCTTTATTAGTCTTTTTATTCCTCTTGTCACTTTTTTTTTCTTGCTGAACAAGCAGTCAGCACCTCTACTAAATTCTGTGGCTATAGGATGTGATTGCTTCAGACAATATGGATTCTGTTGTATGCCCCCTTTTCTTCAAGGGCTGCACAAGTGAAGTGAACTGTGCTGTGCTCAGCGAGCCGAATGTGAGTGTTTGTGTAAGCAGGATGAATTGAGTTATGCAGGGTCATGGGACACCTGTAGCACGGTCTGGTCCTAAGGCTGCTTTCTGCTGGACAAGGGCAATTGGTTATTGTCAACCAAACTTCAAAAACCATGTGATGAAAATGGAAGTATTTTTTTCATTGTTCTTGTTAAAAGTATTTTCAGAGGCAGAAGTGTGTGTGTTTAACTAAACCATTTAAATCCCAGGAATACCCAGCAGATGGCAGTTTGATCAAATATGTATTTATTGGATTTACGTGGGACTCTAAAAAGCTTTAAATATTTATCCAAAGTCAATAAAACACTGCTTATCAAATCATATGCTTACAGTTCTTCCAGTACGTTGAAATGGCATTAAACTGGTAGCCTAGCTTCCTATAGTGTGTGATTATATAAAAGCTGATATTTTGAGTCTTCGCTTAAACCCCTAAAATTAGGCTGAAACTTTACCAGTACTTGCAGTAAACTTAGGGAGTCAAAAATCACTTAAAAAAAACTCTTAAGGACTAAATAGCAGAGTTTTGCCATGTTGTCTTGTACTCGGTATTTGTGAATGATGTCTTTTGGTACAAAAGCCCATCTGTATCTGGGATAGCTAAGAAACTATATGTGTGAGAGGTTCATTCTTGCATACATACAGATAGCCGCATGTTTGTATGTGTGAGGAAGTACAAACGATAGTATTAAAGCAGTAACTGGCCCATACCTATACCTCTCTAGAATAAACTGTGAAGAGCATCCTTTTTATATCATTCTACTATAGTTGAAGAGGTGAGCGTGGTGTACACACTTAAACTTTAAAATACAAGAAAATTCAACTGCAACATGCAATTAAATATTGTACCAGAACTCTGCACATAATGGCTCTGTTGTTCATTCTAGTTCTTAATTACTGTTTTTTTCTATTTTCCATGTATTAAAAAATGAGACAAATACTGCTTGCTCTTGTGCTTCTTGTCAGAGTATGTGTCTGAGTGTGTACATGTAAACCTCACATAGTGGTTCTTATTCCGTGGTCACCTCATAGACAGAGTTCTACAGTACTATGTGTGATCCTAATAGTAGTTACTGAGGCCATGTAAAGGAAAATTATGTGAAAACTTAACGAGCCAGGGAAGCTGTGTAACTTCACAGAAAGGTAATGCATAGTAATTATTGCAAAACCAATATGGGGTAACTGGTGCAGTAGGCAAAGACCATGAAAAGAAGCTGTTTTTTTTCTGAATGCTTCCTTACTTAGCTATATTAACTGCTTTGATTTATTCTAAAACTATGCTCACCTAAATAATTGGATTTTATTTTGGTCAAACTGTTTCTCATTCTTAGCAACATCTGTTTTTGTGTGGGAACATTTCAAATTCTGAAAGTTTCGTGTTCTCATGTAAACGTCTACCAAGCTTAATTTACTGAGGCCTTTAAGATGTGGTTTTGGTCTGTTTTCTTGGGTTCTGTAAGTGTTTGTTTCCATTAAATACTCAATTTAAATATTTTACTTAAAGTATTTTAAATAAATATTTAAATAATTGTATTACTTAAATGAAAGAGGCATGGGGACCTCTGAAACAGAAACACAGATTGCACCTCTTCAACTGAATAGAAAATGTCAAGTCTTGTAATGGCTGTCGTCTTCACCCACAGTTCTACCTGTGCCTGGGTTGGAAACATTCAAATATTGGTTCAGCAAACACATATTTTAACTTATCACCATAGAGAACAGTAATATATATTGATTGGATGGAGTTTTTATTCTGTTTTTTGTTTTCATGCTATTACCTAAGTATGATTACTGTCCAGGCCAGAAATTACTTCTTGCGTTACTGCTGGGTTTTCCAAGACCTGACTGGGAAAACCAACCCCCTTCTCCTAGCCCTCAGTTATGTGGTTGACTTTCTGCTTGATGCTAGGCCACTAGAATAAAATATACTTGGAGAAAACCAAACTTTTTTTTATTATTACCTGATTTAATAGTTCCTGGTTAAATGCAAAGAAGACTTGGAGTGGATCTCTAATGCTTTTATTTTCTAGTTAGATTTCCCCTATAATAGGAACACTTCCAAATGCTGCTATTTTAGTGGTAGTTCTTCAGTTTGTATGGAGGGGCTCAAAATCATCTTAAAGGGAAAAGGAATACTTCACAAATTAACAAATTCCTAGAGTGAATCAATATTGTCTGCTCTGTTCCAGTTAAGTTCTTTCATTTGGCACAAGAGATGTTAATACTTCTTATCTAAGTCTTTAGGCTCTTGTACAGGCTGTCTCTCATGTTTTTTTGAGAGTCTTGCATAGTTTCAGGGGATGGAAGGGAAGGGTTTCATCACTGGAATACACACAGCAAAGTAATATGATCAGACTCAGGCTTGACACACTGAGTAATCTGTAATATGCTAACGTTTCAGTATCATGTTAGTATTGCGTTAGACTAATGTGACACTAATACAAAATGACAGGAAAAATGACTAATACAATAAGACTTTCATATATTACTGTAGGGCTGCCATATCTGTCCTTTTTAATTCACCTGAAACCCTGCTTAAATGCAGAATGAGAGCTGTATCTAGAGCATAGCTGGGGAAAAAGCCCATTTTAGGAAGAAGGCCATTTCAAATACCGTGTAACAACTAAGATACAAATAATCTTGCAACACTTGTGCTTTATATACTAAGAATGATAGCAATTTTCCCAAAAGGATGCAATGCAGTGGTAAACTGCAATAACTTGTTTGAACTGTTGGTGTCTGCAGTGATGACTGAACAGAAGTCTCTCTCCATTTTCAAATTGATGACAATATAATTTCAATAGAAGGGACCAGGATGCTATCCTGTGTCTGGAAACTTGGTCATGAAGGATTGGTTCTAATAATGAAGATGTTTTTGTGGATTTTTTTTTTACCAATCCTTTCAAGTTCCTGAATTCCAAAATGGAAAGGACAAAGAAGTAGCGCTGTACGTTAAAGCATACACAAGTTCTGATTCTTTGATAGCGCATACGGATATTATGGTGAACAAGATAATACTTTTTCCAAATCTCCATGCTTCCTGTTAACTACAGTTCTGTGTGGTTTTACATTTACAATGGATTACCTTAAGAAGCGTTTGCTGATTCATGTTACTGACTTTACTGCTCTTCCCTATGTTCTTATTAGAATGTAACAGTGGGATTATTTTAGAAGCTTAAATTCTAGGCTATTAAGTAATAGTCATGTTCAGCTAGCTGTGCATGTATGTGTATGTCTGATAATTAAATAATGAGTTGCAGTGGAATTAGAAAGACATCTTAAAAAGGGATGTGTTAAGTCTAAAGATCTGTAGGGTTTTCGGATACGGTCTCAGGGTAACATGACAAGAACCTCAGCGGAGGTTGTAAAATGAGGCACATGCAAGTTTAAAACTGAAACACTAGGTTTGTTGTTTTTTTGGGTATTGCTTTTATCGACAGTAGAAAGGTGAATAAAAAGTTTCCTGAAAGACTGTCAGCTTTCTTAATGAACTCCACTCCAGTCTCTTGCTGCTTGCTCAGGACCAAGCACGTAATGCGAAAACGTGTCCCTGGGCATCTTTTCAAATGAAACCAACCTTGAGCAAAACTGAGTGGCTAAATGGAACCACAGGACATCCACATGTTAACAAGTCTTCATGAAGTCTATTTGAACAGACTTGAGTATCAATCTTCCTCACTTCCTGTGACTCACTTTATATATTGTTTACGAGCTAGGAGAGCTTTATGATTTCTCAGGTTGCTGTGACCCTATGCTTAGAAAGTTTTTAGGTGGACAACCAGCTGTCTGTGAGCCAGCAATGTGCCCTTGTGGCCAAGAAGGTCAATGGTCTCCAGGGGTGCATTAAAAAGAGCGTGGCCAGCAGGCTGGGGGAGGTTATCCTCCCACTCTACTCTGCCCTGCTGAGGCCACATCTGGAGTACTGTGTCCAGTTCTGGGCTCCCCAGTTCAAGAAAGACAAGGAACTACTGGGGAGAGTCCAGCAGAGGGCTACAAAGAAGATCAGGGGACTGGAGCATCTCTTTTATAAGGAAAGGCTGAGGGACCTGGGTCTGTTTAGCTTGGAGAAGAGAAGACTGAGAGGGGATCTCACCAATGCTTATAAATATCTAAAGGGTGGGTGGCAAGAGGATGGGGCCAGACTCGTTTCAGTGGTGCCCAGTGACAGGACAAGGGGCAACAGGCACAAACAGGAACACAGGAAATTACGTCTGAACATAAGGAAAAACTTCTGTACTTTGAGGGTGGCTGAGTACTGGAACAGGCTGCCCAGAGAGGCTGTGGAGTCTCCTTCTCTGGAGAAATTCAGAACCCGCCTGGATGTGTTCCTGTCCAACCTGCTCTAGGGGAGCCTGCTTTGGCAGGGGGGTTGGACTGGATGATCTTGGTAGGTCCCTTCTAACTCCTTCAATTCTGTGATGAATTGAACAAGGTTCAGCAAGTGCTAAGAATAGCTTCTGTCTCTTATGTGTTTCTTATCCAAAAACTGCATTACTTGAAAGAGTAAGGATACAAGCCAAAATTCCACCCAAGAATTTACTTTCTGCTCTCCCAAATTCCTCTTGTGCTCTGTGTGTTTGTCTAAGCAATTGCTGTGGTCAGCTATAGAGCACAAAGTAGAAAACAGGTGGCTGTAACCATAAGTAAATATGAAGTCTGTATATATTTACAGTTTCCCCCACATTAAGGTAAAGATTAGTGAGTTGATCTTGTTTCTTTGTCTTACCCAATGCGTTTAATTGTTGAATATTCAATATAATGGTCAAATTATAACAATTATGATACTGTTGTAGGTTGAACTCAGGTTTTGTAATTGAGACCAGAATATTCCTCAGCGTATGGAGTTCGTAGGAACAGCTTACAGGTACTGAATTCATAGGTACAACTTTGGAAATTAAAGAATGTAGTGATTGATTGCTTTCTTCTGCCTGGTTTTAAGCAAACCTACAGCATTATGGTAATGTATTTCTCAGTTCTTACAGATGAGAGTGAAAGAAACTCTGGATTTTGATATTTTACCCGCTGCTAAGTAGCTGCTAATGTAGCTTGATTAGCACTGCATGTGTAAATTGTTGGAAAGATCATCTTGGCGAGCTTATTTGGAACCTTGCCATGCTTAATGTACTGGACAGTTCAAAGCTCACCAAGCTCAAGATTTAGGACAGATGTTTGTCTAAGCTACTGTTCGAGATTTGAAATGATAGAGACTCTGCAGTCTCCCCAGGCAATCTCTTCAGTTTTTACTAATAGAAGGGGTTTTGTTTGCATTTAAGCTGAAGCTTTCTCATTGTAATTTAAACCCATTACTAGTCCTGTTCACGATGGGCATGGAGAACAGATTACTTTCTTCTTCTTTGTATAGCAGTAGGGGGTTATAAATGTGTCCCTTTTTATACAGAAACTTCAGGTGAGAGTTTGGGAACCCTGCAGTCTTATTCTTGTGTACTGCCTATGTGAAACTATAGGGAAGTATCCTTATGCTCTTCTCATCAATATGTAAACTATGATTCCCTTCTCAGCATGAAGATACTCATGAGACAGTGGTGAAAATTAATGTGTGTTATCACTGCCAGCATTTTAACAGGGGGCTCCCCATAGTTATTTCTTAGCCTGACAACCCTCCTCAAGGATGGGAAAACTGGAGAATGGAGATGAAGTGTTTTTCTAATCCTCCCAGTTAAGTAATTTGTCAGCAGTGAGAAACATGGCAAAAAGGTATTTTGAGCCAGATATTAAAATACTTTTGCTGAGAGTTGGTTTAAAACCAGCAGAAGTAGAAAAACACTTTGTGGGGTTTTTTTTTTTGCAAAGAAAACATTGGATGGTGTGGTAGCATAGGGTTGTAGCTACTTTGTATAGTATGCAATAGGACAGAGAAGGCTGTAAACCTCGTAAAGGAAGCTGGCTGTTTCCAAAGCAGCAATCGGAAGTGTGCAGCAGCAATGGCTCTGCACGGGCTTCCCATTGTTAAGGTGCCTTTGCTAAAGTCAGAGGAACAAGGTTTGTTAAAGTAGTATACAAAAGAAGGAAGAGCCCAGCATTTCTTTCCAGAGGGGTCCACCTTTGATGTGCAGAGGTGGATCTTTCCTAAAGAAAGACTTCCTTGCGGAGAATATAGTCATATCTAAATTTTAAACAAATTCTACATTTTATACAATGCCAGTGATTTTTTTAAAATAGTTTTTATACATAATTTTCCAGGTGATGCCTCTTTCTTCTTGAATACTTCCTGTCCTTCTCAGTGGCCAATTTCACTAACAGCAAATAATAGAACATGAATGAGCTTTAGAGGTCACAAGTTCTAAAAATTAGCAGTATTTGAGGAAACAAAGCTTCCTGTCCCTATATTCAGTTAAAGTGGGTATACTGCTAGTATATAGCTGTTGACTAGAATGGCATGGTTTATAAGTTCCTTCCCTGTAAGTGTAAATATTAGCTCATCTGTAGCTAAAATTCAAAGTAGATTCTGTTATGAAATGTGAGAACCAAAAGCTAATAAAGGTGAACAGATCAGGGTTCATATTGGATTTTTAATATCCATCTGTATCCTCAAGTAACTAGACTTGCACTGCTTATTGGGGAAAAAAGACACAGTATCTGATTCTAATGTAGTATGTTCACCAATAAAAATCATAGAAACATGCAACCAAAGTGAAGTTAGTATCGCTGAAATGAAATTAATAAAGTATTCAAGTCAAAGTAAATTCATATTGTATTGATTTAAACAATCAAATTGATCAAATCACGAGGATAACAAAGAAACAGTTGAGGAGCTTATGAAGTATGAGAATGGATCTACAGAGGTGTGTGTTCTTTTAGTAAGTTACAAAATGTGCAAAAAATAGCAAAATTATTCAGTGTATTAATTTGCCTAGTGTTTTAATAAAAAAATCGAGATATTTCATGTCAGAACAATGAACCTTTTAGAAAGAATACTTAAAACCTTCTCAGATCTACTCTTCTGATTAAGTGTCTCCTGTCAGTATTCTAATTCCAACTTTAACTGTAGTAAACAAAAATATAACAAAGCTTGAGTACTAGAATTGTGTATGATAATTTCAACTATTTGAGTTTTGATGTGGAGTTTAAAATGTGCGGGAATATGGGATCCTTTCTTTCACATGCTTTTGTTTTACAGACTTAGAATATGCACGCAATTGCACTTTTCCTCACCTGTTAAGCTGTCTGTGCTGAGTCTTCTCCTAGCCAAGTGCTTTTTAGAAGTATACGAGACAACAAAAGAATAAGAACTTTCCGTCTTCTACAGTCTTTTCATCCTTATAGACTGGGAGCTGCAAATGAAACAAACTCTAAGACAGTTGATTGTTTCCCAGCAATCCCAGTTATTCATCTTCTGTCCATCAATGTGAAAAATTTATCAGGCAATTATTGTTGTGCTTTCTGCTTTGATTCAGAGCTATAAAGTGAACATTTGTTTTCTGGGATGCTTACCTTGATGGCATTATTAAAATGAAACTAATTTAAAATAAATTAAAAAAACTAAATAATGTATTCCGTGTGCTTAGACTTTTGCCCTCCCAGTTTTTGTATTTATTCTGGGGTTTAGTGCTGGAGTGGAGTTTTATTTGGCTTCAAAATAGAGAGTATTGAAGACTATTACAGAGGAGGAGAAAAGAAGGGTCTTAGAATTGGCTTCTATTACATGCTGCTAAAAATACTTGCTGTGTCAAAGTTTTCTTCTATTTGTCATTTGTTTTTGCTTCTGTCTTTATTTTTTTTAATTGTCCTTCTGCTTTTCATCCAAACCTTCTAGCCTTTATCTCTGAAAACTCAATTTGCGTTTGATGAAAAGGTATTGCGACTTAAGATATTTAAAAGTCATTATGGTCCTCATGTATTCCATGCTCAGAAGAAAGGGGTTAGGGACTACCGAGTTACTGAGTGGTTGTTGGTTGCTGGTACAAAGCAGATGGATGTGCTCAATCGACAGCAGGTTTCAGTAACTACTTCCCTCCTACGCACTCTGCCAATTTAAAATTATTGAAACAAAGTCAGTGTTGGCTTGTGACCATTATTAGTGCTTGCTGATCCGCATATTTTGATTTGCTATTTATGTAAAAAGTAGTATTTTACTTGCAAGAAAAAGAGGCTTTTAAAAGTGTGATTTATACCTTTGTGAAGTTGGTTTTTTTTGTGATATGTATGTTTATACTTGATCAGAGTAACATTTATGTTGATAGTTAGATTGATGATGTCCCTAACCTATTCATTTCCTTGCTTTTAAGTAGACAGTTGTTAAAGGATGTGCTAGTTTAGTGTGGTGTTACTCGGCAACCTCAATTTTTGAAATGTGTTTGCTTATAGAACTTTACGCCTGCATGACACATACAAAAAAATTAGGAGAGAAAGATTTGTACACTCACATTTTTCATAAGTAGTTTCTTTTCCTGTAAGCCCAGCTGATTTTCTTGCCAGTACAGTTGGAATTGTCTTCTGATGTTATCCATGTTTGTCTGAAATGATGGCAGAATATCAACTCAACTATGTGAATTAACTCCTGCAATTTCAACAGAAGCCTCATGCCATCTCTAATTCCAGTGTGCAGGTCCTAATCGGGAAGCTTCCACTTTCTTTTTACCCGTTTGTCTCTTCAGGTTCTGTGTTTCACAGAGCAGGTCATAGGCTGTATTTTCTGAGGGTTCTGTTTGATATTGTCTGATTGAACAGAGGGGAAGTTTTTAATATGTACAGTGAATCTTGCTGTGGTGACTTGATGTCTTATTTTTTTCTAGGTGTCAACAGTCTTAGAAGTACTTGAAAACCTATATTCTGCACTTTGCAAGCCGTTTATATTGACTTGAGAGCTTTGTATGTGTAACAGTTATTTTCAGATAACTATTACCTGCTTGTGTTGTAGAAAGTTTGTTATGCTGGGGGTGTGCAGTTTGCTTGTCACTTTGCTAGTTAGCATCACTTGAGAATTAATCTGGTTGATTATGTTGTAGGAAAGCAATGTTCTTGTTTCAGCTGCAATAGTCTATGCATTAAAATGAGGAAAGGCTTGAAAAGAGAAAGAATATTATTAATTAGGCTACCTGGTATAGGTAGAAAAAGCAAAACTGTTCTCTGGAATACAGAGCTTTTGCTGGGGCCTAGTGAAGGGTGGATTCCAAAAACTTGCCTGTTTTCTAGCTGTACTGGTTTATGTAGTAATAACTATCACTTCTTGTTATGAATGAGCGGAAAAAGGAGCCTAATTAGTTTACAGTTCTGAAAGTCTTCAGAGAAAATAGAGGCTGCTTTCATGTTTAAAGTTAAGGAGGTGGCTCTATTTTTTTCAATATTAGGGCCCAAGGCTTCATCATGCTGATGAATAACAAGAAATTTTGACATCTAAATCGTTAGTAGATTTATTTTATTTTATGATTAATAAACAGGCCAGGAAAAATATTGTATTTAATCTGAAAAATAATAAAAAAATATAAATTAAAAAATGTTTGCTCTGCTGAGGTACTTAGTGTTTTGTAGCCCAGAAGAATAATGTAGCTGGAAGAATGAATAGCAAGTGATAAGTGCTTAAATGGTACCATAAATCACACTTTAGAAGACTGCCAATATGTTTTACAAAATGGATTTCTATGGACAAATGGAGAAAAATGTAAAATAAAGGAACACACTGTGAAAATGACAGTAATAGAACAGCGTCTCTACAGCAGTACGTGGTGTAATTTAAATTTGAGAGAACTATAAAATGAAGATCTGGTAACAGCAGCTCTGATAGTACTGCACGTTTGGATTCGTGGTTTAGGGGGGTGGTTTATTTTTTTTAAATTCTAGTAAAAATCTCCTTTAGAGACCTGTATTTTGGTGTAAATGGGCATCTGCCTCAGCAAAACAGAGCTCTTAGTCATTATTTGTGACTTATTATTCGTAAATACATAGTTGCGTTTCTAAAACAGGGTATTACTGGAGCAGAGGCCTAGTTTTGAAGCACCGTTGGAGGCATGTGCCATCTTCTTTAATTTCACCTCTATAAGCTCAACAGATGGAAAGTAATGTTTAATCCAAAGGCAGTTAGGACTCCCGTGCCCTGCTCCCAGTGTAGTCATTGCTGAGTCATGTGATCTTTGACATATCATTGAGTTTTTGTCATTTGGCTTCCTCATAAGCCACTGGAGAAGGTAATGCCTAACACAGACTACTGGAGAGCATTATCTTTGCAATGAGTTTCCTCAGGAGAGGTATTTAAACAATCTGAAATATGGAATAATCAAATGGTAACTTCAGACTCCTTTGGAAGCTGCACTCTTGTAGCTACAATAACCAATAATTATCATTACTGGGTGTCCAGAACTTCACCCAGTGTGTAATGGCCTTGTGACTACTTCACTGACTAGAGACATGTAACTCTTCTCTTTTGGATTTTCTTTTTTGGCATTTCATTTTTCTGACCTAAACACAATTGGTGTGTAAACATCATCAATCTTGATGTTATCAGAAAATGTTTTTGGCAATAACACTTCAACTTCAAGTAAATATCCCTGGTTTAATTATTTGATTTTTTTTTTCTGTCTTCATAAACTGAAGCTTGGACAGAAAATTTCTGAAAGAGTGGTAGCAAGTACCTTCATATTTACATCTGTTGCTGATATGATTTCTTTAAAAAAAAAGTTATTCAACTGAGTGGCTGTTAACTGTGACACACTTAAAGAATTTGATTTAACCTTCTGTTTTCTTAAGAGATTAAATTTCAAAAGTTTCTGCATTCCTTGCCAAGTACTGGGCTGGGTATTTGCTTGTGGCTTGGTTTGTGTTTGTTTGTTTTAAATCTGCAGACAATTCTGTTCTCTTGTGAGTCTTTAATTGAAGCCTGGTTTATGTGTTGAAGCTTGCTATTGATCAGTTACATAGAACAGCATGAGTAATAAAACTGGGAGAAAAGAGTTTTGCCAGAGCTGAACAGTTTCTGGATTTAAGGATTTGGTCTTTCTGGTTGTTGAGTTGACTGTCACTTCAGAATCAAAACTAAGTTTGCTGTTTGGTCCTAGGACTCTGATATTTTATTTTTTTTTAATAACATTAGTATGGTGTTGACTTCATAAAGATCTCAGATTCTCTCTTCAAATAGGGTTAAACATTTCTCTAAATCCTGTCATATCTAGTGATGGAAATGGAAACAAAAAGCAACTCTGCCATCAGGACAGTCAGTTCTAGAAGTATGAATTAAGGAAAACCCTGTTTGATGGAGGGGTTTGAAAGAAACTCAATGTTTCTTTTAAAGAAAGAATTAGCCTCTCTCTATTCTGCACAACAGTTCTAAAGTTCACGTGATGAGAATCACGTAACCATGTACAGAACTACTTGGAAATGTTTTGAATTACATCTGATGTTTCTGAACTTTAATTGCCTGTTTATCCCAGTTTACCTTCAGAAGAGCCCTCGCACGTAACAAACATTTTATTTAAATGTTTCTTGTGAAAGCTAATGTATGTACATCTATACCAGATTAAAGGACACGTGATACATAATCCGTGTTCTATGTAGTCATTTCCTCTATAACTGTAATGAATGCCATGTGGAGGAAATAATGAAGGCTTGCTGCTTTTCTCTTACTTTGCTACCTAAGAAGTTCCCCTCTGATCAATTAAATGCTATTAAAGATCCTTGGAAGCCATAATTTAATTTTTTCTAGTGTACTAGGTTTCCTGTACTGTACAGCTTGTTGGAATCTTGTACAGAAGGGCTATAAAAATGGCTGGATTTATTAGGAAAGGCCATGGCTTACAGTACAGGGTGAAGTTCCCATGAAGGGAGCCCTGCGGTGCTGAGCTTGTCGAGGCTTGCAGTGCAGCCCTCTTTATTGTCTTGCTTAGGTGTCTTAGCTTGAACAGATGGTGTGGCACCCTCATCCATGCCCTCTGAAGACCTATTAGACTAGGAAGGGAGTTGAGTGCAGATGGGGTCTGTAGGAGATGTGTGTATGGTAACAGTAGCAGCTAAGGTCTACAAACAGTTTGCAGAATTAGATGTATGTCTGCCTGCAGGACTGAGCAGACTTCTGCGTTCTCTGTGGAGCATTTGGGTATATAGCTTCATTATTACATTTGATGATATCAACTCTTCTTGCTGTGTGCATATTCTTCTGTCCTAGTACCTTGAGAATTAGCCCTTAATGTTTGACCTCACAGTCATTGAGGCTGACAGAGGCTGAGGACCAGGGGTTGCAAATTGCCTGTTGCTGGTTGTTACAATCATACAGCAACTCTGGTCAAAAGTAGAAGTGTTTGAGAAGTAAAAATAGATAATTAGACTTAACGCTACTGTGGATTTCCAAAACTGCGATGCAAAAAAAATAGTGAAACTGGCTTTCTCTATAAATAAAAATGTAACTTTCAAACATTAAGTAATATGAATGATACAAATATTAATATAATAAATGCAAACAAATGCCACATAAAAATCTAGTACTCCAAATATTAGAAGTCATTAATATTAAAGTTAGCTGGTCAATCAAAACGTAGTTTGTATTTAATTCTATACATTTATATTATGTATTTTATAGTTGGTTGTGTAAGATGCATACATTTTAACAGATAAATTATTAATAAATCAGTTTTATATTAATCCTTATGAATATGCATGATCATGTAACATTTGTTTATGTGTTTATGTATTTCATGACGGTTTGTGCCCTAATGTATATAGGATATTCTTGTTTGTACAAAAGTATGCAAAATGAATTCTCATCTTCATATGGGTCTGTCTTTAAAAAAAAAAAAAAAAGACAACTTCTGAGTGATGATAATGTTGTGAGCCCAGGAACTTGTGACTTCTGTCACTTAAGATACTGTTTTCTTTTTAGCTTGAATCAGTAGCTTCACTCACCTCTCAGTTTTGCCACTTGTGAAATTTTTTCAAATTGCCTTTGCAGTGGAGCATAATTATGCAGTTTTTTACGTAGTACTTTAAGGTGCGTCATAAGCACTAACTATGTGGATTATTTTGAATGAATTTAGATTTGTAGCTAATGTGCTTTACAAATTGTGTGTACCAAGGGGAACAGGGCAGTTTAGAACTGATGAATTTTAAACTTGGTGGGCTTTGTGTTTTTACAGAAAATCTATTACTGTGAAAGCCTGTAGATTCTGAATATAGCAGCTGGCTGGGTGAATTTTATGATATGTTTGAGCAAGATCCTGCAGGAGAATAGTAACTTGTGGTTCTAGACTGTTATATATAAGGCTTTTAAATCTATTTAATCACTTTTATTTTTCAGTTTAATGGTGCTACACTAACAAATATACGCTACTTTTTCTCTGAAGTCTTTCATGCCACAACAGGAATGCTATAATAAATCATCCTGAGATTCTGCTTAATTTTTTTTAGACTTCTGTAGTAACTGGGTTATTGTAATTGTGTTGACATAGATTTGTGTGTTTTGTGGTTTGGTTTTGTTGTTGTTTTTTTTTTAAATGTACTAAGATAATGAACATCAGCAGAGCAGGAGTGAATGCAAGTAAGTCTATCTGTATTAGTTTAAACTGGAACAAAATTGCTACAGGAACATAAGCATATGAGTAACATGGTATTCTAGAGAATACGTAATACAGGTTAGAAATCACAGAAATGATCAAAATCTGGTTGTATCATCAAAGTACTAATTATGATAGGTAGATGCCATCCTGTATGGAAAGAAAGAATGTTTTTGCCAAAAACGCATTCCGAGACTATTCACTGGGTTGTTTTCATGTTTTTCTCTTGTCCATTATAATATTTTCAAGTTAATTTAGAAATAATTGAGTACAGGTAGTAGTTTATTCTGTTTTTATGGTGGGGTTTGTTGTTGTTGTGTCAACAAGTCTACTTAAAGGAGTGACAGAGCCAGTCAACTACTCTGTGGCTACAAACACATGAAAGGTTACTATGAGAAATGAACAAAGTTCCAGAGGTTTCACAGTGGGCGAGTATTTCAGGATCCAATTCATTTTAATGTACATTTGCTACTCTTTGTATCTTGTGGGATTTAGACTTGCCCCAAGGTTTAGTAGGTGTTTTGCTGATGTTGGTTATAGCTAGAGCAGTTTTAGTAAATAATTTTACTAGTTTCTAACCACTATCAAATCATAACAGTTCCTGACTTTGATCATATTACTAAGAATTACTCTTAGGGGGTAAGAGTAATAATTAATGTCTCTTGCTATTATAAAACTGGCAAAGACAGGTTCATACTTGTAGGGTTTTTTGATTGTGCAATTTGTAGAAAAATGCTGCTTTCATTTAGAGAAACTATTTTGTTTCAGCCACCCTACAAAAAAGAAGTAAATCCCCTATCTTACTGCTTATTACTTGGCATTTGAATGTGCTCACTACAGAATACTCACAAAGTTTGCCTGTGGCTTATTTAAATGTGAAAGAACACATGTGGGTAGCTGGGAAACACATTTTTGCAAGCTATTATCTTTCTCTGCCCAATTCAGTAATTCCAAATACAAGTATGCTTGCCTGCCCCTAGGTAGCATTGATATGTAGTTGCCTTTGACGGTTAGTTGTGTTTGGCATTGTCATGAAAAACAGATCCATGAATTCTGTATATTAATGATAATATTCTTGAAGTAATTTTTCAAGATCAATATAATGAAGTTTAGCTACAGTGTCTTTGCATGCATGTAATCATCTACATCAGGATCCTTGAGGAATCACAATAACAGTGATTCATTCATAATTCACAATTTCCATTATCTTTCTACATTTAGTATGTGGTAGAATTTATAGCTTCATTTACATTGTGTTCTATGAATAATAGAAGAAATACAGTGAAGACCATGGGAAATGATCTTGTTGCTGCAGATGCACTCTTAAGCAAATCTGCATTACAATGCAGCATATTGCCTCCTGCACGACAGTTTCTACAGAGCCTGCAGCTGCAATAGGGACACTTCAGATGGTCTTCATTAAATGTAAACTATTTCATTTTCAGCTTCAAAGCAGCACGATGATGAAACCTTGAATAAATTGCTGTAGGTAAATGATACAGTTGCAGCCTTTAGTTATCTAACTACACTATATCTTCGTTTGAGCACACTCATAGACAAGAAGTAGAAACAGGAATACTTAAGTAAGCAACTACAGTTTGTAAGACTGTTCTTACATTCTTAACCAGTTAGCACTCTGAATGTATAAAAGCACTTTTAGGTACCAAGGTGGAGATCTTTTCTATGGTAAATTTAGCTACTGTAGCAACACTGGCTTGAAGCATAATCTCTCATCAAAAGAAATAGTCCTAATTGAAGTAATAGCAATATTTATAGAAGTTTGGTAATTTGGCATAATAAAAATATTTATATATAATGTGTTATAAAAGAAAAAAGGATTTCATGTTCTACTAAATTGTTGCCAGCGTTCAGTAACCTTGCACTGCACTTCTTTTTCTTAGTGAATGCATGCAGTCATCAGTAGAAATTACCTTAACTGCAAATTGCTGAAGCTGATAAAACATTTGTGATGGATTGTCCAATACATGTTCTTTACAGTTGTGATGTGTTAAGATATGCTTTTTAGCTCGGTTAAAAGTTAGAATTTAATTTTGTCTTTAGTTCTTAAATTTTCAGCCTATTTCCACTGAGATCACACAAATACCTGCCCAGTCCATTGAGGCAATTAATAATCTTTTGCTTCTTACACAAAACCCCACAGTAATGCATTATACATAAGTTACCTTTTCAAGTAGTGAAGAGATCATAATAGTGTTTTCAGGATGATAAAGGTGACTATTTAAAAAACAAACAAATACAAACAACAAACCAAACCAGCTAAAAGAAAACAAACAAGTCATCAAAATATGAAAACAACTTAGACTTGTCCTCTGGAAAAAAAAATAATTGAGAAAGCCTTATGGTACATTGTTTTGAATAAATTGCAAACTTTAGTTGGGTTGATTTAATTCTCAGCCCCTTCTTGTGCCAGCACTCAGCTAGGCATACTTTAATGAGAAACACTGAAACAGTCTATGAGAAGAGTATATACTTTGCTATAAATAACTGACAGATTGTCATTCAAACAAAAAATAATGACAGTTAAAAGGAGTGGGATACATTTCAGTTTCTCAGATAATGTTTTCTATGCAAAACAGCACAGCATGGGTTAGTTCTCTGAAATATTATCCAGAGCAGTATTCAGATGTCTAAGATGATGTCAGTACCTTTTTTTTTTCCAATAGCTTGTTTCCTACCTAAACTGATCTTGTCGGTGTGGAGTAAAAACCGCTTTTTCTCTTGTTTTAGAACTTCGATGTAAGGATTCACAAAGCTGTTTCTTAGGTGCTTCAGTTTTTTTTTTTTGTAATTGCTCCTTCCGTGAAAGTGTTCATAAATCATGGTCTTATTTCTGATATTATTACTCAATTCTGCTGGTTTTGGTTCCTACAATACTAGGCTTTATCTAGCTTTGCAGACATGTCAGATACATCAACACTTCATCTTGAATTTGCCTGTAGTGAGGCTACTTTTAATTGTTTTTGATAATCCTTTCAGTGAAGTTCTTAGACAAATGGGACCTAATGCACTATTGGACTCATTGGGTAAAATCCATGCTCTGCATAGGTCAATAGGAGCTTTTCTACTGATGTCAGTTAAGCGAAGGTATTGACCACTTATTTCAACATAAAGGAGCAGCAGATTCAATCGCAGAGCTGTTTTTTCCCTACTTTTGGAGACCACCATTACTATTCAATGAGTATCAAGTGGTAGATAGAAATGTACATGAGACTTCATTGTACAGTTTTTCTTGTGAAAATTGATATAGGAGTAAATTCAGCTACTGTGTAGAAATCTGTATATAATGCTAAATGAGTTGCACAGCAAGCAGAGAGACATGTATAGTACAAGGGGTAAAACATTGCGTCATTTGATAGAGAATACGTTATGAGACCAGTATTTGAGATTTCACAAAGTGTGAAAATAGGCTTTTTTGGACCAAAATATTTCAAACTGCGTTGTTAATAATTGGATTGGAAATAAAGTCGATGATTCCATTTTTATAGCTAGATGTTTGAAAAGTTACTCCGCTGGCTAGACTGTTTCCTGTTCTGCCAGACAAGTTTCCATGTTTCAGAACTGCAAATCAAGCTAGGGGTCCTCACATCACTCTTCCATTTCTACCTGATGTCTTGTGTAAGTCAGTTTTTCAATTGTATGGTGGTTGAGTGAAAAAAAAAATAAAATAATTATTTGTTCCAGTCACTTTCTATTAAAAAAACACCAACAAACAATAACCTAAAAAGTTAATAAAGATATGTCTGGGTATTGTGGATTTACCAAATATGTAAGAATTCTAAAAAGAAGAATGGTTGAGTCGCTGGTCAGAGAAGTGTTAAATAATCTGTTGCAACACTAATTTAGTAGGGCATAATCTAACTATTAATATGGTTAAAACATGCCTCTCTTGCAAAGAGTGCTTATGTTGTACCTTTTTCTGGCATCTATTTGCATGCTCTTTCATTAGCACCGACTTTTTGAACTATAAAGAGCTTAGATCTGCCCTTAGATCCATGTATGTAATATTCATTGATTTCAATAGCAAAATTACATGTATCTAAGTGTAAAGTTCTAGTAATACGCTTCTTTTCCTTAAAAGTTGCTGAGAGAACTTTGATATCACTGGAGTGTAATTAAATTTCAGCTGGTATCTGAAAGGGAAAAATCCAATTTACTCTTTTTTCTCTCTTACTTTTACTTTAGCTGTTTTACTTAACTTTTTCAACTTTTTAAACTTTTTTCTTATTTCAGTCCACAACTAGTGCTGTTTAATGGTTGGCCCTGCCTCTGTACTTCAGTTGTCTGCAGGACTCCGGTAGGAGGGGATAGTTTGAGGCAGTCTCCACTCCATTAGCGTGGCTCCTTATCTCTTGAAAAGGAATGTGAAACTGTTAAAGCATACTAATGTTGGAGCAATCTCTTTTCCACAGTGATTTCCAAAAGTTCACTAGTATATGATAATTCCATAATTCCGTCTTAATAAATACAAAGTTTTCATTCTCTGGAGTGGTGGGAGAGACTATGGAAACTATGGCCACTGTAACCTGTGGCTTTACTACTACATAATAAAAAAATTACAGCTGGTGCTGTCAGTCCTGCCTGTTAATACTGGATACTGAGATTGAAAAAGAAGGCTAAAGAGAGAAACCTGTAATCAGAACCACAAGGAAAAAATGTAGTACAAGAATGGTGGAAGTAATGAGCCTGAGGAAGAAAAAGGAGGGGAAAATCATGAAAAAAGGAACGGAAACAGGCTTAGTAAGAAGACCGAGGACTTGTATGACAAATCCAATGGTGATCAGAATTGGGATGTAGATATGGATAAGCAAAAGAATGGGAACCAATAAAGGTTGGATGAGATGGAGATCATACTGGAACTGCGAGATAAGTTAGAGTTTTGAGATGGTTGGTACTAGAAAGATGGTGAAAGTAAAAAATCCATTAAATCCTCTGAAGGATGTTCTCTCTGCTGTGATGGTTTGCTATTGCTGTACTTTCTGTTTTCTCTGTCAGGTTAGTCAGAATTCCAACCTTTCTGACAGCCCTGGTGTCAGAGAGTTGGTGTGATTCTGCAGCATGGACTATGCTAATTACACAAGCCTATACTTCTTTCGTTGAGACCTGTGCCTCATTCACAGTATGCCTCCTTTGGTGATGAATCAGGGCTGGGTAGTTAAAGGCTTTTGTCTTTGAAATCTTACCTGAAAAGTTATAATGAATGGGATGAGAAGTCAAAGAATAGTCTCATGTTAAATACCAAACCCTCACCTCATGGGAAAACTACAAGAATTCAGTACTACTCTGTGCTTGTGAAATTGTGGGACAGAATACTGATGAATGCTAAAGAAAAATTAAGTGGAAAAATTAACTACTGCCAGAATATTATTTTAAACAGTGTGCAATAAAGCAGGAGTCATCTTGGTTCAATGTCAATGACCCAAAACACTGAAGAGCTGCAAACTGCCATTCTGTGCACCGAATGAGGCAAGATATTAACTGAGTTGTTTCCTAATTTAAAGGCTTGAGTTTGCTGCCTATCACTTCTAGCATTTTTGTGTGTGTTGTCTACATTTCAGCTATTCCAAATGTTAGAATGTTCTACCTCAAACTTCTGATTGGTTTGAAAGTAATATGGAAGGAGGCAAACTTCTTTGCTTAAATTTGAAATATCTGATAGCTACTTGGAAAAACTCAGGGGGAGACTAACCATCCATAAGTACAAAGTACAAATTTTTCTTAGTCCTGAAATAACTGTTTGAAATTCCAAAACATCATGAAATCAAAAAGCATTTTTCTATCTTTGGTTTCAATGTGGTTATTTTTTTTTTGGTGGGTGTGGGGTTTTTTTACCATCAGAATATCTCTGTAGCGATTTACTGCTATTACAGATCGTAAGAATGTGACCAAAGCAAGACTATAATTAGTGTAACATACCAGCAGGTTACTATTTGGATTACATTGTTCAGAGTTATGAAGGAAGCATGGGAGAATCATGACTTTTGGTACTTAGTCTTTTTTCAAAAGACTAAATAGCTATAAAAGGATTTCCTTCATGACAGGAGGTTTAAAGACTGTTTTAAGTTGCATATTTCCAGCACAGGCTGAATATCTTTGCTGGGATCATGCAGCTAGGACTACAGGAGAAAATCTGAGGTATGATCTTATTCTTGGACTTAAAATCTTGCAATATTTAAAATAATTTATCCTTTTGACACTGTTTGGTACTGTATTTTAGTAGTCTTCTGAATATGCTGAGTGATTTGGAAACCTGTGGGACTAATTCAGTTAAAGACACCCCAAACAAAACACTACAAACTAAAACAAATAAGAAAAGCTGCATATAATTGCATGATGTGTTGATGGTATTTTGCTTGCTCAATTTAATGCTATATTTACTTACGTATCTTTGATAGAAAGGCATTGTAACCCATCCGTGTACTCTGGGCTGCAATACTATTATCCACCGAAGCGTTTAGATATTCCATCTACTTAGGTGGAATGCCTTAAAGTAAGTTCTCCTCGCAGTTGGTAACGATATTGTCATAAGGTGCCTTGCTCTTTTCTTCAGCTTGGCCATAAATTTGTGCCTTATCATAGTGCTGGAAGGTACTGTATGAAAAGCCATGTCGATAATACCTAGAATCATTAGAAAGCACGTCATTTTTTTGTAAGATGAACAGTATTAACACCATATGTGAGTGTTTCCAGCTCTGCAATTAAGTTCTCTAATTATCTACACCAATTTGAAATGAATAACAGTAATTTTTAATGTCCTGTCATAAAATCTGATGTGTACTTCTGAATTGCTGCTGTATTCCAGTCCAGAAGTGGCTCCATTTTACTGATGTGTAGAATTACATTGTATCTACCTCTATTGAGGTTTTGAGAGTGTATTTTGAATTTGTGGTGTATAAAATGTTAAGATATCATAACACATGAAACACTGATTTCATGCTGTCTGATACCTTTGCTTGTTTCTACTAAATCATACGTGGATGTGATAAAACCACATAAACTTTATTCACCAGTTTGTCATCCTTCCCCTCCCTTTTTTTACTCAAGATATTTAGTTTCTTGAGCAAGGAATATGTACTGTCATTTATAATTTTGACCAGCTTAACACTTTTGACCTGCCATTTAAGGCTCTACCCTTATGTCACTGGGAGAAAATAAAGATGAAAAGATGTATGTTTTAAAAAAAAAAATTATATATATATAATTGAGTGTAAGAGATCCATCAATTATTTGGCGGATCAAGACTAGAATGTAATTTTACCTAATTCAGGTTACTGGTATGTTCTAGAACCTGAGCAGACATTTAGAAGTAGTCATCTGTTTTCTTTCTGCGTTATACAGCCTTTTTGCCCTTGGAATGAGGCTGTTATTCCCCTCTGAACTCTTCTGCTTCAGTTTTTCAGGTCTATTTTCTCCAAGTGCAGTTAGTTGCTTTATGGTTTGAAGGAACGCATTGGTTTACTCACCTGTTAGAACTATAACAATATTGCCTTTGGATTCCACCTTGGTAATAAATCTGACCACTCTGTTCCCCAGAATAAAATAATTAAAATAAAAATTGAATGTGCCAGAAAGCCAGTACTACAAACAGAACGGGATTGTGGGCTGTAATTCTAAACATTTGGCACAATGTTCTATATCTCGAGAACAAGAAGGATTTCCCAATAAGGCTTTATTTCACAAAGAACTTCACAATTTTCAAAAGCTTTTTTCTCCCCACATAAAGTTGCACTTAGTCCTACTGATAAGACTTACAGTATAACTAAATTATTTTATTGTTCTAATTTTGAGGTGAGGTACCTATGTGAACTCTGTGGAACTAAGAACATACATTTGAATTGAGGTAGCAGAAAACTACAGTTCTGGGAAAACTACATCTCCTGCCTCCATCTAGCTAGAACATTTGCATTTTAGGTTATCACAATAGGAGTTGTAAGTATTTTAGAACAAACATGCTATATTTAAACTTTATGTTTTTGTTTTACATTGGGTCTTAAAGCAAACATACTCTCCCCCTCAACTAAATATAACAAAATACTAACATATCCTTATGTTCAATTTTTTTACATTATACTCCTGTTTAATGGTAATCTGATGCATATGTTGTACCTCTGATGAAGGATGGGTGTAAAAAATTTTTAGAAGCTGTTAATAGAAAGATAATGTTTTAACTTCTGTGTGCTTAAATGTTTTTATTCTGTTCTCTATTAGTTGGCATAGTTGCTAAATGTGAAGCTACATGATAAAGTGTTACTAAAAAGTTTCCTCTTCAGAGAATACTATGGAAAACATAAGATTATTATCGAATTCAGTAGGATAATTATCTCTGACTGCCTTGGGATGCTATATTTAGTTTGTAGTGAGCTGAAGTTGTAGAGGTTGTTTTTACCTCAGAATAAACTAGTACCTTATGTTCTGATCAACCAGTAGCACCTTCGGCAGATGCTTCCTTTTATTCCTAGACTTATTCTCTTTTCTATCACCTTTTCAAGCTATAGTTTACTTTCAGGTAATAAAATATGAATCCATATATTCATAAATAAAGATATAGCTTATAAAAGGCATTTCAGTTCATCATATTTTACAATATGTTATAGAATTGTGTTGAAAGCTGCTCTTCATGAGGGGACACACAATGCATACTCATGTTTCCAGACTTGAGTTACACCGGAATTGTTTCTCTGTCCTTCATCTTTTTTCATTCTTGAAAGAGTAAAAAAGGTGTACATAATAGGTGATGCTAAGTACTAACCTGTTCAGCTTTTAACAGTTATAGGGAGGGAAGTTTTGTCTACTAGACTTTGTGTAAAGGCATGTTAGTGTCATGGGTTTCCACTGGTCTTGAAAGACCCTCATAAATCTTTACAGAGGTTGTATCACAATTATTGTTTAAGCTGTAGAAGGAGCTAAATCTATCCCAGTATCCATGATACTCAGTAAATTCTCTGTTTCTTCTTCTGTGAAGAGAATGTTTGTTTTGTTAAATCTGTGCCTATTTTCGATAACCTGGCAGCACTGGAAATAAAAAGTCTGGTTTTCATAAGCAATCCACAGGCTATATACAGCTGTCTTCAGTGGGCTAGGTGGTCTGTCTGTTGGAAGAAGATGTCATATCACATGATCATAAAGGCATATAATTAATGATATATTTAAAAAGGCACAGGTTGGAGAATAGAGACGAAAACAAATTCTGGAGTGATACAATTGCAGGCTTTTCTAATAACTCTGTCACTACCTTTCCCTAAGCACTTTGTTTTTTCCCATGGAAAGAGGAGAAAAACCTATTGAACGTTGCAATTTAGTTTTTGTCAAGACCTATACTTGTAATAATAATAAAAAAGCTTCTGTAAAGGAATACTATTTAAATTTACAAACAGTTCCTGAGTTCAAGTGATTCTTTTACTAAATAGAAAACAATAAGCAGGCTTAATGTGAACTGTGACTGGAATTTCAATAGAGCTGATCCTTGTGGGATGGCTTTTATAATATGTGTATCTAGTAGTGCTAAACATGCATTTAAAATCTCAGCCTTTTGGGACTGCTTTTTTTCTCACATTCTTCCAACAGTCAGAATGTGCACAAAATAACATTGTTTGAAACTCTGGGATGGTATAGTAACATACCAAACACATTGTGTGTACTTTGCACAAATTCAGGCTAAGTTACAAAATTGTATTGATACCTGGGAAGCTAATCCACAGAGACTAAAGCTGCTTCTCCAAGTAGGGGTTAAATGACTTTATGAAGGCCATGTGATAATACTGGCAGAGCTAGGATTACAGTTGTGGTGTTCTGTATTTTTGTTCTAGGCTCTGTCTCATCTTTAAATCTCCTATCTCTTAATCCCTGTTTAATATGCTTTTTCCAATCGGCTTCTGAGAATCTTTTTCTACCTAAGGTCACGCATTGTAAAGTTTTGTTTCCATAGCTCCTGCAGGTTTTTTTTATTTACCAAATAAAATCTTTTTTTTTTTTTTAAGATTTTCAGTTGAGAAACTCGTATATTTCTAGGTCTTTAATGGTTTAAGTTTCAGTACCCTTCCAAACATTCTTCGGGCTGTGTTAGCAGTGTTTCCTATCACAGAATTATACATACCACAGAGCAAGAAAATCCATTGCTTTCAAATGTGGGCCTGTATGTGCCTGCCAGCCCGAGAGGAGCAGTGTGGCATTTGTATAGTCTCTGATGCTCCATCCCCGGAGTTTAATGTCATCTTGAAAGCACAGCACCTGGAAGATAGGACAGCATAGTTAAGCACCCAAAAAGTTAATTGTCAGACACTGTAAAATCATTTCAGGAAAAATTAGTTTTCAGAGGGGATATGTCAGAATAGCTCAGAGTACATGGTGCATATTCATTGAAGAGACACTGTAGGTGACTATACTGAAGAGCTGTGAGTATAATTAAGTGCTGCTTTCCCCCCCCCGCCTTCCTATATTTAATGTGAGTGTAGTTCTGCTAGGGAGTGAGACTTGCGTCTTCAAGGCCTTATAGCTGATCAAACGAGGGATTCATTGAACTTAAACAGTTCCTTCAGTCAGGGAAGAGTGGCAACTGCTAGCCTACAGAAGCACATGCAATAAAAATCACAGAGCAGTAAATGGAGGATGAGCATCACAGCCATGAACCATATTTCTTACAGGCTTTTGAATGCATTTTCCAAAGTTATATAGAGTTACGTTTCATTCTGAGTGTGGGAATACTGTCTAATTTAAGTATGGTACAAATATCGAATGTTTAAATAGTCCATATAGTAAATCAGTTTTCAATGGGATAAAGCCAAAAGGACATTTGCTATTGATCTATTTTCTTTTATGCTTTGAAATCATATTGGTTTGGCTTCTGCTAAAAAGCAGACAACTTTCTCTCCAACAAATTGCATAGGTATAGGCATTCATTTCTAAACCTCAGAGAGGAGCAAGTGTTCCAAAGATATTGATTCTGCAAACAAACTGTATTAGATCTCTGCAACAAGTTAAAAGTGGATTTGCAGTGTCAGAGGCAGAAGAACCCTGTTTTGCAGCAGTTATCGATGTCGCATCTTTATCAGGTGTTCTGACTGTGGGGTAACTACAAAGAGTTGGGGACATTACCTTTATCAGCCAGTCTGAAACACGCAAAATCTCCAAATCAATGTGGAGATGGTAGAGGAGTGGGAAATCAATCAACTCATTGCAGGATTATTTTCTGAAATATTGCTGAATTTCACTTCTTAGTTGACTCGTTTTGGTGTTTTAGGGAACTTGCATGATGAGCTGTTTATGCAAAAGGAACAATCTTATTTATGGACTTGGGCAGTGTTTCTTTTAACCCAAGTTAAAAAATTATTTTTCTTGCTTGCTGTCCTTGCTATCACTCATACTTGTTTGGGTTTTTTTGGTTTTTTTTTTTGTTTGTTTTGTGTGTTTGTTTTTTTTTTTTAAACAGGGGAGTGGTACCATGAACAATGCTGGATATCGCCACTGGAAATTGCTGCTTGCTTTAATGGTAAAGTTTTCAACTTTTATATTAAGTATGTCCAAGATCCTGAGGTCTGTGGAGAAGTTTTCTTTAAGTTGTCAGAATTTACAGTAGGTGGACAATTGCAGAGAGTCCAGATCTTCTAAAACTTACTGACAAATAATGCCATGAGAGCTGGTTTTGAATGCTTAGCATTTGACAATCTAGGTTTTTTTACTGGTAGGTTTATTGTTATGTCTGTAAAATTATGTCCTATCCATTCTTAAATCTTGCTCATGGAGCATTGAGATAAGTAGGTTAAAATGGCATCTCTTCACTTTTGTGAATTGAACTGACACACTTTCTTCCAGCTCAATTTGCTATTGAAATATCTTTCTGAGATGCCCTTTGCTTTATAAGAATTGTAGATTATGCACTTCATGCCTCTGCTGTATTCTAATGAAGGCGAGGCACATTTCAAATGAAATACCTGTCGAAAAATATGGGCAGATACAATATCTAAACTACAATTTCCTTTAAGCAAGTAAGTGGGACAATATTTGAAGCTGAATTGATAAATAGGTACTTATTATTTCACTAAAATTTGAAACCGCAGTATCTCTTGTATAATTGCTATGAATAATTATGGCACTTTTTATGACAATACATGAGTTTAAAGCAAATACTGTGCACGTATTTCTGGTGAGATGTGTATATTTTACATATTAGATCAATAGCACTTTCTTTGCATGGGTTTTGTATGAAAGATAGAGACGAGATTACAGCTATTTCAACACTGATAATATACGTGAAAGCCATTTTCAACCTTTGTAGCCAAGTGTTCTGTTTAATGCTTTTCCATAAACCCCCCCAAATGTTCCTGATTTTCAAGTACTCCCCCAATTGTCCATTTAAAATTATCTGTCCCCTTTTCATCTGTGGTGTCTCATTAAAAACTAGGACTTGAGCGGGATATAAAAATTTCAAAGACATTTAAAAGTACTTAAATATACCACTTTCTGAGTCTTTATTCTTTCATTTCAAAAGCTATCCCTAATTGTGGCCTTTTTTCTATGATTTTTTTTCACCTTTTTCATTATAGTTACTCCTTCTACACACTAAACCCCTGAGCAGTGCCTTTATATTGCTATTACAGGTTCTCTCATGCTGGCATTATGTATGATCCCATGCTGCAATATATGATATATCTAATGATCAATCATGAAATGATTTTTTGTTATTAAAATAACCTTTTGCAAGTTACCTTTGTCCTTCTTTCACACATGAGACTAGGTTCAGCTTGCCTTTAATACTAGAATGATTGCTGCCAATTTTTCCATAGGAATAGAAAAGGTGTACTTTTAAATATTGTTTTTAATAAGAGTTCAAATAAGTGTAAAATCATAATAAATATGCTTTAGAGATGCATTATTCAGGTTCTAACCTGAAATTAGGCACTTGTGAGCGAGCACTGGGAACCCCTTAAAACAAGTGAAGCTGAAAAGATGACACTCATAAATATGGGGATGACAGGATGGGTTGCAGGTCTGGGCAGTGAAGATGTTCTAATCTTATAGCTGGTGTTCTTTCTGAGGTTAAATGTATTTCAATGGAATCTAAATTGAGTTTTTACTATTTCAAGAACATTTCTGTCAAGCAATCAGTAGGTCTATGCACTTGCAAAATCTTGGACGAATTTATAGGGAGATGCCATTTGGTTCTGTAAAGAAAGCAAAGCTTTCCAAAGAAGGTATGACAGGGTATAGTTTTGTTGTCTTCTACCTGTATGAGTTTTCTGAGAGTTGGAGCCTCTAGAGGTTCTGTTGGGATAAAGAGAATCCTGCATTACCACCACCACAGGGTAATGCCATCTTAAAGGTAGAATTCAACTTAAGGAAATAAACATAAGCTATTCATTGTTACTATGCTTGTTATTCATCCCCTTGGGAAGTTACCCTCAAAAACATTTTAGTTGTGTATTTTTCCAATTAATTTAACTTTCCAATTAACATAAACTTTCTCTATGTTGTAGTTCAGTGACATAGCACATATTTGGTGTATAATATCTGATGTTAACTTCCAAATCTATTGAGCAACAGCACAAGACAATACTGAGCATGCACAAAACTAATCATATCTATTTGCCCAACTATGCTCCTGTGCTCTCCTCTGATCTACAGAACCACCTCTTTGCCCTAACAGGGCTTACTGCAATGTATCACTGCATTGTGGATTCTAAAATGTTGCCTGTGGGATCATTCAACACAGTGATCATTCTGTGTTTAGACGTAAGCAGTAGGGAACAGGTATTCCCAACTGCCTACTACCAATTGTATTCCGGTTTTGTTGATCTACCTAGTAGGCAGTCGTTTTATCCTCATTTTGCTAACTTTCAGTGTAACTTACATCACTGCAGATAGTATAGTAAAGAAAACTTTCAAAAATACAAATATTGTGAGGTACTCGTACATGGATTGGAATCCATATGAACCGATGTTTGCTTATAGACACAAAAAGTATATATGGTAGAGTGGACTTGTGGAAACAGTGCCTGTCTCACTGTGTAGGGTAATTGAAAACAACACCACCACCACCCAATTTTATAGAAGCGCACTTAAGGTTGCTACTTGTGCTATTTTACATAACTATTAAGGAATATAAGGAGGGTACATGTTCAGATGTTTAACCGGTATAAATGAATAATTGTGATTAGATTTGCTTAGGAAGTAATGGTGAATAAGAAATTATTGTATTACACACAAATTGTCTTTAAACAGAAGAACTTAAGGAGGGGGTGGGGAGGAAGACAAATGAGTAGACTGTTTCCTGAATGAAAAATAAATCTTTATGCCTGTGGTGTTTTTATAGGGCTCCAGTGGGGTCCTTCATGGAAGACCTAATTATGTTTTTGAAATGCTATTAATTCATTTTGGTATTGTTACATTACAAAAGAAAAATGTCCACTTTTTGTCTCTAGTGTATGTCTGTGTGTGTGTAAGGCAGCACTTGAATAAAACCCTTCATATGACCAAAGGCATTTTTATTATAAGTTTGGATCCTATCGACGAAGTCTTGATAAAATTTTCAGTTAAGCTACTTCTTGTTCACCTACTTTTAATGAGGTGTTAATGATACCTGAACACAACCATGGATCTCTGCCCTCCTCCAGTTCCTTTTGGTTTCCAGTGTATTGCCAACCAGAGTTGTCACACAGAACGTAAAGCTCAGTCTTATAGGTCTGTACAGATGAAAGCCTAGCTGGCGGTTGTGCAGAGGGTTAAGTGGCACTCAGCGTAGCCTCTCTGCCCTGAAAGTTCCTCCTGTTACTGTGGTGAGACTGGGTGGTAGCACCAATGTTGTGTGCAAATGACTGGGGTCTTCTGGGGGCAGGTTGCTCCTTCCCCCCTTCCCGAAGGGAGAGTGGGGGTTTTGAAGACTGAAGCTTTGAAGAGCTTGTTCTAATTTAAGAGGAAACGTGGAGGAAAAAGCTGGCCTCATAAGATGAATAGGTTGTAGGGGCTGGGAAGAAAAGTGGTTGTGATAGAAGTGTAGTGTGTGCATGTATGTGTTGTTTATATATATATATATCTCAAAATTATATATATATTGTCTGTATATATAAAAAAAAAAGAAAGTGGAAAGAGACTGAAGCAGGCCTGGTGGTGGGATGTGCGTGTCTGACTAGGCAGAAGCTGACAGATCCTTATGTTGTGTTTGTGTGGTGGTACCTGGCTGGAAGAACTGCTATTTCAACAGTGTCTGATGCTTGCTGTTGTCACACCTACCTCTGTCTTTCAGTCATGCTGGAACTCCATTCAAAGTTGCATTTTTGCAAATGTGGTGGGTTACATGTTGGCTGAGTAAAACTTTGTAGAACTGAGGGGTTGCAGATGTTCTAGTTTTTCTTCACTGTCCCCCAGTCCCGCATTTTCATGCCTTATTTACTAACTTAATTAGGAAAGCATGCGGTTGAGTGATGTCTACATGTAAGCACAGTCTGCAAGATCCCTGTTAAGAAGGGTGAGACGGCTTTTCTGTGTCTGCAAACTAGAAAAAAAACTTATGCTTTGCTGTTTCTAAATGCAACAGGATTCATACCTGCCTAATTTATATATATTCCTCTCTACTTTTCCCTAGGACAGCTCTGAGCTTGTCATGTGTATGTGAAATTAAATATTTGGAGCCGCTGAATGCCCTGTGTTTGTGCCCTGGGTACTGTTCTGAGTCAGCACTAAGTCAGTCTTTCAGTGACTTTCAGAAATTACAAGTTAGAAATGGCATGAAACAGTTCAAATCTTGTCAATGCTTAGAAATCATTGATTCTGAATCAAACACTGTTCATGGGCTTTTCTTATTGTTCTATTGCATAAATTGCAGATTTATAGTCGCTATCTTATATCTTTAGACTCTAATACCTACAATTGGTAGTGACTTCCCTGGTAGTTTCTCTTCTCACCTTTATCTTGGTTTGTGGAGAAGAAGGCTTAGTTGTTCATTTTTTTTCCTTGAGGGGAGAAGAGTAAGGAGAATTCTTGATGCTGCTTCACATTAGAAAGACAAAGAAAAGACAACCCTAGATTCTGTCTCCAAGTTCAAACATAACAGAGATAGTAATCTTAACAAAAACAATTCGGCAGGAGAAAAAATGCATGCCAGGAGTGCTTTACATGAACACCTGGTGTGTTACAGGAAAACTAGGGATATATACATCTCCTGAGGAAATCCATAATAAGCAGTTAAACAGAATCAATAGACAATTAACGTAAACAAAAGCAAGAGAAAATCTCAGTAACTACCTTGGGTACATGAGGGCCCAGTAAGCCTCCGAAGGCAAAAGAAAATAGCCAACAGGTGAGAATGGTAACTCACTGTCCAAGAATGTTATCGTGGTATCATCAGACTAATTTCAGACTAAAGAAATGCAGTTCCCACCTCGTGGGACTGGAGGAAAGGAATTTATGCCCCAGCAATGTAAGGTGGACTTAAGTAGGGTAACATCCTACTGCTTGCCTTCTCATTTGCAGCAGCTGTTTTTCAGTATCCCTTTGAATAAACTCCAGGCTCATGAAGGCTAGTGTTTGCTACTAAGTCTAATAAAGGGAAATTTACAGTAACAGACTTATTCCAATTTTTGAGTAGCAGAAGGCTATAATTCTTAGGAATGTTCCCGCCTGTCTCTATTTTAGAGGAGAAAAATAAAGGGACACCAGTTGGGATTTTCCTGTTTCAGCTTTGAATGCATGTAGGATTTTCCACATTCAGGTCTTGGGCTCTGGAGAGCAAATGTTGCAGAGAAATGCATGCAAGGACTGGCTCCCAGTCAGGACTTCTTAAAATAAACTTGTGGAAGCCACTTTGTCTGTTTATTGAAGTTCCTGTTCTCTGTACTTGTAATGAGAACATGTTTCTCAATACTGCTTTTTACACTGGTCGCTCACCTTTGCTTACGATACCTAAGAGGACTAATGCTTGCAGCAGTTTCAGAATTTGTGTAAAGTGAAACAACTTTGACAGGAAAAGTCTCTAGTGTGAGTACCGTAACCACTATGTATAGGCACTCATTTCCTGAAACATTGAACAACTTTCTGCATGATGAATTACATTTCTTCATTGTTACTATTGCAAGTTGCATGTTAGTTTTGGATAGAGTCAGATTTCTTTTTCTAGGAAATGGAACAGTTGGTCATGATGTAATAATTAAAAAGTTGAGTTTTTAATCATCAATTCAAAGGCAAACAATGTCCGTTTCTTGAGAATAAGTAACATGGCCAAATGCCTTGCCACTTACTTCTCTAGTGTGTTTGTAGAGTTGTGAAGTTTATCTTTTGGTTTCCTTTTTGTTTCTTTTCCTTGTTGTGATGTTTCCACAGGTGGTATCTGCTTGGCAATGTCACTTTTGTGGCTTGAGTTGTTTACATGTTAATTAAAGGATTCATCTTTCACAGGAAGCTTCATAACAAAGGCCAACTCCTGTTACCTCATTGCTGTTAGTCCAAATTAATGAGAGATTGATTTTGAGTTTTTATTAGTAGGGAAGGAGCATTGAGTATGCTAAACATTTTAATCAACTTAGCAACATGTTGTAAGCTTGCTTCTGTGTTACACACAGTAACCATGGCACTATGTGTGCTTCACTCTTGAGATGGATGAACTCTTGTATATGTCGCACTTATTACATAGTACTGCTATGTTAATGCATAACTTGAATCTCTTAATTGTGCCTGGCAGTTACGTTCTTTAGTTGAGTAAGTAATACTTAACAAGATCTGAAGATAATAAGCTAAGAGGAGTTAAATTCAGAGCAGAAATATATGTATTTTGAGCAAGAAAGACTATGACTCCTTTGTCAAAGGATTCTTCCATCTGCATTACATCACGTTTGCAGCAAACNTGACTCCTTTGTCAAAGGATTCTTCCATCTTTTAAAATGTTGACTTACGTTAGGTTGCTTGGTCATGTCTTATGAAGATTTATAGACAGCTTTAATCACTCTGCCTTCCAGAGAGACAAGTGTTTGTGCATGATCCTTTTCGTGCAGAGTCAGCCTGAAAAGTCTTTCTTCACTTGATTCCAAGGGAATGAGGTGATGGGTAGCTGCACAGGGGTAACTCTGCTGTACAGCCACTTCAGGGCATTACATCACGTTTGCAGCAAATGCGGTGAAAGCATGTACTTTGTCAGCTTCTGGTGTACACTGCACAAGAATTCTTTTGTGCTGAATGCTGCTCCCACTAGTCATGACTAAGTAATGGAGGATAGGTCCATAGTGCCGTCCTGCTCTTGGGTTCTCCTGAAGCTTGTGCTCAAACAGTGTAAATGCTGAGATGGGTTTTATGGAGGGAGAGGACTGGCTTCAGCCCGTATAAATATGTATTATAAAAACACGTTGATGCAGGTATAACCCTTGTCTAAGCTGTCTGTATTGTAAAAGGTAAGCAGAAATGCAGTGAATTTCTGTACGGCCTTAGAGTAAAGGAAGTTTTGTAAAAGGACCAAATAGAAGATGAATGTTTGCAGAATAACATCTGTCAGGGAGAAAGTAACTTGGTCAACTTTCATGTACTACTTAATTAACTATTACCACCTGTGCTAGATGAACATGTTTTAAATGTAAGCATTTCTTTTCTTTACTTCCCTGAAGAGTTAACCACAGCAATCTTCTCCCCTCCCCTTTTTCTGGGCTCTGGTCACTCTGCACAGGGAATAAATTGAAGCTGTGACGAATAAAAGTCATGAAGTGATCGGGGACTGACAGGAGGTAGTAAAGTGAGCAGCAGCAATTGTGCCTATCAGGAAGTCCTAGCTCTGTAATTTAGAGATGAAATTGAAGACATGGTGATAAATAGAAGATGAAAGCTAACAATGAAACTTAGTACAATGAAAACCTTACAATTTTTTTCACATCAGAGTACTCCAGTGCCCAGACTGAATAAAAGGAGTTTCTTCTGGACACTTATTAACCTGAAAACACTTCTAGATTACCTGGATGTAGGATGAGAAAATCCTTATAAGCAAAAAGCTGTGTGTAGTGTAAGTGATACAATCGACTTTGGACAGTGAGTAACTGTGTACAGAATCATAGTCGCCAGAGGCTCATGGAGGAATTCTGTATAAGGAACAATAGGCAACAAATCTATTGAAAGTAATTTCTCCAGTTTCTCTGTCTTTCAGCTGCGGCATGTAGGCCCCTGGGCATCTGAACCGCTTCTAGGGAGCGTGCAAAGGGTAAAGGGGACTGAGCTAATTCACTCTACAGGGAGATATACATTGCATCTGGAATGGTGTTCTAATCTTTTTCAGCAAGTGTCCCTTATTTTTGTAGGTTGAATAAATGCTATGGCTGTCCTCCTCACTTCCTAAAGCAAGAAGGATCTAGGGTCACTACCTGGCTCCATGTTATACTTGTGAATCTGTTTCAAATGAACGAATTTCCAAAGGCAAAGTTAAAGTTGAATTCTACACTAGTACTCTGTTGATAAGGAGCAGTAACCTTGACGGGAAGCTGCTGGTTTTCAATGCTTCTTATTACACCATTTAGCAAGTATCAAGCATGTAATATGTTGTACTAATTACTTAAAATCAGTTATCATCCTAATGATAGTTTAAATGAATTAAGTCCTTTATTGTTTCATTGCTGTATCTTTCTGTAAAATGTAATACTTGACTAAAACCTCTGTTTCTTTCTAATTACATGCTACTATTTAGATCTATGTTTGTCAGATAGGTATATAGTTTTTGGTAGAATTCAAACTACTTGTTTTTCATTGCCTTTGAAAAGTGATCTAGACAGCATCCTATCAGGAATAAACTGTCTCAGATGAGCTAACTACAGGATGCAATGACAGAAGCAGGTGTCTATTTTGTCTTTGTTCAAGTTGGGAACTGGACTGCTATGTGCAAATTCAGGACCCGTATACCATGCCCCTTATGTGAATAGGATGTATATGATATAAAGCTTCAGGTTTTCAAAATTAAATTCATTAGAGCTCTGGCTTGTATGTGTACCATGTAAGCAGAATGAAATATCCTGGTGAAATTTAGGTACATAATGATTTTTTTTTTAAACTTCTCAATCAGCTTTCTGAGATTGAGGGGAAATATCTGTGCTAGATAGTACAATCACAGACGAGTTGCACAGGACTGAGAACCAGCTTGATAATAAATTTGAGTAATTTCTTTGCTTAGTTGCATTCCAGAAATGAAAAGCAAATCTGAATTTCTCAGTCTAAGCTCAGAGACCGTAAAACATGTTTGCTTACCATCTGCACCATCCTTTCAGTCCCCAGAGGCATATGAAAAGACAGGCTATAACAATGGAGTACTTTCTTGCTGAAAGCAGTATAAGTAGAGTTCTAAAAACAAAGCAGCAACTTTCTGAACAACAGATGAAGTGGGAGAAGCAGCTTGTCTTTCTCCCATAGGTTTGAACAGTTGACACATGTTTACGTGATTGAAAATGGATGGAAACATTTCTTATGAGGACATGTTCATGGCTATGTTACAGCAACGAAGGTAGTGATTTCTCTGTATCCTGAGGAGTTTCTTAATCCTTTCAAATAGTTTATAGTCCAGATCAGAAATGGTGAGCCTAAATTCTAGCATCTTGACAGAATTTAAGATGTAACATTCATGCTTTTTTTTGGTGTATGCTAAGACTGAATTTGAATCCACATCATCAGACTTTGAGTCAGCAGAAAACACTTTTAAATAGATTTATTAGAAGCTTGTAGAGGAAGTGTCCTGTTTTCCAGTGCTTCCTTTGTATTCAGCGAGTTCATTAGAATCACCCATTGAAACAGAATACTTAAGAATGCAAATTTATTTTCTATGTGACACATGAATTCCTAGTGCTGAGCCAGCATGCAAACACAACCTGCTCTAAAGGCTACTTATTAGATTGATACTCTGTATGCGTAGTTCCTTGTTTCATCAAGTTTTAACTATGTTAAGATCACAAATACTATTTTGAGGGAAAAAAGTCAAAGTTCTTAAGCACAGTTAGTAGAATGGATATCATGACTGTCTGAAAAGCATGATTGTAGTACCTGTGAGTTTTCTTGTTAAAGAAACCACTTTTTTGTAGAAGAAACTACTTTCATAGAATGGAGTATATGTGTGGGGATTACTAATATAGGATTCTTGACTTAGATTTTTCTATTGAATATATGTTGTAGTGTAAACCTCATTCTATGGCTTTGCTTCACAACCAGTGGGAGGTTGGTACAAGGGCTGATAAAGAAAGCAAGCTGTCATGAGCAGCTGACTGGCTCCTAGGTTGCATACCCAACCCAACTTCATTTTGGCTGCAAGAAGCCACAGGGCACATGTCCTCTTACGCTGATACGCTCAGTATAAAGTCCTCTGTAGCTCTCTAGCATACACAGTGTGCATCTTGGTGGCATATGAGGGTTTCATTAGCTACCTACAAGATATGGACAGCTGTTTGGGGCAAATTCAGTTCGTCTTTATATGACTGTATTGTCACAGGAAGGGTTGCCTTGTAGTTAAAATAACATACTAGGTGAATTTAATGGCCTGGATTAGGTTCCTGGTACTAGTTTACTGGTAGGCAGTGGTCCTGAGCAGTGCCCCTTATTGATGCTGACACCATCATCTGTTCAAGAAATATATACTCCTCATAATTTAGAGATCCCAGAGTTGATAATTTATGAAAAAGATCATGGCGAGCTCATGTATGCTGGTAGTTCTGTATCTACTTAGATAGATTTCCTTAGTATTTGAAGAAATTCTTGAATAGGCAGTTCTTTATTGTCTAATTCCCATCGTATCTGTATAATTATAAAATGATAGCATTTTCCATGAATATTCTAATAGAAAACTCAGTTTATGATAATTGTAATGTCAGTCATCTAGAGTCATTAGACTGCTTATTAAGGATATAAGCTGAGTCAGGAAAATCAGATTTATTTTTTAACATCTACTTGGTCCTGTATTTTTGGCTCTACAGAGTTCATTACATTAACTTTTCTTGTGAAGTTTCATCCCCCAAAGAGAAGAGACAAAATCGTGCAGCTGAAACAATATCTGTATACACTGTATGGTTTCCTCAGTCAAATAAAAGAAGAATCTTAGCAGTGCTGGGTTGGTCATTGCCTTGATTTTGGAGTAGAATGAAGAGTAACTGAGGAGGTAGCATATTAATTTTAATACAAAGCGTACCGTGAAAAGCAGGAAAAAAAGTCTTAAATGTAATTTGTACTCTGAAAACTCATGCTTGGTTTCCAAGTGAGCACCTTATTCTTTGCATTATTTTGGTTCTACGTCTGTCCGTCAGCCAGATAAAGTAGGTTAGAAATGCTCTTTTTTTTTTTCCTCCTGCATGTGGTTTTACTTGGGGAAGGGTCATAATTTAAAATATTTAAACCGCATTTTCTGTTCTTTAAGAGTAACTTAAATGACAGGCATTGTGCCACTTAAATCATTGACTATTGGCATTGAGCGTATGTGGCTGGAAATTCTAGAGTTCAGAAAATATGCCCAAGGCTTTGATTTGCCTGTATATAAAGTGAGGTGATTCAAAACCATCCCCTTCTAGTCTGTGGCAATCATACTGGAATGTTTCAGGATGCAGAGACTAGACTTTAACATCAGTAGGACAATATAAGAATTTAATTTGTTTGTAGCAAGATGATATTCAAGTTAATGGTGCTGAATGTTTTCTTTTCTACTGAATAATATCTGGAAATGTGGAGAGCTGAAGTGAAAAAAATGTTTCATTTTTCTAATCTTTTTACCTAATGGAAGAGTAATTTCTGATAATTATTGGCTAGGCAAAATCGTACAATAAAGTTGAAATAAGGTTTTCTAAAAGGTTCAGCAAGTGTGGCAGCGTTTCCAAACTTCAAAAAAAAAAAAACAAAACCCAAA
>VUYV01000062.1:3039926-3162737 GCA_008711295.1 Anarhynchus alexandrinus | reverse complement strand
AAAAACCCCAACCAACCAAACAAAAAAAACCCAAACAAAATGGAGGGAGCTAGCAGAGAGAAGGATGATTCTTTAATAATAACATGCAATGTTTTTCACTTCTAGAGGAAAAAAGATGCTTTGATAAGGCAGGACGCACTAATGTCACTGATAAAAAAAAAAAATTAACAGGGATTTCATTACCCTGATTATTGATGATAGATGGAATCATCAGCTAGTAGAGGCCTCTGTAGGTTTAGGTTTTTGAATGCTGGAGTGTAAGGCATAATTCAAAATACCTTGTTAGTCATGTGTTGTTATACTGTACTGCAGTTTCATGTCTGATCCAGGATTGACTAGAAACCTCCCACATGCCAGTCTGTTCTTGGGAACAGTGTCTCTGGTGCCTTTTCAGCACTTCCTAGAGGATATAGGCCTATCAACACTGCTACTGTACACTCTGTTCTGTCTTGTAGTACCACTGCAGAAATTTTGCTAGCCCTTTGACTTTCTGGGTTTGTCAAGTACTTGAGGGATTTGTTTTGGTTTATTAAGCTTTGTGTGTCCATACGCACAAGATTGATTTTTCTCCCTCCCCTTATTGAAAGTGCTGCTGCTTAGGCTTCTAGAAAAAAAAACAACTGGTAATTCTATTGGGAGATAGGTTTAGAGAACAGCAACATGTTTAAATGGTCAGATATGTAGAATACCTTTGAGCATGGTAGGATATGGAGGGGCAGGAAGAAGTCTGTGCAGCCATGAATACACATGCATCCAGCGTGACTGTGCTCAATTCTTCTATATGTAATATGTCTATTCTTTCGACCACAAAGAACTTTCCCAACTACCACATGATGTTTGTGGTTCAAAATACAAATATGTCTTTTTAGTAGGATGGGTATTGGAGACAGTCAGGTACACATTGCAGCAGGATCACCTCTTGCATAAAAATATACGTGATACTTCCAACTTTAGCTAGTAGCTTAACTTAAAAATATGGTTAAACTTATTATCATGTTTAGTTTTAAGCATATGAAGTACTACCATCTTGAGGGTGATGTTCATGAATGTAATATGTGTACATATGTATACAGTATGTATGTATTGCTGGATTTGGATCTTGATAACTAGAAAATTCTTGAAAATGCTTTTTTTTGTATTTATCCAGTTATGACTGCTATGTTCTTTTCAGGAAAGGTATAAAATAATCAGCATCTCCTGTGGTTTCCAATGAATAATCAAGGTATCAAGTTAAATTAAAGGGAACATCATCAACCCATAACAGCAGGTGCAAAATTGTCACTAATTATGAATTCACGGGGTTCAGTAGTGACTATGCATGAATTATGTCGCATTCATTAAAAGAAACATTCAGAGCCCAATCGATCACAAGAGGAAAAAATATCATAAGACTGTTTCTCCAAAATGAATTAATAATACTGAGATTTGCAAGTGAAGACAACTGCAGAAAGATGTATTACTGTGCCTGTGTGCCTGCCAAGTGCTTCTGCTAGGAAGACAGTTGGTTTTTACCAGTTTAGAAAACACTAACAAATTCCAGCACAAATATGCTATCATTCTTTCTAGAGAAAGAGGATTTGCATGTAGGTCTTGCATTAAATACATGAGAAACTTCTATGCATATGCTTCCTGTAAAAGTGGAAAAAAAAATAATCTGTTTTTCAATACATTTTTCCTGGCTACCCCCATAACCAAAGAGGAGGAGTGAATACTTTTACTATGTGTGTTTTCAATTGTTTTTAATTGACTTTTATTCATCAAATAGGAATATGAAAAGTAAAGCTAGTATACAAAGTAACCTTTATGTATTAAATTCATTTTGGATTACCAGGACTTTAAAATTAACACTGCGAGCTCTGTATTACCAAAATGATAATTTTCTGAACCTGAAGAATTATCTCAGATGATCCTCAAATGAAGGATTGCAGTCATTCTGGAGTCTAAATATAATGGAGTAACTATTGAAAATTTTGGTCTTTATTTCCTCCAACCCCTTTCAGTCTTTTCCTTCTGACAGAAACGTTGATGTCCTCCACATCAAGTTCAAAATAGAAGTTGTGTGTCCATGAGGAACCTGTTCATCTCCTATTTGTTCTCCCTGCGGCTGTGCAGTCTTCTGCCCTCTTCAGCTCCTTCCCCTTGGAGGTCAGCAATTTGTCCAGGCCCCTGTGCACCTTAAATCTGGTTAGCTATGTCTTCTTAGAGGAGTTTCATCTGGGTAGATGTTTCTGACATGCTGGGAGTGATTGCTGTGGTTGGGAATTGTGTTCTGGTGCATGTCACCACTATCATTGTGCCAACCCAAGTGGGAGCTCTAGGCCTGAAGTCCCCCTCTTCCGTACCGTCACCTTTAAGCAGGTGCTTAACTTTAAAGCTCATAAATGTTTCCTTAGTCTTCTATGCAACTATTCATGTGCTTAATGTTAAACATATGTGAAGTGTTTTCTGTGCTTGGGGGTGGGGGTTGTGGTGATCAGCACTCTAGAGAATTGAATGCTTAAAAAGCAGAGAAAAGTCAAATAGAATAAGCACTAGTAGTGCTCCTAATATTTTCCATTTGGTGTCTGCATTCAGCATGAAGCAAAAATCTCGTTATTTTGATTTATTAGTGATTACTTTTCAGTGATCTGTAATTTGAAAGTAAAACGGGATTTCAAGACAGCAGTGGGCTTATGTTTCTGCTGGTGAGAACAGAACTGGTGACTGCTTGCACTAGTAATGTTTTTTGTATCTATTACAACAGTAACTTCTTACTGTTTGTCAAAGCAGCTGTTCTCCATCTGAGACTGAGGGTGACTTTTTTGGTATGTTTAGCCATTTGCTAAACAGTCTCAAAGCCTTCTGAAATACCAGTTCATTTTTCAAATATATGAGCTATTTTGTAGGTGGTGTCAAACCTAGTAGAATAAGTTTACTGTCTTTCTACAGGGAAGATGAAACAGTAAAATGGGCCTATTTTTTCCTGCTGGTCTATTCCCTCATGTTCAGTAAGTGTCTTGAATGAATTTATGTTCTCAACTAATTGCTTGCTTTTGCTTCAGATAAGAGCTAGTAAAATAGCTGCATGTAATTATGATATCTTCTTAATAAGCCTTCCATTTGTTTAAACTTTAAAAAGGCAGCTGAAAATATACTGTACATTATCATATGAAAGAACTGCAGAAAGCTCTTCTCTCTTCAAAATGCAGAGTGGACTTGTGTCAAAGTGATTTCAAGTGAAGTGGAGGTTAAAAAAAAAAAGCTTTTCGACCATGGGCACACTGAAAGATGATTTTGATTAATACAAACACGTTTCATCATTTGTACTCAAAAACATTTTAAATTGCCTTGCAACCACAACCAATGTACTTTATTAGTTTTGTATTCACTTTCATTAACTCAGTGCTTACAACAGCATGGATTCATTTAGTTTAAATTGTTTGGCTTTTTGTTTTTAGCTGGTGGCACAGGGAGGACTTTTCACAGGAAGCTTACAGGCACTTACTACAGCCCTAATTCAGTGTTTCTACTTTCCAAGCCCTCCATCTGCCTCATAATTATACATCATGGGTATAAATCAGCCTTCCTTGTACTTCAAAATTAAATAATGAAAGGTGACAATGCTAACTGGGGGGAATGATAAGAAATGCTGTCAAAACTGAAAGTGTGTGCCTCAGTTTCGTCCATGAAAAATGGCCTGCTTCACAAAACAAAAAGCTTGGACAAAAGACCATACATCCTGTTCATTTTACATGAAAAATAATGGCCAGAAATTTTTCTAAGATATGGAAAATGCAGGCAGACTTGAAAAATATGTGAAGAAAACATCCCATGAATTTTAATTGAAATGCAAGAAAGAACAAAGTGCTTGTGAATGTAACAGCATTGAAAACAAGATATTTGGTACAGAGCACTATAACTGGAATATTTTAACAGTTCTCAGCCTGCAATCTCATTAGTTCTCATACTTGCACATTTTCCATGCTTATGCAAAACCCTTTAAACTTTTCATTTAGAAACATTAACTTAGAAAACTTTTCCACCATGAATTGGTGCTGCTTCTAGGAAAACTGGGCTCTGTTGCCACTTGATATTGGTTCTCAGCAGAAGTCAAAAGATTCATGTTCCAGAATTTACTTAGCTGATCAGGTAAATGGGTATGTATTTTAATTTTAAATGCAGCACAGATACCTAGTTTGCTTTCTATTTATTCACAAAATAGCCATTAAGGTGGTTCAAGTATAAATAGTTATGAATATTTCTGTTTAGAACTCACCTGGAAATACTGATGATAAAATAAAAAATGCTAATTTCTACAAAACTACAAAATAAATGTGTGTAAAGCTACAGAGTCCAGGAAAGGTACACACATAGTTGGGTTTTAAATCAAGGGTGCTGAAGTGTAGGCATGCCTGACATTAGTTCATATGTGAAGTCATCAAAAGCTTAATCCAAGTTTGAGTAAATCAATGGAGACTCTTCTGCAGGTTTCAACAGGTTGATGGCTCCAAAATGGTTCAAAACTGGGGAGGAGAGACACTTTTTAGAGATGTATAGGTGCCAACAGACCCAAATAATACATATTTTTAAAATATCCTTAGCATAGCTAAGAAAGTAAATATTTCTGGAAATTATAGTTTAAGGTGCAATAAAATAGCTCGGGGAAGCAGTCAGGGGAAAAAGTAATTTTTGGTATTTTCCTCTGGGTTCTTTGTTTCCTGTGCTGTATCCATTTTGTTCGTTTCTGAAGTACCATGGGTTTAATCTCAGAATTGTGAATCTGACTGGGATTTTCTGAAGCACCCGAGGGCATCTTTTTCCCTGTGTTTTAGACATCAAGGAAACAGTCTATATCCTTAAGGGCCTAAAGAACTCTGACAATCTGAATTCAGGTAGAGGAGCACATTGACTTTCAACTTAACAAGTGTTTGGAAGTTAGAGTGCTTTTAAAAATCTTATTACAGAGGCACAACAAGAGCTGTTAGCTTTGGGTTTAGTCTGAAGTCTGTTTTCGTGAGTTTGTATGACAGTCTCGTAGGCCTCGCTTGTAATAATAATTAAAACACAAATACATTGCTCTACCAGCGAGTTTTTCTTTCCCCGTCACTTTTGCATTTATACAAACACAATGATTCGTTGCTTTGATGTGTGCGGGGAACCAAGTCCCACATTACTGGGAATCAGTTTAAATTGTATGAAAATGATGCTTCTGTAAGCAATACTCACAAAGAGAAGCTAATACACATATTTACATTAAAACATGTATTTTGTGCCAGGGAAACACACAGCTATTAAACACTGAATCCTACAATTTGGGGTGGGAGCGGGGGAATTAAGTAGGCAGTGGAATGCTACTCTGAAGTGCAGTGTTGCAAGTTTACATTATAGTGGCAGTATCCAATCAGTATTTTTAATTCTTTTAATTACCAAAATCTCTAGAGTACATAATGGTGTGGAATATACACATGTATCTGTAATAAACAACATGTATCTTGAAGAAATGGATTTAGTTTTGGCAACAATGTGATAGGGAGATCAAAGAGCTAGCTGGCATTAAAATGATTTAGATACATTTGTCATAGGCAGCTGTTATGCTAATCTCATTTATGCAGTTGTCAGCTGATAGGTTCTGATGAGCCAGCTTAGTGGGAAAATCATTAGTAGATCCCTATTGTGATAAATGTTATTTATTACTGTCAAATGGTATTAATGTTTGATTCAAAGATGGGAAATGGGCATCATCTACATGAAGTTCATCCATTCATGGTCAACGATGACAAAGGGAGCCGTTGAATTCCAGCCAAAGGAACTTCATTTCTATAAGAAAAAAGAATAATGGATTTAATTTGCATATGTTTTAAAAGGGTAATGAAGTAATATGATGTTTATCTTGGTTGAAGAGTGGTAATTTTAGCTGGCACGGCTCCAGCAACATTTGAGTCATTGTGCAGCATTTGCTGTTCAGTTGTTGGTTGTGGAAGGGGCTTTTCAAAGCAGCAGGTGCATAAGGGGGGAGGAAACTAAAATGATTTATTCATTAGGCCAAAAAATGAGCAATCTCAGTGTCTTTCCCCCACTCTCCAGAAATATATTTGCAACCATCTTCCTTCGTTTTTCTTCTGCTACATCAGTATCTCTTTCTCTTCCTGTCTGTGGCATTGCCTCTTGAGTCACACAGATCCACACAGATTTCCACTCTATCTTTGTTGTGATTTGACTTTTTTCCACTTCATCTTAATAGATAAATGCACAGAGACAGTAGCATCCCATTCCAAACTATGAGGCAGATAGAAGTTGGGAGATGGTCACATATGGCTGTAAAATGGAATATTTTTTTTTTTTTCTTTTTAAAAAGAAAACAACCCAATGTTTTGGCAGATTAGCTGTGCAGCTGCATTTTAAGTTGTTGAGAAGTGTCCCCTCTGCTTGTGAATTTGCATGGAGACATCCCTCTTTCTCTATTCCAATACAGCTGCAGTGCTGTAATATATTTCTGATTTTTTTTTTTAAAGTTAAATAAAAAACCCAACCAAAAAAACCCCTCAAACCCACAAAAAACCACACCCCCAACCAAAACCTAATTACAGTGCAACCAATCATACAGTGGCTAATTTTAATTACTCATTACCAAACAGGCGTCAGAACATTTAAACAGTACTGCAGTCTGTATTCTGCCACTCGTATATTTCTTGTTTATACATATACAAATTATTTAATTCAGAGCACTCTGGAAGTTTTAAATAATTTTGTAGAGTAAATAAATAATGAAGTGACAATGGTAATCTAAGGAAGAACTGACCAAAAAAGTATACCGTAGTTAAGACGAAGAAAACCAAAATCTCACAGCTCTGCTGATTCTGTCCTGAGCCACTAATTAATAGCCTTCATATTTCAGTGATAAGAAAATCTGGATAATCAAGACAATATTGGCCTTCTTAAAGGCAGGTAGATACTGAATTCTCATTTATTTTTAGCAAGAAATGAGTGCATGATCCTTTCGTCTAGACATCCTCAAATTCCTATGGAAAACAATTAGAATATTTTCAGTTGCTAGTAGTGGTATTGGAGCATGGATGGAGGTAGGGACTACATATAATTCTGTAAAATAAACCTAGTAATTTATATTTTGCAAAAGAACTGGTAGCAGTTAATGGCAAACACGTAGACAAAATACTACAGGGCGTTATGCATGTCTTGACTTTAAAGAATTTGGATCGTGTTTTAGTGATGTATGTGTTCAATATCAGCGCAGTTTCTGGGCATTTTTCAAGGTTAACTTTTAAAAGGCATCTACAGGTTTAATTTTTGAGGTTATTAAAAAACTTGTTGCCATTCAGAGATCTGCAAAAGAAGCTTGCAATGCAGGGCTGCAAATAAACAAAAAGTCATTCTGTAATTGCTGCTGCTTAAAGCTTTTCTGACCAGTCTCAGCCCCACATTTAAAACATTTCTTATGAGGCTGCTCCCAATATCACACCCACCTGTCAGAGGCAGAAGGCTTTCATGGTGGCAACTGGAGTCTGCTGTCCAGAATATGAGCTCGTGCTTGCCCGGTGGCTTGCTGTGCTACCAGACAAGGTTGAACAGGTGGGTTTTATGCCTTCTCTAGGTGGATATAGAAGCGGGTGTTTGCTTCATTTACAGTCTCTCCAAAAAGCTGATCTTTCAGAGTAGTGTAGACATAGCTGCTGACTCTTTGAGACTATTTCTAAGTGTTGCTAAGCCTTTTAGACCTCATAAATGAGACTTACCACAAGTTGCCAAAACATGAATCTTGACCTGCTATGAATTACCATGACACCACTGCCTCAGGATCCATATTGACTGCTATCCTATTCTTAGTACTGTATGAGAATCTGCTCCATCTTCACTGTGATTTTTAGACCAAAAAAAAAGTTTCAATAAATATGTATAAGCTGTTTCTCCAAACAGCTGCATCTTTTGGAGGCTTGTTGCAGCTAGCTCTCCAAGTTTTCTCAGTTTGAATTTGAGTCCATTTCGTTTGCTACCTCCCCCCGTGTATGCACTTAGATAAGTGGTTTCCTTGGTTACTTCTGGCAGAAATTACAGTTGACCGTAACCCATTATCAGGGTGCTATTTAGTAAAATACATGGAATGTAAGACCTTAGATCTTATATGTTTCTGAATTAGTTCCTGGCACTTCTCAGGCTTCATTTTTTTTTTTTTTTTTTTCCCCTAGCTGTGAACATACTAGTTAGAGTTAAGATAGATTTAAAAATCTTGCTGTGGAAGAGCACATATATCTTTAGCTTACTTTGATAGTCCTCTGAGGCTGTTCCTTAAAGTAGATAGATTTGTCTCAATCTGTCTTTACATTGAGATGTGCTGGGCTTGCTCCATTTGTTGTGATAAGAGTTGCTTTGTAGGTCATGGGAGATAAACGTAGATCTTGATGAGAGATTTGCTTGTCAAACTGTGTGATATATTCTATGACTACTAACTTCTGGAGAGTGTGGGATTGTTATGACATGTATAATATACTGTAGGATTCATTCTGAAACCACTGAAATTCATCACTCGTACACTGGCATATTGAATCACTAGTTTATCAAGGATACTGAAAGTAGCTAAAATTGCTTCCAGCTTACTAATAGCTAGTTGACTAGTTAACTCTGACATCAGGATTATATCTGGAAATGGTACAAAATAGTGAGTAAATGAACATGTTTCTCCTCTTTTTTTTTTCTCTCAGATGCTGCTTTTCTGTGGTGTCACTCTTAGCATTGGGGTCAATACTGTTTTTTGGGGGGTAAGTTCTGCAGCACTATGGACCGTATTTGTAAGGCAAGTCACTTTCGTCTTAGCAGATTGTTCTTGTAATATGTACTGAATTCTAGGTAAGACTTGGATTTCTGTTGAGACAGTCGTCTTGTAACTGTAATATGGAACAGATTTGTGCTAGTTCTCTCTGCTGTAGAGGATTAAATGGTATCTTGTAAAGTCATCCTTAAGCTGATAAATATATTTTTGCTCCCTAAAAAGAGAAGGGAAAAAAAATATATCACTTGCTTTAGCAAAGAATTTTCATATGTGAGGTGAAGAAACTTTTCTTGGTTGTGTGCAGCTTGTTGCAAGGACATGTGACATGAATTATCTGTAGAAGAACTTGGGGATGATTTAAGAAGGGGAAGGAAACAGCTGCGCCATCAGGGGTTTGGTGTTTTGACATTCAGAGAGAAGTCTCTTAAAGAAGTTGGAGGAAAACAAGCTGTAGGACCAGCTAGCAACAACATGAGGACAGGGAAAAAGTAGGTGCTACTGTGATTTCTGTAGAAAACAATTAGGCAGTGGAGCAATGAACTTCTCCCTCCTTCAGTCCAGCTCCAGTCTTGTGGTCCAAGGCTGATGAAGCAGGATAAAGGAAAATGTATCTCAGCTGATGCTGCACCCTAAAGAGGGCAGTTCCTTTTTCAATTTTTCACTGCCCCCAAAGGGAAAAGGTGAGTGAGTTACTGAGAAGCTATTATCGCTTATGGAGAGAGGGAAAACACAAGAGCAGGAGCTGCAGTTAAAGGGAGGAACTTAAAGGCAGATATTGGGATGGGTTTCTTAAAGACTTAAAAAAAAAGCAAAGGTAACATTGTCTATTTAGAAATTAATCAAATAATGAATACTTTGGATTTGATATCTGTAACGGTAGGCATTTAAAATATGTGATGACATATACAGGCAGAGAGCTGGGGGAGTGGCTTATTCCCTTAAGGATCTGTTGCAATAGAATGAAAAGTTTTTTGCTGCCTTGCAGGAACTGTAAGGAAGACTAAATACTGAAGTAACATCTGTGTTAAAACTGCAAAGATTTTCAGGACATGTACTGTATTTTTTGGAAACATTCCTTTTTTTTTAAGCTTTATTTGGCATCTCATGATGCATTTCAGAACAGCTTGCATTAAGTCATCAGTTGTCATCTGCTTTCTGATCAAAAAATGATCACCATTCTGATGGTGAATTGGTTTTTGACAAGTCTGGTCTGTATCACTGTGCTCCGGTCTAGTCTCTGAGGCTTGCTTGCCTGTAAGCAAACATCTGTATAAAATTATTTGCAATCAATAGTGATGCTTTCTCCCTGAAGACACAGTGTGCTTTATTTTTGTAAGTTCACATGTGGGCAAACTCCAGTATACTTAAATGCTGAATCTCCAAACCTTTGCACCTTATGAAGTCATTTGTGTTAATACAAAGTGAGTGGAAATCACTCTAGACCGTAAGGAAGCCTTTTTTTAATTCCTGGTTTAGGTGCATGTGTAATGTGGTAATGGCCATGCTAAAGAGCGTAAGTGCATAGGAAATGCACTCTACTGATTTAAATTATTTTCTTACAAAGCCAGCGGTGATGATACAATGTATTACCACATGACTCAGATAATATTTATAACTCTCACTCAGAAATTCAAACTTGATATAGCAAAGAAGGCATTGCAGTAAGTAATTTGTTAAATAACACTGTAATTGTGCAAGATACAGAACAGAACTGCAATATAAGTGAGCATCAATGGTAGCAAAATATTCTTGTTCCTCCTGAGTAGAACTAAATAGCTTATTTAGGGAATATAATTATTCTCTGAAGTGGGCAATACCATTTAGCAAGTTCAGCTTACTATTGCTGTACAATTTTTACATAGCAAGTATTTCTAGGCCTTTATATAAGGCCATTGGCTTGGTTTTCTTCTATTTTATTTGTTTTTTGGAAATTATTATAACTGTTACTGTCCTGTTCCAGTAAGAATTCTTCTCTCTCTAAGCAGGTCCCATATGTAGGTAGTTTGAATACCTTTTCAGTTCCCTGGTAGCTGTGATTGGTCAATTGGTTCTGTTCTTAAAAGGTTTCTGCATCTGTTCCAACATACTGATAATCACACATGTGTGCATGTCTACATGCACCCCCAAAACATCCAAATGCATATGCTTCTTTCAAACACCTTGATTTTCTAATCTTCTAATGATCTGACTAGGAAATACAATAAATCATACAGCTTAACAAAAAGAGAGACAGTATTAGAGCTAATGGAAGCCAGTCATGTTTGGATAGTTAATGCAGATGACAGGAACACAACCTGTATATTTGCAGGTGGTTATCAAATCAAGTTAACTCATCTGGTTGGTAGCTAGTGTGGTATTCAAATTATTTCACTGCAGTTTTTTGTTGGGATTCTGATCTGTAGGAGTGAATAAAGAGTCACCTTAAGACGACTGAAATTATATTACATTACAACTGACACTTCTAGGATTAATTTTACAATTTGTGATTTTAAATTTGATGAAAATGTATTTAAAATTCTCTTGTCAGATTCTCAAATTAAACATAATGAAAGTTGATTATATTCTAATAATATTAAGCTAGTTTTGGTAGTTACTAAGGCTGGTATGAAAAGACTATTCAGGCTATGAAAATAGTAGGTTTAAAAGAAATAATACCAGCATTGCAACAGAAATCATGTGTTATAATCTGGTCACTTAACACAGTCATGCCTTGTAGTAATTCTGAAGTTATTGCATATATTGAGAGTATGCATGAACAACTGAGGGGCAATCTATTTTCCTCTGAAGTCGGTAAGAATTGATGCTGATTTCCAGGAAGAGTTTAATCAGACCTGGATAAAAGAACCAAGAATATCTTGAAAAGAAAGTGAGTAAGCTGAGGGAATAAGTGGTGGCCTGGCATATTGCGTAGTTCTTGTGGAATAAGGTATGATTTCAAAAGATATGCTGTGACAAGGTATGTTATCCGAGTCATAATTCTTTGCAATTTCAAAAACTCATAGGGCCTTGTTCATGGAGTGTCCGTGCCATTAATACGGGCTTGGAGAAGCATGCAGTAGGAGTAGATAAGTTAGTAAGTCTGATATCTCAATTTATTTATTTATTTTCCCCGCGTAAGCATGGTACTGACCATCATCTGCCAGGTCGCCTATATAGCATGCTGTGAAATTGCTTTTGATACAGCAGTACTGCTGCATGACATCCAGAACTTCGGACCATCATTTGATATAGCCATTCTGATAATGCTGGTCATCATGATATTTATGTTTTCTCTCTCCACTTCATGTAATTAGTAAATAGATTTATTGAAGGTAATTTAGGAAAGCTATTTGCCTCAACTTGCTATGCTTCTTTCACCCTAGGTGGATGTATTCTTTCCCTTATATTCTCAATATTCTGTATATTTCAAAAAGACTTTCATCTCCTAAGGTCTCTTTTCAAAGAATACTAGCTACTTGTTCCTTTGTGAACTAAATTCTTAGAGTTTCTGTAACATTCTGATTGCCCTTTTAATATCTTAACTCTTATAATAGTCGTCTTATACTAAAGGGAAAAGAACTATGGCCACATTCCAAATGCGGCTTTGAGTCCCCTATGTAGTATTAGAATGATTTATTCCAAGTCTTGCTTTTGTTTATTATATCTATCCTAGAATCTCTCTCGCCTTATTAATTTAAATACTGTTAATCCTCGTGCAGATGGTTTTAAAGTTCTTTCCAGTACCAGGACCATATTCAACTCCTGTTAAATGTTTTGTGGCATCTGGCCATTGAGAGAGCACTACCTTTTTTTTTTTTTGTCATCTCATAACCTTATCTTTCTTTACAATGAATTGCAGATGCCAGCGAAACCACTAACAGTATCAGCCTGTGATCCTAGTCTATTTGTCATTCAGAATTTTATTGCCATTCTCTTTTTGTCTTTACAAGCTCTATTCTCTGGTTTTGTTTCATCAGCAAATTTCTTCACCTTCATACATATTTCATGTCCTAGGTCAGTGATATATAAAATGAACAAAAATGGGCCTAATACTGATTCTTATGGTATTCCACTAATCCCTCTCTCCCAAACTGCTCTGTCTCATAAACAGCTTCTGTCTGTGACATTTAAGCCAGTTCCCTATCCACATATGTGGCTCACCCCAATACCATGCTTAATGACTTTGGACCAAATGCTCTTTTCAATTGCGTAGTGCAGAGGGAAATAAAAGACTGAAAGAAGGGCAGAAAGGGAATGGAGGAGGAAGCAGAGACTTGGTGACCTTTCTAAAATCCATGCAACTTAAATTCCTTCTGCTGTCTCTCCTCAATTAAAATTTAGGGTTTTTTGGGTGGTTCTTCCACTTCTGTTTTCACTCTTTGAAGGTAAACTCTCAGCTTGTTGGCTTAAATTTATGATATATTTATTTGTTTAGACTATCATTTTGATATCATGATTTTTAGTTACTATTTCACTTGTGCTTTTAAAACCATCTATCCTGAAAGAGTACAAGTTAGCCCTGGTTAGTAACGCAAGAAAAGAAGGAAGACAGATTTATTTTTTTCTTTTAATTTAAGTTGAAAAGGGGACAACGTACAGTAAAAGTATTTCTCATGTTACAACTAGCTGTAATCTAACTGCTGAAAAGTTTTATACCAAATAGTTATAAAAATACTTTCTATCCTTCGAGGTTAATTTGTTGAGTATATTTTATGTGACTCTTCTCTTTTTAAAGTTCTCTTACTTTTCTTCTGGTTGTCTCGAGACCTCTGAGCTACCTTCTCGTTGTCTGGAAATCATATGTGTCTGCTGGTTCCTTTGTGGAGCTCATTTGTGGACAATGATTAAAGAATTAATTTGAGTTTTTTAGTAATGTATAATTATTAATTTAATAAATTATTTTCTTTTCTATGGTGGTTCTGTGGCAGTTCCATCTCCTATGTTAATATCTTGATTTTTCACGTGCAGTAACTGGATGGTATTTTGTTCTTAGTCTTCACTATTTATACTATTGTCTTTTCAACGGTTTTCTTTATATGTAGTTATCTTTCAACTTATTCTGTGCATTTTTTTTATTCATGCTGGTCTTGTATCTCAAGAGCTGCTTCTTCCTTCTGTAGTTTGTGTTTTCTTATTTACTCTCTGGATATTTTGATTCCTAGCACATTTATTCCTATAAAGTGTGGGTTTTTCTTTCTCTGAGAACTTTTCTCCTTATTGTCCACTTTGTTCAGTACAGTATTTGATTATATTTCACCCAGCCCTGTTTGCATTCTTTCAGCCTTTGTTCTCCTGAAATTCTCTTCATTAGATTTTATTTTTATGTCACTTAAGCATCTTGCTTGGATGTGCAGAGAGCAGCAATCCGCTTTTTGTAGTTTCAGGGTAAGTGCACTTTTCCTGTCCTGTTTAGGACAGGTGACACTACAGGGAGGCTCCTGTAGAGCCATCGCACAATGAGCATAAGCAAAAGGCCCTCTTCTGGGGAAAGCTTGCTGATTTTGGCACTCTCAGTATGTTAGACCTGACGGTAGCTGCTGTCAGGGGGCGTGTTGGCTGTTAAAAGGACCTTCAGAAGCTGAACTCTGCATACCCGAAGTATCATGTCTCCAACTCATTTGAGTTTCAAGGACATAAAATGTTTGTGCCAGTTTTCCCTTCACTGAGCAGCAACATAGCTGATGTAGAGGTTTCTTACTGGCTAAATATTCAGCAGAGTCTAAAACTGCTTTCATTTGTCAAAAACCTCCTGTAAATTTCAGATTTTGGTTTATGAAACAACCATTCAGATTATTAGCCAATAATTAACAATATGGAACTTACATAGATGTAGTCACAAGATACACTTTTTCTGAAATGCTCTAAAATGCAACCTATCCACCAAAGAAAGCGTCTTTAATCCATTTACAAAAAACACATGATTGGACATGGTGGCCAAATCCTTGTCTGAGATCTGGGGAGCTGTAGGCTGAGAGGGCTGTTCTGACAGCAGAGCAGTAAGGGGTGCAAAGTATTTATTTTAAGATATATTTTAAGAATGTAAGTGTGCAGTCTGTCGTTTTTCAGATGATGATCTTCTCCAACTAGGGAAAGCAGAAGAGGGAAAGCAGTTACTGCTTCACAGAAGGAAGAATTTCCACAAATTGATAGTTGTTTTCTCACAACATCCTGCTGTCACCATTTCCCTTCTGTGTTTTGTAGTCCCCAAACAGTACCATGCTCACAGGCATAATAAGAACAGAGCACCAATCTCAACTTCTCCGTTGTTCAAAATTTGTAATTTCATCCCCAAAAGGTGCTTTCTTCTGAGAAAGGAAACACTTATTTCTGCAAAAAGGGCCCTTTCTGCCAGGGACAGACTGAAGGTGAACGCTTTAGCTAAAAAGACATTCCTTGCTGGAATAATAAACTTTGTTTGTTTTAATTAAAACCGACTTAGTGCTTGTGAAAGCTGCTAGGATTATGGTACTAGAAGAAAATGAATAGTTTTGCAGAGTAATAAACTTATGTGAGAAGGTAGTTGTGGTTGCTGTTCTTTAACTCTCTTCCAAACAAAGACCCAAATTAAATGTATAGTGCATGTTACTGGTAATTGAGAGAAGCTAGTTTATCATGAGTTTATCAACTTACAAAAATAACCGGTTTGCTTTCCGTCAAGTATCCTCTGGGGGGAATTAATAGCCACCTTTCAAAACTAGTTGGAAAAATGTAAGCTGTGCTTCAGGAGTTATTATTTCAGTTTTCTGTGGTGGCAGTTTAACTGTAAATCAGTGTGCAAAAGTGCATGCAGGCATCTGAAGACATGGCTTATTTTGTTGTACGTGGGAAAGATATTGACTTTGTGTTCTACAGCTTGGATATATCTATCTTTCGATATGTACAGCATAAATATTACAGCTAGAGTGGTTGGAAATTTTTGAATATAAAGTGTAGGCAAGGAATTTTTACTTGGCTTTTCACCAATTTTCTGTAAGATAGAAATATTCTGTGTCTACCAGTTCATTTTAATGAGTTTTTGCTGCAATTGCAAGTGAAATCTCCCCGTATTGCAAAAATGTGATTTATGTGTGACAGTGGAGTCTGTGAGCTGCAGGTCAAACAGTAAATATTCTACCTGCAGCTAGGATGGTTTTGTGTTTATGGCATTATCTTGTTATTTATCTGTGTTCCGATATGATCCCCATACTATGCTTTCTGAGCACTGGGTGTAATTTCTGATGTTAATGTAGATTTTCAGGGTGACTTTTAGTTAAATCTCTTTTAGTTTCCTAGTTTTTAAATTTAGATAATATTTCCATATATTAGAAGGTGTCAGGAGCACGAAGTTTGTATTTGTCAGTGTTACAGGAGAAATAAGCGACAGGGAGTAAATACCAGTGTTACTGAGAGTGAGCTTTGGAACAGTAACAGGACAAAAAGCAATGGCAGGAGTTACTATTTTTATTTAGATTTTATTTGAACAATGAAGTTTGAAATTAAAAAGAAACTGAAGAAACTGCACAAAGAAAAAGCATAATTTGTATATATCATATGGTGGTTGGTTGATGTTTCTATGACTGCTTATGGAATCTGAACTATCTCCTGCTACTGCTGGGAAGTTCTAAATAGGAAACAGTTCATGATGGCAGTAGCCACAAATAAGTTTTACTTCTGTTTGTATTGTAACCAGAAAATAACGTATTAAAATGCCAAAGCTGAATACTGGAGTGACAAAATTTCCTTTAAACTTTAAAGGAAAGGTTCTAATACCATGGGATAAATTTCAGTTTTTACTTTGCAGATGATATCATGTTTTGTAATTGAGTTTGCTATTGGCAGGATGTTATGCTTTAGACAGCAGCTGTGCCTAAGCACATTGTGCCTCCAAGTTGAAAGGAAAGTTGAGGGTTTCTGGGGTGGGAAGGGGAACCAACCAACAACAAACCAAACCTCATCATAGTTACCAGAGAGACTTTTTTTCCCCCGAAGTTGGAATGCTTTGTATGGTTTTAAGTGATTTGTGACTCTTATTAGTTTATCAGAAGCAGTCATTCTGCTGATAAAGATATTCAGAGCTCCAGTGAAGGCAACTCAGATTTTTCAAGTTTGCCCGGTGTCTGGAAACCAGTGCTCAACGCTGACAATCTCTCTAGCCACAGCCTGATTTATTACCTGTTCTTAAATGCTCTTATTCTGTCTCTTGGTCCCAGAATACTGACCTAGTTAAAGTCTTGATCCTCAAGGCTTCAGTTATTCTGTATGTCTTGTCTAGATTTTCCTGTATTGATAACAGCTGACAAGTATGCTTATCAGGAGCAACCTGAGTTCACAATGCCAGTGATGGGATACTGGTACTGCTCAGCCAAGCTTTATCAGCGCTGGGACATACCTCTGAAAAGCTCACCCTCTTGACATCAGATTGACTCCACAGTTCAGTGAATGTTGCCGTGTCCATCTTTTTGCAAAAGCTTATCCTCAGTAGCAATTCAAAAAGTAACATGATTTATTTTGCCCACATCAGGGAAGACTTTCTGTCTATGCAAGCAGGTAGAAGATGTAGAGAAGACAGGCATGGAAGAGAGATTATAGTGAGTAGGGAAGGAATCAGTTTATAAATGAGATGATTAATCTCAGTTTAACTGACTGGAGAATACAGTGCTTTTGCATTCTCATGAAGTTTTGCTGAGTGTTTCTACTGTAAGGTGGCATTGGGTTTATATATTCTGAATCTGTCTTTAAAAGACAAAATATGGTCACAGTATTCTGTATATCTCTTTTTGCCTCAAGGCTGCTTAGTTGAGAAGCCTCATGCACAAGAATGACAATTCTGGTATTCCTGTCTTCCACACCATCAAACCTTCAGTCACGCATAAGCCATCTTTGGTTCTTTTTAATTTACAGTACTTAGAAATGATCCGTGTCTCTGTTGATGACTTTGTCTTATCCTTGAATATCCTGAAATTCCCAATAGCTGAAGTGGGTATTGTGGGGAAACTCATGGGTTTATCTCTCATTAGCATTCATGTCTGTGGAAGAGACAACTTCAGCAGAATCTGTAAAACACTAGTGTCTTATGCCTCTTCTGTTAGTGCTAAACTTGTGAAATTAAATTCCCTGGCTGCTCGGACAATTTCTCTGTGTTTCTCCCAGGCTACCTGCCTTTGCTTCCACCCTCTGTAAGCTTCCTTCTTCTGTTGAGTTTGTCCAAGAGCTCCTTGTTCATTCATGCAGGCCTTCTGCTGGTTTTGCCTGATTTCATCTTTGTTGGGATGCATCGCTCCTGAGCTTGGTGAAGGTGATCCTTGAGTATTAACCAGCTTTCTTGGGTCCCTCTTCCCTTTTCCAGGGCTTTATCCCATGGTAATCTAAATGATAGTATGACTGTATAACTGAGACTAAGTGGAACTGATGCCAGCTTTTGGTATGAAATTTTATTACGCTTCTGTTTCTCAGAACAAAACAGAAATCTAACAATCAAAAGCCACTTCCTATATTTTCCTTGACTTGTATCAGTTTTTTTGCAGTGTCGTAGCAGAGGCAGGAGCAGGTGCTGGTTTAAAACCCTTTAAAGTTTTTTCTTCTCACTGTGATGATAAAACAGTAGAAATACTGACTGCCTGTCACATATCAAGCAATTAAGATACCAAATTGCCCATGAGATGTTTGTAACAGGAGATTTTAGTGCCTTGGCTTCTGTAATACATAGATACTATAATCTGTGCCCTCTTGCCTGCTATAAAATGAAAGGTAGGGCCCAGCATTTGAATGCATTCCAGGCCAGGTATAAACCAGGTCTTAAAGCTCAAATTTGCGTGTTGTTTTACATGTGTTTTTGAGACAGATGATCAGGAGGAGCAGACACTAGAATTTAGAGAAGAGTGTCAGAAGCTCTTCTCCTTGTAATTTTGTACGTGTTACCTTGATAAGTGTCAATAAGTCAGTGTTGGGGTGTTCACTGAATATGTCATAGCTTTTGTTGTGTGTTTCACTGCCTCAAGAAAAAAAAAAGGGGCTGTAAAGGTGAGCTATCTTATTAGAAAACTCAGGTTTTTAAATGGAAAATGGAAGCAGGCAGGTGCAGCAGAGCTGGTAAGGAAGGCCAGTAAGCAGGTTTGGGAAGCATTGCACACCTGGGTTCAAAGAATAGGAGCCCATAATTAACCAGAGAAGAGCAAGGAGAAGGACAAAGAGGCTATTACTTGGCTAGTTCTGATTCTCAACAGCCAAAGGATAAAGTGATATTGGACAGTGTTATAGAATATACACACTGGATATAAATTCATCATGTCTTTGTTTCCAGTTTTTACTGTTTTCCCCCATTCCCAAAAGAGATTTCATTATCAACACAAATAATTTTTCCTCTTCCTTAAAACACACTAGTATGCTCTTTTAATAGAATTGGGGTGTAATATTTGACTGCAGTTTTGGATAACCACCTCAATTTGCTTGAGAGTTGTTTGCAGTGATACAGGATGGTATATCCTATGCTATTGTATCATGAAAAAGTATGACTCTCATGACTCCAGAGTTCTGGAGTAACTAGTTGGAAAGAAAAGGGCATCTGAGTGATCTTTCTGTAGCCTATTAGCTAGACTGGGAGCAGAGTATTCTGGGAGTTAACTGATAGTAATATAGATGGGTTTCAGACCGTGAAACTTTATTTTGCAAGAAGATGCATTTCCTTCATTCCCTCCTCCCATCCACTTCTTTCTGGAACTGATGGGTATCAAAAGCCCTGACTATGGGTTCAAAACAAATAAGGGTTTTCGTATGACGGTTGAGCTGTAGAATCCTTTGCAAAAGAGTTCTGTGAATGCTGAAAGTTTATGCGAGTTGTAGGGGAGACTTAGAAGGTTGTGGAAGAAACAAGTGCGCTTTTTAAGTGAATAATAATAGTAAGTAAATAAAGTAGAAGTGTGCTATGTAGAAAGGAGGAAATTCTCTAAGTCATAGCAAGTCTGAAGCAATGCAGTTTTTGTTTAAAACCCAAATCTATACTTAGCTTGATGTTGACTAAAACAAAAACTTGGCTGGTTGCACAACTAAAAATATATGGTCACTTAGGCAAAAGTTGTCATAAGATACTGTAAATAACATGTAAACGACATAATTTTGAGCCAGTAGCCCATGCCTGGTGGTTCAAAAGGAGTAATTTCCCAAAACAATTGTAAGGTAAATTACTGAGAATGATGTACTTTAAATAAAACAAGGAATTGTAATTGGGAATTCCTTAAAACATTTTTCTAGAATGTCCGAAAGCTGCATTCAAGAGAAATGGCATTACTATCTACAGTATTAACCTCTCTTTAAGATGTGAAAGCGAGTATAAAGATATAGCAAATAGTATGACAAATGTGAAGATAAGTGCTGCACAACTGTAAAGAAAGCAAATTGACAGATGGTTCTAAGACAGTAGAGTTATAGACCATAAGAAAGGATGAATTAGGAATAATCAAGATTGTAACAAAAGCCATTGAGCCACTATGAGATAGAAGTGATAGAACTAGTGTTGATCAAAATTTTTCTACTTAAGGAAGAAAAAGATAATGTATTCGTCACATGGTGATAAAGAAATACTGTTTGATTTGGTTTAGGGAAGAACTGCAAAGGATAATGAACAGCTATTAAAGCTAGATACCTTAAAATCAGCTCAGAGTTTTAAAACCAGCTGGAAAGCTTTCTGGATGATCAATTTTGATTTTCAGTAAGTCTTGTAACAGAGGAAACTTCATATGAGTGCAAGAAAGACAATATTCTTCCAATATTTTAAAAAAGGGTAAATGGCATGATCTAGATAATTATAATCTAATATTATCATGTTATAATTAGGAAATCAATTTCCTCAAACATCTGGGTGGTTGCCAGATCATAGTGGTTGTTTTTTTGTTTGTTTTCTTTCAAGGATTGGAGTAAAACAAGGTGATTGACTTCTGGTTGTGTTTCAGTGGAAATAGCATCACTTTATAGGATTGTATTTCCTCCACTTGAATATGAAATCACACTATAGTATTTTGTGGAAAATTTAACCATGTGTCTGCTAAGTGAAAATTAGATTCTTTCCTGAACTGGGACAAAACTGTAGAAATAGGTTTGGATTACATGATTCATATCTAAACTTCTGAAATTTGTAGAGGAGATTTGCGTTTCCCACTTAGTATCATCTTTATCTTAAACAGATAAGTACATTTAAAGTGCTGGATATGATCTCCTGAGTTTGCAGTGTTGCTATTAACTGAAGTTGCTCTGTAGTAACAGAAATTCCTCTATGTTTCTGTCTGGCTTTCCATAAAGGAATGAAGCAAGAAACAATCTCTGTACAAATGCATGTATATTCTCGGGGCAGGGTGGGAACTCAAACAAAAAGAAAACATGGCAAAAAAGCCAAAACACCAACCAACCAAAAACCCTAACAACAAAAAAAAACCAACACAAAAACCCAAAACAAACAAACCAAAGACTCCCCAAACAAACAAATGAACACCACCACCCCCAAATCAAAAAAAACCCACCCCAAACCAAACCAAACAAACAAACAAACAAAAACCCTAGTCCTTGGAGGATTTATTGGTGGCCCTATATTAATGGCTCCTTTAGATACAACATTACAGTTAATCTGCAAACAATATCAATTCACATCATTTGTTTAGGCTGGTCTTTTTCCAGTCATCTTCCTCTTCTTCCATTAGTTAATAAGCAGTTTAGCTTCATTAGTTACCTGGCAAATTACTTAGACGCTCCCTCTGAGAATTTGAGAAAATCCCACTATGGTTCATAGCTGCATCCTTAGCTACCTAATAGTTTAAAGACGTGGCTTCATGTATATGAAGCTGTAAGCCCCAAAGCTTGCACACTTTGTAACGCTTTGCTCAAGAGTCCAATTTGCTGAGAACTTGCAAAGGTACAGGCATACACATTGCATAGAAGCTTAGACCTGCTTAAGCCCCTGTTGTAGAAATTCCACTTGGCTTCTACATCTTGGTAACTAGACATGAATGATAGTTAGTTGAGCAACATAGATACCTACTGAGGCTGTCAAGTATGTAATGGAGAGAAAGCAGAAATTGCAATTTTTTGGGGAAGTGTGTAGAAGGACAGGAACTACTAGAGAGAGGAGTAATAGGATTTCACTGATGAATGGTAGATATTCAAACCACGGTAGTATGGGTATAACTATTATTACAATTTGAATATTTGTACAACTTGTACTACAACTGATCGACTACCATTTTCATACTTCCCAAATTGTGTTTATAGTTGGAATACTGATATAGGTGTACGTCTTTCTACATGTCATCCAGGCGTAGTAGAAATCCAATACTAGTACAAGGAGCCTGCTGAAAAGCGTGTTCTATCATCTTTGAATACTAAATATGCAGTTTTGAAAACTTTGCGTATCGAAACAGTTCCTTAAACTAAAACTAATGTCATAATTGCCTTATCAGCCTCTAATTTCAACAGAAATGTTTGCTACCACTTTTTGACCTTTGAGCATCTCTTACTGGGTAAATGAAGAGAAGGCTATGTAAAAAGTTGCTCTGTGGTATATTTATGTAATGATTTGCTTTCCTAAGATGGGAAATTAAATAGTTTTAAAAATTCTTTTGTGTAACGGCTGTCCCTTTAGTTAATGTTTAAAGGTAAGAGGAGTTGAGTATTTAATTCTTACAAAAATTCTCTTTAAATACTACCTCTGTAATTTTCAGGGAAATAAAACCTGCAGACTTTAAACATCTCTTCTGAAAATAAAGCTAGCAGGATTCTTGTATATAACACAAGGAAATGGATATAAGGCACACAGTATCCACATTAATAGTTACTGCGGTACGGGCCAAGATTAATTCTTTTTTAAGTTGGTAGAAACAAATTCTGGATGAATGAATGTCTGCAGCAGACATGTCAATAAAGGAAAAAGCTATATGAGCTTTCTTTTTTGAGGAAAAAATGTGAAATGGAATCTCTGAAATTTTCCAGGGAATTCTTTATAAGAGGTGTCTTGTATGCAGAGAGATTACATGCCAGAAATGCAAAATGAAGTACAAAATAAGCCAAATAATGGTGAACATCCTAAATGCAGAAAATAATATATAATGCATGATACTTTAAATCTCATTAAAAACAGAAGCATATGTAACTTCCTAGCAACCAAACCTCCAGAGTCTCCCTGGAAAGATGTTCCTTCTCTGAGGCCTCCCTTGTATAAGTGCTTTAATAAATGAAGCACATACGGAAAATATATCAGTGTTCCCTGTGTGCGGAATATTTCAGTATTCTCAAAAGCCTCATATGATTGTATAATTTCCTAATCTGATATAATCAACACAAAAACTCTACATTAAATTAATGTTCAAGATCTAATTTTAGCCAAGAAGAACCACGACAGCTACACATAAAGCTGGTACTCCAGTCTTAATTTCCCTTTTGCTCTACACTAAAAGCAGTGTCCCAATATGGTCTTAGAGAGCTCTTTACTGATTGAGATGCCATCTCCTGGCTGAGCTATAAAACCAAGTTGCAGACTTATTGTGGTTATTCAAGATGCTATAGTGACTGTTTCCTGGCCCAAATCCAACCCTGGTAATTATAGTTAGATTTTGTAATTTCTCTTTCCACTTTCATCTCAATAGGGTATTCTTCCTTGCCGCCTGTCCTAGACTGCTGTGTCGTGTTAATGTGGGCTGTTAAACAGCTGCTGTGTTTCTCACTGCAAGTGGCTGCATTTCAGTGGTAGGTAAATGACTATATCGTACGGTGCCTTGAGAATTTGCAGGATAAAGGACACTTACTGTTTTTATTTTACCACTTGGTGCCTAAGTTTTATTGGGGTCTTGCCTGGTAGGTATTTCTGCATGACATACGTATGTGTTTCTAGGCCTAAGAACAACAGGGCAAGCCAAAGAAGAGATAACTGCCTTGATTCTTAACATCCTAAATGCTGAGAATTTTATTTAAGACTATACATATATATAGGTCTGACAATTTTTTAAATTGCATCTGCAATCCTAATCAATAGAAAGTAAAATATAATCCTGCATATAGATCCACTTTTTACTGTAAAAATCATGGATTTCTGTGCATGGCCTGCATCCATTTTACATACTAGCTCCAAAAATTGACATATTCAGAACAGGGGACAGGGATTTATTTTTTTTTTAAGGCAAACGCTATTTTAAAGTGGCGTTTTGATTGTTGGTTTGGTGGGTTTTTGTTTAAAGCCTTGAAGAAACAAAATCTGAAACTGAATAGATAATAAGTTCTGTGATATATTTGAGTTTTATAATAATCTGAGTCCAATATCAGTGAAATAATTGCAAATGCATTCATAGTATGGGGCATTTCTGCTGAACTGCTAATGGTTGTTCAAGTCACGATACAATATCAATGGAATGGAGAAAATTCATAAACGTGAGATTTTACTGGCATTCTGTTTGCTCCCTTAGATGCCAGGCAATGTCAGTGCTGCTGCATTGGGCACTTCTGTTGACATCTCACCAGGCTCGTGGGTCCTTTAAATGTAATATGAGGGCAATGGGACTGTTAAGGTCTTGTCAGAACATGTTGTCATCTTTGCAGATACAGTAATAGCACTTTGAAAACTATGTATTCTGCATGTGAAGATCCCATTCTGAAGATAAATGACTCAGGTTTTTGTTACAATAGCAAAACAAAGCTATGTAACTAGAAGCTGGCATTTAAATTGTCAAATCTAGATTCTTGTAATTATAAACCTGAAGTCTTGTTTTATGTGTTGTTGCCAATTGAAAAGAACAGTTTAGCTGACAAACGCTTTTTTTCTTTGAGGCAGTTAATTCATACTAACAGCAAATATGTTGCATCAGTCTTCACTCTGATATGAATTAAAATGGCCAAACTAGAAGCTCCTAGAAGCCCAGCTTGTATGGGGCTGGTGGCGAACCTTTAGCATTGCAATCCATTCAGACCAGAGCAGGATATTCATTTTGTCTTTAAACCTTCCAGCTTGCTACAAGTAGCTATTCTTTAACAACATAGCCTTCAGCTGTTTTTGTGTCGGAAGCTACAATTGTCTCATTAATACAGACAATGAATTCCTGCTTCATCAGTTCCTATCCTTAGCGTACATTTTGGCAGGTCTTTGCTGTAAGTGTACGTGTCGCATGGTTATTTCACTCTTTCACTAAATGCATTTAAAATTTTGACTTGGCTTATGGATGTTTGCTCTGGGTGTTAGTGTAATGTCCATACATCTAATTGATAAGTTATAATGCATTTTTTGTAGCTTTAACCAGTCATTTGAAATAAATAAGATCATAATTATCAGTTTCCATTTACCCATTTATTAAATAACAATGTTCACACTGAGCAGTTTGATTTTGTGTTACAATAAGGCAGTCTCTACATGATGACAGATGGTGTTTCATTTTGCCGATGCTGTGCTAAAGTGCTGTGAGTTGTGATGTGTTTGATTTTATTAGAGATCAGATTTAACACATGCATGCTACATAACTGCAATAGCATTCCCATTTCTCATCTGTAGGAGAAAATGAAACTGTGATGAAATGTAATATACTCACCCTCAGGCAGAACTAGTGGGATTGGGAATTGCAACATAATAAATCTAATGGATATTGCACTACAGGACACTAGAAATTTACTGTTATTATGTTCAGGGAAGGAACTTGGTTTTGTAAAACTCACTTTTATTTCACTGGCATCAGTGCAATTTCACATTATTTAACCATTATATCCCAACAGTTTGCTGCATTGAAAAAGTAACCTAAGCTCAGAGGAACAGAGCAGTGAAAGAACTCAAAAGGGAAAATACAAATTCTGAATAACAAAATGACTGAAATTATTAAATGCAAATTACTGCCTGACAAAACAGTTATAGTACAGTTAATAATGTCTTATCGTGATATGCATGTTTAAGCTCCATTTATAATTTACAAGACCATTAAATATAAATATTTCATATTCATACAAATAAAAATACATGATTTATTTAATCCAAAACCTTTTGTACTATTCCAGTTTAACAGGTATCAAGAGATAATATTTACTTTTAGGTGACTCTGGGATATGTGCTCTTTAAATGTTTTACGTTTCTACCAACAGTCAGAAGGCGCTCTGCTTGATCTAATCTAGTACATCTGTCAAAAAGGCTTTCCTAGAGTGTGCAATTTTATGTATGCCTAATCTACTTCAAGGAACCAGGGATCCTAATTAGATGTGCATCATGGTAATTCCATCAAGAAAAACGAAGAGGTACTATAGTTTAATCATAAGCTAATAGGTTTGGCCTGTTGTAATAGTGTATCAAATAAGTCAGTTTTTCAGTCTCAAACACACGTTGTGAACATTCCTGTGTGTACCTGCTTGCTCACACAAACCTCAACATACCTTTCTAAAACACGAGTACACAGGATATTCAATTTGCCTTTTACGTGCCAGTTAAAAAGTATGTTTTCAGAGGCCTTTACAAAATTTAAGCATTTTTTAAAGGCTGCATTTACCCAGAGTGCAACTCCAGCACTTCGTTTTTGTTTTCCAAGATGACATTGGTTCTGTTAACTAGAAGTGGTTTAAGTGAACTGAATGAAGAACACAATTTTTTTTCCTTTATATACTAACTTTTAACTCATAATTTCTTACAAAATACAGTACTTGCATTCTATTTTGGAAAAAAAAAATTGCTTTTAAATCTCAGAATCTTAGAGCCTGTGTCCTGATTGAAATACCAATCCTTGTCATAAAAGAGCTCGCTTCGAGGACTGCATTTAGCTCCCTGTCCCTTGAGGAGAATCAGCAGAATGCATCTACTGCAGAAAGCGAAGCCAAAGCTTTGAAGTGTAGCTACTAATTTGGGGTATCTATTCTTATATTAAATAGTGTTTGGACCTTTTAAGTTCACCTTTTGTTTGTTAGTGCTTAGCATTCTCACTATAATCACATGAGTTGTTGTGAACTGAAGCTGTCAGCGACAACTGAATTTTTTGGGCCTGATCGCTTAGACTTCTTAGCAATGGGGAACACTGAGCAGCCCTTCTGTGGAAAAGGTAATAAATCACATTAGGTTTAAAATAAAGAAATATCGCACAACAGAGCAGAGACAACTAACACACCAGGAACTGGAAATGCTATAGGAGTGCTTGAGCTAACCTGAACAGTGCAGTGCACACCAAAGCAGCTCTTTCCCTATTGGGTGACAAGATGATCCTGCTGCACGTTATACTGGTTCTCGGGATGTACATATGGATTTGCCAGGGGGTTTCTAGTGGGAGACAGGTAGATATGCTCTCTGATTCCAGATGCCTTAATGCGACACAGAACAATCAATTTGTACATTTTAGTAGAACAGCTTCTTCTGAGAAGTAGAGTTAATTTCTTTCAGTGAAGAAACATGCAGGATGTTTCTTCATTGAGCCTTCACTTAGCCTTCACAGCTGTACTTAGAAGTTATGATATAGCTGCCAGTTACTGTTCTCATGTTGTCTGGGAGGCCAGAGAAAAGTCAGTGAGATCAACAATTCAAACTTGGCACCACAGGCTTAAAAAAATGTGTGTTCGTGTGTTTTTTAGTTTTTCTTTTAAGAATCACAAATATGAGTAAATATACTTTTAAAAAAGCCTGATGATTTACTACAGAAAAGGCATTTTATTTCTTTCTTTTTTCATACATCTGTGCCATCAGCTTGGTGACAGGCTGTTCTGTACTCTTGCACAGTGTTGTTCTCAGATTTGATTACAGCTCCTACATGCAATAGTATTGAAGATGCTTTGATATTCTATAGGCTAATTATTATGTCCTTTATGACATGTTAGACTTCTCTTATTCTGTCACTTTTCATTATTCCTTTTAAGGAAAAATACTTAGCATAAGACAATTTTATAGTTTGATTCAAGGTAGAAGCTCTTTTCTATTTTCAGTTTAGTGCAATTTAGCATTGATATAAAATTGTCTGCCAACGTATTATTGGAAAGATATGCATATATATACATAATATTTTCTGAAATCTAAACTACACTGAAAAATATCCCAAACATTTCTACTATTTGCAAACAGTAAATGCAGATAATATGCTCCTAAATTGTCAGTCTATAAGGTTTTGTTAATTTTATGCTTCTGCTCTAAAGAAAAGTAATGAAAACCGTTGTAAAAAAAGCTAGGTGTGTAATTAGGATTAATATTCTATATGGAATATCCTCTTAACCACTGCTTTACCTTTTTAACCATAGTATGGTAATCTCTGTCAGTAGTGCTGTTTTGGTTGCATGAGTGGAAACAGAGACCAGCAGTTCAATACATTAAGTGCTGGCCCCAGAGTGCTGGCAGTTAAAATACCCTACCCTTAGCTGCTACTGAAATGAAGATAATACAAATTTGGGCAATGTCAAGAAAATGAAGCAGGACCACACTCAAATCTTAAAATCAGCTTTGGTTTCCATCCCCATTTATAACTGATAGTCTTGGCGTGTAAATTGATTTAAAGATGAACGTTAAAATATATGGGAAAAATACTGTCTTCAGTCAGTTTCAAAATCAAATTGGAGCTCAAGTGACTTGTCTTCCTGAGCTTTTAGCTATTGCCAGGCAACTAGCAATGCAGCTCTCCCACTGCAAATCCCTAGGGCAGGCAGGCAAAGCTGGTAGAAGTTACTGTTTGCTTCTGTGTCTTTTAGTCCTGGGTAGTCAAGGCTGACTCTTACCTATTCCTCTTCTAGACAATATTAAGTGGGGGTCTCAGTCTCAGAAGTGCTGGGGTCTGAGCACTGATGTCTGTTTGATTTTGGTTTGGGGTTTTTTTTTTCTTTTTTTTTTGTGGCAAGTCCACGAGGCAGAGAGCATCCTACCAGCTCCTATTCTATCACTTTTGTGTGATTCTGCTTGCAGTTAATTTATGAATTGGTCTTGTCATGGCTAATGCAAGTCACACTGTCGTTGCAAGATCACTTGTAGTTAAAGAACTCTTCTTGCATGCCATATGGGCAACATCCCACAACTGAAAAGGTGAAAGTGTATGAAGGTTGATGAGTTTCATAGGGGTCCATAGGAGCAGCCTCCCTCCAAACCAGGGCATGATAAGAGAACTAAAGGACAAAATCTTGTTGTGTCACTATTATGGCAATGTGGATGTTGGTGTTAAGGTTTAAGAAGGAGATTTGCAAAGGGTGAAGCATCAGGAATGTTTTTGGGTAGATGCTGTTGGGGCCTTGATTGTAATGTCCAAAACTTTGTGATAATTTTTTTTATATACTTTCATTTCTAATATGAAAAGCAACTACAACAAACAGTGATTTCTTTCAGTTATGCTGGGTATTTAACTCCTTCCTCCCTGAGATCTGGAGGAACTAAAGTGTTGTCAGATTAATAAGATCTCTGGCTGTAAACATAGGATATGGCTTGAAGTGGCTTCTGATGTCAGAAGGGTAGCTCTTATTTCAAATACCTCTTTCACTGTCACGCGTTACTTGTAAGGGTACCTCCTTATTCTTTCTGGCACCGATTGGCTTCCATGACCTGAAATAAGTAATGTCCCTGAGGATGCTATTTTAGATCCTCCATGTATCACACTCCTTTTAGTTTCCTCAACAATGTTACAGAAACTGAATTGTTTAAAAAGAAAAATAAAAAGGGGGGGGGGGGGGAAGTATTCAGTGGAACATCAGCTTTTGAGTCAAAGATCAATATATTATATCCAATGGTTATATTTTTATCTTCAATAACCTACATTAAACTTTTTCTGTCAGTTCTTAGGCAAAAAAGGAATCCAGCATATACTTCACTGCTGGAGCTTGTTCTTTAATTTAATTAAACTTTATTGTTGCATTTCCTGCCCTCCATCCTCATTCTCATTCAATACACTTCCCATTGTCCCTTTCATTGAAATTACTTCCTTCTTTTGTCAGAAACTCTCCCAACACTTCTTCAAAGGTAGAAAAATAAAGGATTTTTATCAGCAATTTTAAAATGTTTTCTGTGTTGTATTCATTGTATTGAGAGTCACAGCAGTGACTGAAAACCAAAAAGCCCAGCAATGGTTATTATTGCCTATAGAGGACCGAGACTTGACAGGGAATCTGGGTAATGCCCTCACAATACCAAGCACTGATACTTTATTCCTTTTGTGTTCTGTACAGATCTCATCCCTACCACTGCATACAAAAGAGTCTCTGAAAAAGGTGTCCTATTTATGAAGAAATGGATAGCCTCTACTTGAGAGGGTTTTTTCTTCCTTTTTTTCAACTTTTAATTGCAGATGAAGTAAAAGCGCTGTCAATTCAATCTGATTTGCATGAAATTGCACAGGCATGCTGGTCATGGTAACAACTAGGGACTCTCTATTAACATGAACATTTACAATGTTGATTCTTTATCAAGGCATTCGAGGAAAAACTACAAGAGCCCTCCAGTGGCCAAAATAATACTATAAAACTTGGTGGTGCTTAACCAAAGCCAATCTAAGCTCTTGATAAGCTTATGGTACTTAAGCAGGCTGTGTGCTGTGACCTAAGTTTATCATGCTGCTTCTCTTATCGTTCATTGTTATCCTTTGCTTCCTTATTTTGTTCATCTGCTCTTCTTATCTTTCACTTAGATTGATGGCTTTTCAAGAATAAGTCTTTTTTTCATTAGATGTGTATTGTCCTGCTCCAGTAGGGCTTCAGTTCCAGTACAAGAACTATCACTGCTCCTGCAATGCAAATGCCATAGTTATGTCATACTTTATGTTTGTGATACTGCAACTGTGTGTCAGCCTTTCTGTTCTTGAATTAGAGTATACTTCTCTTCTAAAAAAGATGTTGTTGTTTGTGGAACAAACACAACTCATCTGTATAAAGTTGTCAGATTAAGAGTTTTTGGCCCATGATTTCTTTAAGACCAGGAGTATGCCTCTAAGGTTTTTTTTCTAGACAAAAATACTGCTAAAAATAATACAGAGTATGTATTAAATATATACTTGTCTTACTAATGGAGAATAAGACCTGATAGGAAAAAATGCCTTAAAATTTCTGGAAAGGTTTTTAATTGCAGAAATCTAACATTTACAATGGGAATTCACGTGATGACAAAAGACAGCTCTGTTCATTTGTGGATTGTTGCCTGTATAGCAGCATGTAATGACGCTATTTAGCTTTGTAAAAACTCATTAAGTGCATGTATCTAATCTATGGTAAAGTGAAAAAGACACTACTGATGTTTACCTTCACAGTATGGCTCAACTAGTAGCCCATACTGAAATTATCAGCTTCTCACCTCTTCCTGCAGTGGAATTGCACAGCAGGCAAACAATATTGACTCTTTAAATGTCCAAAAGGCATCTGTGTTATGAATAAGTTTCCAGTGTGTGGCCAACATGAAACTGTACCTTCCCTACATGGCTGCTTAAAGCCATTTCAAACCAGAACAGAAGACATACGTATCTTTCCTTTACGTAAAGTAGTTGACTTCAAAAAAAATACTCGGGCTCTTCATAACATTGTTGCTCAATATTATGAGCTTTCCCTACATTCCTTTACTGGCAGGAACTTTTATGTAGCTATTCGCCTTTTAGCCATTCTCCATATGTAATATCCTCAGGAAAGCAATTATGCTCTCTGTTTAGCTTATTTCACTCACTGCGAGACACTCGTGATGCTCTCTACAAATAAATATCAGTCAGCTAGAAAAGCTTTTGATTTCGTGGCAAGTTTCTAAAATGTGTTAAATACAGTAGGAAACACAGGTGACCTATTTGGGAATAATCTTACAAAGATAAAAGTCAGTACATCTTTTCTATTTAAAATGCAAGGAACATGTTTTTCCAAGAAACTGAATTTGTGAAGAGTGTGGTAGATGCATACAGTCAACCAAATCTCTTTGTAGCTTTTTCTAGCAACCACTCGATATAGGAAGTTTTACAGTCACTAAAGAAACATCACAAAAGACAGAGTGAAGTAACTGACCTCTGAGACCTGTCTGTAAGCTTTTTTTACAGGGCTACATGTGCACTGCCTGTATTTCATGCATGTGATCACCACACAGCAAAGAGGTGCTTGGATTTTAGTAGGCTGTTCTATGAAAATGTTTGCCCATTAATGGCAAAACCGGCAACAAACCACAAAATTGACCAATGCATCAACTGACTTGAGACCAATAAGAAATTCTTAGTGGGGAAAAAAACGTCACTTGAGTCCCGTAAGTACATTTGAATACTGCGGGCAGTTCTAGTCTTCACAATCTAAAAGACTGTAGCAGAAATACAAAATGCACAAAGTAGCATGAGAAACGTAATTAAAGGATCAAAACAACATCTCTTTGAATAACAAGCTTCTGTACAAAGGAGTGAGTTGAGGATTTTGAACCTGAAAAAGATAAGCAAAATAAATTTAACAGTTGTATTAAATTATGGGTGGCTCGGAGAAAGCAAATAATTGCTCTCAACTAGGTAGTTGAAAAATTAGTTGGAGCTGGAGTCATATCTTCATGCCTTGTTCCACACATTACACTCTAAGTTAGATTAATTAAAAAAAGTGTCTAGATGCATTCATGTGCCTACTAAACACCAAGAAGCAAGCAAGTTGCAAAATGCTGGAAGTTTTGAGAACGTACAAGAGAATTATCACTATCTAATTGTCCTACTCTTTGCTTTAGGGCAACAGCCAAGACTGATTAGGAGGCTTAGTAGACTTGGTCTGATTTGTTACGTCTGTTTTCACTAGCCAAATGGCCCAAGCCTTTTTGTTTTTCCATCTTGTTCCTAATGCTCTTTGAAAGAAGAGATTTGTTAGTTGAGAGCCAGTTTCCACAAATCTTGCTATCTGGTGCAGTAGCTACTTAAAACTTAAAACATCAGCAATTTAAACAAACAAACAAAAAGCACCTGTGCTTTTGCTCTGTTTTCCTCCTATTCTTATTTTGCTGCTGTAGATGTTTGTGTCAGTCAGTCCCTGCATATTTTTTTAATACTAACTGTTCACCCCAAACCTTGAATCTTTCTTCTGTCAGATATGACCTTGCTTCCCTAATTCGGTGTTCTATGTATGTTAAAGGACATATAGTAATGATTTTAAATCTTCACCTATAGCAGATAAATGTAGAGAAAGGGAGAAATCCAATGTTAGTTGTTAGCAACATTAATATACTTCTAAAATGTACAAGAACGATTGCTAATGATCCAGACTGCTTGTCACTTCAGTGTTACTGTTTGTTATTTTCTACTGATTCGGAAGAGTCTGGATGGCTTATAGAAACGTGGACTTACAGGTTTGGAACAGATAGTAGCTTGACCTTGTTTAGAATTGTGTCAGTGACTAATACCAGGTGATGCAGAGTAAGACAAATCCTATAATATATTTGATTTCTCCAATATCCTAATAGTTGCTTCAGGAATGTTAAGGTAAAATTACTTTGTGAAACTTAGATGTGATAATCTATTGATGTAATAACATGTGACAATACTGTTAACATTTTACATTAGAATGCAAATTTGATTGAGCTGGGACTATAATTGCTTTGGAGTATCTCTTGGAGTTGGAAGTGAAAGTCTTGGAGAATGTTAACAGTAGCATTGTAGTTGATGTGAATGTGGAAAGGAATGCAGAAGTGTTGCCCTTTATCTTAATTTCTACATGGAAGCTTCTGAAACTTTTTCTGCCATGCCTGTAATTATCTCTTTGGCTGATTTTATTTCCTATTCTACAGTAATCAGCTAAAGTAATTATTTAAATTGTGACAATTACTGTAGAATACTGTAGCGTTCTTTTTCAGCTATATAATTGTGAAATCCTGTAAGCACCAAATGTTCCCTGCGATCAATGCACCAGTCTTGCGTTCAGCATTTTTCACAAACTATTGATATCCAAGAGGAATTCCACTAGCAGAAAGTTGTGCTAAAAACCTTGTTTGAATTTTTAAAATAATTTCAACCTCCTTAAATTGGCTATGTTTTTCCATATTGTTCTACAAGACCTATGTGCTGAATAGCGATGTCTGGTTTAGGTTTCTTTGTGTTGTTATCTATAGCCTTATTTGTTAGTGTTTCATGATTTTGTCATCCTGTATGTGTTTAAAAATATTACTATTGTATTGCATTTAACTTTTGTGTCTGTGCATAAAGTGAAAGTCAGGAAAAAAGCAGGGAATTCCCTTGGCACTCTAACTGCATTTGAATTTAATTTGCCCCTTTCATCTCCTCTTTGTCTTCTCTATTTAAATTGTAAGCCTTTTGGAATGGATTCTCCTACATCATACTTTGTTTGCAATGTGCCTAACAGCATTGTCAAATGACCCTTAGTCTTTTCAGCAATAAACAAGATTTATAATAACATGAGCTTAAAGATAATCTGGAGACACAAAAGCCCTAATTATGCAAAGGGGGGTGGGCAGTTGGAAACCTCTTTTATTTTGGTTTGGCTTTTTTACTTTTTATAAACATTTATTTTTTGTGCAAAACAAGAGTAGCATTAGTTTCAGATATTAATTTTCAATTGTATATGAGTTTCTGGATTTGTTACTACATAGAAAGATAAAGATGCACAAATATTAATTGTGAAGCCGTAATTGTTTCTCTGATATCTCTTGGCAATATCATATCAGTTCAACTGAAAAAACATTTAAACCCTGAACAAAGGTAAATACATATTATGGGGTAGCTAAGGAAATTGAATTTTAGATTCTTGGGACACAGATGTTGAAGTCACTAAATAACCACTGGACTTGTGGTAACCTGTGAAAACCTAACCAACATTTGTGTCTTGTGAAAAGGCTGCCAACAAAAACCAATGGTTTTGTTGTGTGGATGACAACAGTCTATGGAATTTTCATCAAATCCACATCTCTTTTGTTGACTTTCTACTGTATCTTATGTTTTATGTAATACAAACCAGGACAGTGTTAAACAGATCTGCCCTGTCCATCTTCATAGATGAATGCCTTTAGTAGTGTTTGAATGCATCTGTCGTGTCGTGCATTTTGGTGGGGGGTTGTGTTGTTTTTGAAGGTCACGTTTGAGTTTTACTGCTGTTAATTCTGAATTCATGAAACTAGTAATTTTCTACTGCTATTTCATAATACCCCACACTGCCTCTCTTTGCTCGAAATTTCATATCTGATGTTCTTAATGTTAAGGTCAATTTTATTGATTCTTTGGATCAATTCTTCCATTGCATTTTTACTAGGCACATACAGAGAGGGTAACTAATCTTAATATCTTGTGTTCACAACTCTGTTTAGCATGAAATCAGTAACTGACATATTAATTATAATAATCTGTTAAATATACTTTACCTACATGTTAATTATAGCAGACCATTCTCATTTATTTTTCTGGGTAGGCTATTAATTCAACCCAGATGGTACAGCGTTTTCCAGACTGTAACACTCAGTGTTAACGGAATAAATCATGTTGCCAAGATACAGGAGCAAAAATGTTATCACATCTGAATAGGTTTTAAAATGATATAACCATGAAAGAAACTTACCTTTTAATCAGGGAAGAAGCTTAGTTAGAGCAGGGTCAGTAACCCAGGCCTGCTTTCTAAGACAGGAGGCATTACTTGGAAGTACAGGAATTTCTGTTGTGTTCCAGAATATCAAACATTTTGAGAAAATACCTTTTTTTCCTTGCCTAAATTAAACAACTGAAAAGACATGATGTAAAATAATTGTCTCATTTTACTTGAGAAAATATTGAGTACTGTTAAAAAACTTCCCGCTCTTCAGCAGAAGTAATTAGGACGCCACGTTTACTGTTTGCAATCCCTGTTTAAAGGAGAAGAATCTGCACTAACTGTAAATAATATGTAAAATTTCTTCCCCCCTCACCTTTAATGAAAACAGATATTGATATCACTTCCTCCCTCTTCCACCTTCCCCTGTTAGTGTGCTCAATATGCAGTTCTCTGCTGGCTATAAAGAGTAGGATTTTTACTTTGATGTGAAACACGTTTTAGGTGACACATTACTTCCTGAATACCTCATTTTTTAAATCAGTCTCCCCTCCTACACATGTTCACACACACCTCCATCATGTTTACTTGCACAGTATCTTGTGATTTTGGTTTTTACTCTCATTGGACATATCCTGGAGACACAAGCTGGATCGTATTTGGGGATTTCAAAGCCTACTACTTTATCTAGATGAATGAATCAAGATAATCCTTTTTAAAATAAGATTAATGCCACCTTTAGCTTCTTTTTTTACCATGTAGAATAAACAGTTTTTGAATGATGGACACGGAGTTTTCCATTACAAATAACTAGGTAACCTAGTTAGGCTGAACATGCACTCTAAGTATAGAGAAGCAGAGTGTTCTTATTTTCTTACTCTAAGAAATAAATGTAATAATAATACTTTTAAGTGTATTATCTGCTCATAACCAAAAAGAAAATTTACAAACTTGAGAAAACCTGAAACTTATGTATCAAAATATTCTTGATATCTAGGTGTATTTTCCAAAACACTGTTAGTATGGTGGAACAAAATAGAATGTTTCTTCAATCTTTTCAGAAATACTCACTGTAAAAGGTTATACTTTGGGGGGAATTTGTGCAGGGCAATTAAGTGCTAGCAATTATTGTTTCAACCTTTCTAGGTAGTACCAGTTTCATGGTTCACTAGCACTTTTGGGACACATACTAATTCAACAGTCAAGAATAAGGTAAAAACAATCCCTAAAGTACTGCTAATTGATAATTTCAAATAATCTAACTGGTATATTTTGGAAGCAAAAATGGCTATGACTTGAGACACAGCTCTGTATAAATTATTCAGGTGAGGTTTTTTTTTATTGAGAGGTGGTGGATTCACCATCCCTGGAGGTGTTTAAGAAAAGGGTAGATGAGGTGCTTAGGGACATGGTTTAGAAGTGGGTGGGTGGTGGTTTGTNTTTTTCTCCTCTCTTCAGGGTAGGTTAACGGTTGGACTTGATGATCTTAAAGGTCCCTTCCAACCTCACTAATTCTATGATTCTATTCCTCTTTGCTACCATGAAAAAGGGATTGATAGTTGATGTTTTATGTTCTCCAGCATGAACCCCGAGTCCAGACTCAAGAATCAGCTATATCATAATGCTTTACTTCTATTTTTTTTTCTAGTATTACAAAGGGTACACTTTAAACTCTGAATCATAGTTACCAACCATATAAAATGGGACTGTTTGCTAATTGCTGTTAAACGTGCTGTTAATTGGTTTCTACGTTGGGAGTCTAGGCTCTGGCAGTTCATCTCTTGGAATTAATCTGTTTCATTAAGGGCAGGTAAAAGAAGATACTTGAGTCCCAGTCTTAGGGATTTAAAGGAATAGAAAAAAGAGTCCCAGATTCTTGTGTAGACTTGAGAGAACTGGAAGAGTAATTTTCATAATCTTTCTACCTCTCTGGCTGTCTGGACAAAGTGGGGTGAAATTATCAAAACATAATATTCACTGAGTACAATTTGGTCCCCCAGCCCCTATATTTAAGCCAGTGAGAGAAACAATTGAAAAGTTTCCTAAGTGCCAGATTTGTAGAGCTACTAAAGGCATACTATTAACCCACAGCAGGAATTAGCATAATATACAGTCCTCTTGATACCCCCATTATGCTTATTGGGCCAAATTCTACTTCTTTTCTTCCTATATACAACAGCTGTGGGAAAGACCTATGGGCTGAAACTGGTCCACGGAGTACAGTGCTAGCCCTCGATTCGAAAGGAATGTGCCTGAAAAGAGAATAAAAACCCAACAACGGAGCCAAAGTATAACCTAAAACATATGAATTACAACTAGGAAATGTTGCTAAACTAACTATCAGTAAGAGCTACAAAAGCACTACATGGTTACGAGTAGCTTTTAGCTAGGGAACGTAAAATCTTAAATGGCACAGATAACGTCAATCTGAATTACCGTTTTCAGAATGACACAGATGTTAGGATAAGGAAGCATAAATGGAAATTAAAGAGAAACAAATTCAGAACAGATGTCAGGAAGCATTTTTTTCATGCCGAGAATCACAAACGTGTGGAATGGCCTACCAGGCAAGATTGTTAAGGCAAAAGCACAGGGGACATTCAAGAAGTGATCAGATGGCATCATAGGGGAATTGAGTAGTAAAAAAGGAAATGAGCATGCATAAGGCAAATGGTTTTAATTTAATCCCAAACAATGTCCGTGTTCTTACGTTATTAATGCTTGCATATTTACCTTGGATAAACACGCAGAATTCTTACATTAAAAAAAAAGCACAAAGTAGCCTCTTTCTGATAACAAAGTCAAGACAAAATTGTCATCTTTCATGTAGTGTCGTTAAAAATTGTGTATATAACAAACAATTTTTTTTTTGTTCAAATTTTTGCTGTATTCCATATTGGTCATCTGTAGATGTTAGCCATGAGGTCATAGGGGAACTTCTGAATAACTTTAGAATACATTTCTTGGGAATGGCATCTTATTGATGTTGTCACTTACCTTTTTAGGATGCTTGCTCCCCTGAGCTCTGTTTTCACACAGTGTACAGGTAGAAAAGATGATGTACTTCATCTTATCTTTTGGGAAGAAGCAGATGTGTAATGCTCAAAGCCCCAGTCCCACAACACTTATTCATGTAACACTGTGTTTTGCCTGCTCTGTTTGTTTCAGTGGGGCTCTTCGTGTGTGTGGTTACATGCACAGTTGTTTGCAGGATAGGGTTCAAATGCTTTGTGTGACTCCCGTAGGACAAGCAGGTATCCCTCAAAATAATGAATCGTGGTGTCTGCTATAGATTTCATATTTCAGTGTAAAGAACTTTGAGCCTGAAATGTGGAAAGATACAGGAACTAGAGATTCCAAAAGCCAGATTCAGCTTCTGAATGTGGGAATCAATATTTTGCATCATCACTCTTTGCTGGGTTGAGTCCCATGGCAAATAAAGGAAAGATGAAAATAGTAGCTCTGAGCCATGTTTATGGACCCCTTTTGTTATCTTACTGAGCGCTGAAAGTAACTCTGGAAGGTCCTGTAATTGTATTGTTTGCAGGTTATAGCATAAGCAGAATAAGCAAAACACTTTGTCCATTTCTCTTCTGCCCTGATGTTCTTGCTGTCTTTCTCATCTCGCTTACCATATAGCCACTGCACCAGCAGAATTCTTGAAGAGGGCTATATAGGATGCTAGTAGGAGTGTTGGGCATCTCTAGGAGCTTGGAACTAAAAACCTATCAGGATTTGTTCCTTTCATGCTAAATGCAAACTTGGCTTAGAAGTTTGTTTCTTGGATATGGAAGTTTGGCTCATACGCATAATAATATCATTAAAATTCAGTGTAAATGTGTTGTGATTTTTTTTTTTTTTCCTCTCAACAATGTTACTACAATAGGCTAAAAAGACCAAACCCAGGTCTAGTAAATGATGATGAAAAAATCAAGGGAGGTATTCTGTAGATTTCGGAGAACCACATCTTCACTGTGTAAATTGTCACAGCACTATTAAAAACAATGGTAATGGAAGTAAATAACTTTCTGTTGCTTTCCTACTGGCTAGGTGGTGTTTTACCGTCTGTTGTAACATTATTGTTTGTGTTATCAGGATTATAATTTTGGAGACATAGAAATGTAATGGAGTCCACCTGGTGGATAATTTAGTTTATGCCTTCCACTTTATCTTAGCTTCTAGTCTCATAAGTCCCTGACTTGTAAATTAATCAAGTCATCATCAATTTTATGTACCACTTCCCTTTAAGCTGTTCTTAAATATATACTGATCAAATATTATCTAAAACTCCTAATGTTTAAACAAATCATCACCTTGTCATCTAGGTGTGGAGACAGAAAACTAAACAATACAGTGTTAACTTATCTGCAGTAGGCTGAAAATACTGTCTAGGCTTATCTTTTTTTTTAATGTGCTTTTGACATAAAACCAGTTAACTAAGTCACATACTGAGAAAGTCAATAACAGAATGGGCTTAGTGATTTATTAAAATCATATGTAAATCTCAGTCATATACTGTGTATAGATTAGGAACTCCATAGAAAAAGAAAAAGAGCTGTAAGAAAATAAAGCGATAGAGCCATGAGTTACTTTTGAAGGTTCTGGAGTTTTAATCATAACCTCACATTGATATTCCTATTTCCATTGTGCTTGGCAGCAAGTTCCTGTTTTAAAATCGTATTTTTATTTCATTGTCAGAATCTGAAACTGAATTACAATGATCCATTGCAACATTTTCTTAATTGTGTTACTATCAGTTAATTAACACTTGTATAATGCATACTGGGCATAGATTAGAAAGCAAATGAAGACGTGTCCCATGTCAAGGAGAACAGGCTGGGATTTTACAAATGAAGAGGTCTAATGGAGTTCAGCATCAGTTCCCTTTCACTTTCAGTGAGAACTCGATACCTGCTTTCTCTAGCATGCTTTGAAAATCTTCGCTGTAGAGTGAAGGGGCCAATCCTACAACACTGCTCAGAATACCGAATCTGGTGTGTTAGTCTCCCTGCATCCAAAGACTGCACTGCACAAATTTGGTAGGGATTTTACAAAACTGAACCATGAGACTAGATACATCAGGAATGAGATAAACTTATTAACAGTATTGAATGCAAGCACCAACGTGCATCAAAGTCTTTGATATGTTTTTGTTGTATCATTAGGTGCAACAAACTTTTATGCAAGATCTTTATAAAGTCTTACCCAAGAATTTCTGTTAATTTAATTGTTGCACACACACCCCTGCCTGCCAATCCTTACCCCTCACTGATTCTTTATTTCCCTTCTACAGGTAAGACTCAAAGTGGCAACGTTAAAATCTGTAAGATAATGCCTTTTTCAAGGTGGAAGTCGTCTGTTATTGTTGAGACTATAGGAACAATAGGCTAAACTTCACTGAGCTACATCTTGCCAAAGACACATCCCGGGATGTTTTTTAAGTGCAAAGGCACATCCCAGGATGATTTGAGAAACTGTATGCGCTATATACACCTATTCAATAATGTCTAGCTGGCATGTTAGAGGCAACCTCATTTTTATTTGTTCGAAAGTGTCCTCAATTCTACACCAGTTCTGTCTATTCTTGTGATTTTGAACACAAAAGAATATGTTCTTATATGAGTAGCAAGACATTTTAAATAATGAAATATAATTCCATCAGCACTGTGTTCTCCTGTTATTTATTACTGTACTAAATTATCTACAACTGAAGACATCCAGTTTATAATGAGATATCTGATGATTTATTTTTGCAAAAAATATTAGCTTTATTATTTATTAATTCTAGCGGTATTCCTCCGTGTATACTCCATAAATATTAACATATCTGATGTCTTGTAAAGTTACGATGAAAATAGCATTATGCCTGATGTATGGGGAACATTTGACATCTCATTTGTATGTAGTTGATCTTCTATAGCTTATAGTACCAAGAAGCTCAATTAATTAAGAACTTGTGTCAAACAAAAAAATAGTGCTAGTGTAAGGATATTTGGAGACTTGCATTTGGACTAAAAACACTGTTTAGCTATGAGCGCTATCACAGAGGTAGTAAAGTGGAAGAGTGTATTTTGTTCATTTGGGGAAGATTAAATAAATTACAAAATTCCTTTTAAATTACTGTATTGCTCAACAAAAAACCCATCTAAAAATATTGAGAGCTATGTGAGGTTATTGTGATATGTCCTCACAGAAGATCTCAAGTTGTTCGCTTAAAAATAATTTTTATGCTGGATATTATTTTAAGTAGTATCAAAACAGTACCACTATCTACATTTACTGTTAAAAATAAGCCAGATGCCTCATCATGGTGAGGTATGAATACAGCTGTTGTCTGAAACCCACAAAGACCATCTGGAATTTGAGGTTTATCAGAAGATTATTGTTCAAGGCTAGTTTATCTCAACCCCCCAAATCCTTTACATTTGTGCTGATGTAGTCTTGTGTAGAGTCTGGTGTAGAGAGATTTCTTTTAAGCTTGTTATATATTTGGTCTTACTAAGAACATGACAATCACTTGTTTTGATATATACGATTAAATACAATACTGTCTTTAAGTATTTTAAGGATACATTTACAGGTTGTTTCACTGTCATTTCTCCCAGGTTTTCTCTTCAGATGGAAGAATTCACCTATCCCATAAACATTTGTAAATACACTATATTAACACAGAGATCATGAAGACTTAGAAGAACTTGATGTTTATCTATGTTTCCCCAATTATAGGTAAGCTTGAAACACTCGAAGGGGCATTGGAGTGATTTACAAATGCAAATTTAACATAGAACTAAACATGACATAAATAATTTATATTGTAAGTTGATCTTTGCTTTGTATCTTTGAACAAACAGCTTGTTTTTCTAAATAGCTTGATACAGGTAAGCCAGCTAAATGTTCATACTCTGTGGGGAGGAGAAGGCAGAGTTCCTAGTTACAGCTGCTTGACTGTGTGTGTAGGAAAAGTCCCAGCTGATAACTTGATAAGAAGAGAACAAGAAGGAAAAGGAATAACCTCATGGCTGTAACTAAAGCACATTATGTTATATATTCTGTAAGGCATTTCACTTCTTTATTTAGTTTTCTAGGAAATGTAAAGAGACCAGTAGTACTTTGGTGAGCTCTGCTTTTTTTTTTTTAATATGCAATATAGTAGTTCCAGATGTGTCTGAAGCCAGTGTGAAATTAGTGGATTCAAGAAGGCTTACTTGAAAACCTTAGAAGTAAACAGAATGAACAAGTCTAAGGCACTTGCATTGCATTTGTAAAGATTTATGCCAGTATGTTTGGTGTTGATTGTGGCTTCTCTTATCGTATCTCTTCTGTTTTCAATAGAAGACAGGCTGTGATTTTGGCTTCTAGCCAGCATCTCTTGGCAGGACTGATATTGTAGAAACGGTACGGCCATCACCCACATCTTCATGTATACAGCACAGGAGGGGACTCTGATATTTGTATGCCCTATTGAAAAATTGTGCTGAGTTTGGTTGCTGCAATTGACATTAGCTCAACAAAGCTGAATGTATTCTTTGCAACTCTACATGCTGTGATATCAGGATCCCCTGTTTCTATATCAATAGTGTTACCTTATAGATGATTACATTAAAAAATTATTAATGGTTTTTGTGACATAATACAAGGGAGGCATTTAGCAGTACCTTAAAATTGTGCAATTACAAATAGTTTGGATTTACTATATATTTATTAGTACAAAAGGGACAAGAATCTAAGTAGCGTGCATACATACAGTGTACACAAACGTGTTTATACATAGTCCGTACAAAACGCTAAATTAGTTAACTGCTGCGTACTTTAGATGACGTTTTAAAGCATGAAGCTCAAGTTACGACACTGTAATCATTGAAGGAGTGCTATGCAACCTTGATGTGTTGGCTGGAACGGAGCAGGTGATTACTAATATGAGGCAGAATCCATACGTAAAAATCAAGCCAAGGAACCTGTGTGTTTTCTAGGCATTATTGAGATGCCCATCAGTACTGCATGTGTGTCTGGAATTCTGAGTAACTTTCTGGATGCATTTATTCCATATTCTTGGTATAAAATACCTACAAATAAATTCTAGGGCTCTCCAAAGGCTTGTATGTATTTGCTACTGCTCACATATTTCTGAAATCTATTGTCAGCTGTTTGACAAAGACTCAATGTCAAATAGCTGCCAGTTCACTAGCATGACTGTCACATTCATTCTACTTCTTTCCTGTGAGGAAAAGCATTCTTGCAGGTTTTTTTTTTCTGGAGGCAGCAGTCTACAAAATCTTTTTCTTGCAAAACACTAATTTCTCGAAGGCCTGTGGATGGAGCTAAGGCTGCTGCTGCAGAGACTCTCAGCTAACTCTAAGCAGGGAGTGTGACACTTCCTTTCGTGAAGTAAAATTAAAAATTGAAAGCTACTTTGAGCATGATGCAGCTCCCCATTGGCATTTTTATTTGCTAGCAGAACTTCATTTCAGTGCAGCTTACGTCAGCCTGAAGAGCTTGATGCAAAGCTCCTTAGTCCTGTAATTTTTATGTCTATAAGTTTGTGCTTTTGAGTCAAGTCAGAATTTTCTGTAGATGCCATGTCCAGTAGACATACGTTACCTCAGGAAAAATAACCAAAGTGACAAAACTGTTTTGTATAACAGCTTGGCACAAAAGGTAGAGGGAAGCAGGGCAAAGATGAATTGCATTGAAGAGATGTGCTTTTCCCCAGATCAGAATAAAGAAAGGATTGGTATAATCCGTTTTAAAACTAAAACCACTGTAACAAAGCATAATATGAAACTGGAAGTATACTATATATTATAGTAATGACAATAGAATAATTCTGGTATGTGACATAACTGCTACATCCTTATGTATATGTTTTGTATACTTTGAGATCTCTTTTTTAATAGTAATTTTGTAAAGTCTTTGTCAAATATTGTGACGTTGATTCTTGCATTGCTTCCTGTTAGAACAATATAGAAGTTGAATGATACACGGGTGGATCAGACTGTTGAGATTTTGCACAGGTACCCTTTTTCTGTGCTTCCTCTGAACTGAAGGTTAAACTTCATGTGTGGTTTTAAGATTGACAAACAGGCAATGTACCAACGGAATAGTATTCATATATGAAATGCATGAGTTATTTTTAGAATGCATTTTCCTTGATCTTCAAATGTCATTACAGCCCTGGAATGATAAGTGTCTGTTTTGGTTTTTTTTTTCTTGTATAGCATTTTTTTGAGGTGAGAAACAAGAGGCCAGTATGATTATCTGGGCCTCGGAGAGAATCGTGGCAGGAAATGTAAGTACAGTTTAAATATCTAGTAGATATTTCTTAACTGTAGTACTGTTGAGCACAAAATAAGCTTGATTGATATGCATCTATCTAGCCTTTTTAAGAACTGTGTATTAAAGGATAAAGCATTTGCATTTTGTACAAAGTATGAGGCGGTAGCTATATCAATAGCAGTATAATTACACTTCTAATCTTTCCTCTGAGTATCTCAACTTTCCTTGGCGGCTGGCATCAAACTTTTAAAAAGAGATTATTAATATCCACATTTGATTTTGTGAGAACTTTCACCTGAACTTCTATGTACGTTATCTGATGGAAGAAATAGTCTGAAAAAAGAGTGTTAGTGCTTTTCATATTTGAAGAGTAGAAGAGGATACAAAAAAATAGCAATGTACTGGGTGTATTTTGTGATCACTTACAATACAAATTAGAACAGACTTACTGGGTTCTATTTGGCAGAAAATGGTAACGTTACGCAAGAAGGCAGATATCATGTCTAAATATGGGCAGGCATAAATCTAGCCAAAAAACCAGTCATGGATGCAGATGTCCCTGCTGAAGTTTTTGCACCTGGGCCATTTGGTTTCCAAACTGACCTCATGACTGGCCACAATGGCTGCCTTCTCTTCAAGAGCCAAAAGAGGAAGAGGCTTAAGTGGGTCCATATGGCACACAACAATCGACAGCAAAGATGCATTGCCAACTTGGTATTGCAACTACAGTTTGTATTTCAATGTGCTGTGGAATTGGTTCACTATTCACAGAAGAGCAAGTACTGCCAGGAGCAGCTTAATCTATGAATTTATCTAATTATGTTCTAAAAGCACCGGAGAACTGCAGTATGATTTCAGATGTTGTGAGATGAAGCCAAAGTCAATTTAACCTGAACTGTGCAAATTCCAATTTGCATCCAGAATCAAGAAGTTGAGCTTCCCTTATCTATAGTGGCAAAAATGTTGTGCTGTACTGTATCCTTTGGGTAGGAAGCAGAGTACACCATCAGTTGGCTTCCAGGAGTTAAAGATGATAAAAAATTACATACAAGCTATTGAGCACGATTATCTGTGACCTTGAACAAAACAACTTTTTGTTGCTTTTCCTTTCCACACTGGACTTCATAATAGAATTTGTTTTAAAGCAATAATACACAACTGAAAAGAATAAAAGACCTTTGATATAATTGCTGTGAAGCTAGAAAATCAAATGATATTACTGTAAAATTCTTGTAATAGCCTAGGCAATAACTTGACTGTGTTTGAGTGCTGTAGCTCTGTTTGTTCACTAGTTGTTCATTATGTAGTTTTATTGGTTATTTTTCCCTTTTATTGTCTGTTGATAGAGGGTACTTAACTATTTATGAGTCTATCCAAGGGTGAAGTTTGCTATTTCCTGGCTAGAATTCTAAGTAAGAGGAATGTAATGGTACTGGGTAGTGTGATGCCTGTGTATATTTGTTCCATTGTGATATCTGGAAAAACATTTATGTACATGACTCACTTTTTCCACCAGAAGACAGTTTGGTTAGGACATTGCCTTGTGACTGTGGTATTCTTGTTAACTAATGGTATACATGAACCAAGCACATATTTGCATTTGAATAGCCCAAGCAGACACCTGTCCCTAAGGTTATACTTAAACCAAATCTTTTTAGGAGGAAAAAAAAAAGTAAAAATTGCGGAATTTCTTTAGTCGGTGTATCTCTGGACATACTGATTCTGCTTAGAAGTGCTTTGGTAGGATCTGGAGTATTGGTGGAAAATACAATGTTGCGTGATATTGAAAGTCACTAAAAATATATAGCAGATGATCTGAAGATACTCTTCCATCAGGTTGTTGAGCCTAAAAAAAGGCAGTAATTAAAAAATTTCTAATTATTTTAGATGACTAAGTAGCATTCATTCAGTGATTTTTTTTTCCTAATGTAGAAAATTAGTCCCACCCTATTTTTACAGAGGATGTGTCACTACTATTTAGTGTAGCTCCTCTTCTCCTTTTTTTTTTTCTTTTTTGCCTGCCTGTCACTGCCATAAGTTCACATTCAAATTTGTCATGTTGTCCCAAAGATATTTTAGCATTCACTCTTTTCATCTTTACACAGAAAGAAGTTACTTCCAAAGATCTACACTTCCAAACTATAAGCCCACATAGCCTTGCATGGTCAACCTTTTACAGAACTGCTGCAAAGAACTAATTTTTTTTAAATAGTCCTATCACAAAGCCCGTGCAGTTATGCAGATGGCATACTTATCAGGAATGGAAAACCTAGACTCATAGGGTATTTACAAACTCAGTAACCTTCATCCTGCCATCAGATTCTCTCTGAAATGCTTCTATACCTACAGTGCTCTCTTAAGCACTCTGTAAAATCTTTAAAAATAAATAAAAATAATCCAATAGCCTACAAGCTGCAGTGCATAGAAGCAGTCTCTGTAAAAACAGCAGTCAATCCAAACACACCAAACGGTTTTTTAATATACAACAAAGTCATCAGACATCACAGCGTGTACCACAAGCAGAGTGCTTATACCTATCTTATTAATATTAAGAATTCTGTTCAACAAAGCTGTTCTCCTAGGAAAATAAAATATATTTTTTGAAAGGCCAACTAAGCTCTTATGAGGAATTGCTTCAATCCAGGAAGAAACCCCACTGAATACATCTCATTGTAACATACAGTTTAGGAACTCACATGGAAAAATCACTTAACAACTAATGATTTTTATCTTGATAAAATTTATTATATAAAAATTTATATTAACAAGACTTGAAAGAGACTTCCCATAATATTCTCATCTAGCCTTTAACCAGGTACCCTCTTATTCAAGTCGTAATGGGACATAAATTCCCTGCAATCTAAAATTTACCAACTGAATGGTTCTAAAACCAGAGCTGAGCAAAATCATAAAGATGGTTGACACATTCCACTATGCCCACAGTAAGTAGCCTCTGCCAGCACAAACCATGAAAATCCCTAAAATCCCTTTTTCCATTGTGTAGAACTCCCCAATGGTATTAAACAATCACTACACACCAGAGTGATCTAACACAGCTAATCAGATGTAGATGGAAGTGTGGACTATCCACTGACTTGCTGGAAAAATTCCTTACAAACTAGTCACTTCTGGTCTTTTTCAGGTAGTTGCCAAACAAAGTACTTCCTAAAGATGATACTGAAAAGTAAAGCTCTTAATTTGAGTTAATAACAAAACCCAGAAACTCAGAAATACTGGTTTAATAACTAATGTCATTGTGTTTCACAGATGGTAAACATTACTTTTCTTCCTCTTTATTCTAGAGAAAGCCACTTTATAACCTGTGCTTTCCTGCAGCCCCCTGTCCAGATAACAATCTCTATGCCACAAGTACCTTCCGCATTTTTGTCAGCAATTTTTTTTTTTAAGCCAAGAGTGCGATTCTGTAGTATTGATTCACCATCTAAAAAAGACCAGAGGAGCCAAGTGTGGGCTACAGGAATTTGACCTTGTGTTGATTCCTCTGAGGAGTATGTCATACTTCAGTCTCCTCTGAAGAACAAATGTAAGAAAGTCATTTGACCTTGACAGCTATCTTCCTAAGCATTTGCCCTGCAGCAACCTATAGCAAAGGCCCCATCACCATGTAGGTGAAAAGAGAAATTATAATGAACAATATGGGATCCACAACTGATTTTCACAAAAATATGTTGATCTTTGAAGAACTACCCCTACTTTGAATAAGCAGAAGAAGGTTGTGTAGTCTTGCCTTCATTGATTTGTCAGCTTGCTGGGAAGGGTTTTCTCTCTCTTTTTGTAGCTTAAGCACAGTGTGACATGGACAATGTTTCTTTTGTCTGCCATGGAGCAGTGTGCGTGAGGTGGAGGACTGTGGGTTTATCTATTCGTTAGCAGTGTAGGGAGGGTCGAAGTGCTTTCTTTACTTACAAGTACTAGGTGAAGGTGGCTTATTCAGCTAGCAGTGCTACCTCAAGAATATCATAATCTCAAGTGAGTACAGCATGGCTCTTTTACAATCAGCGCTAGAGTGAGTACAGTGGCCCTAGAAACTGATTTTTTGAAATTCTGTATTATAATACTTGCCACACCTACTGCAATACTTCCTTAATATAAAATAGGTCTTAAAGGTCACTTACTGGTTTTATATATTATTGAAAACTCTTATATGCAAAATTTGAATGTCACTTGGATATGAAGTTCATATAGCTATGCCTTTCCTTTATAAGATTTTGATTATTGCAGTCTTTCAGATGACCCTTGTATATTGCTTATGAATTCAACATCTGACTTAGGCTTTTTGTGCTCCTTTAGGAAAGGACATTAACCTTATTGAAAACAAAACCAATTGTTTTATATTATGTGCTGCTGTTAGTTTAAAGGCCCTTGAGCAAGCAAGAACAGAGTATCTCAACAATACTCGCTATTTTCTGTATTATTTTAAGACCCATAAATATACGTAACAAAACTGGATATATTGGGTTAAATTACAAGCTACTGGGTGGGCAGCTTTCTTTCCTGTTCTGTAATTGCCATGATTCAGCTGAAGCCTTCATAGCTTACCAGAAAAATGCATCTTTCCAACTGGCTTCACATAGTTTTTTTACACAGCTCCAGTAGCTAATTTGCTTGTGTATCTGAAGTTTGTCTATCTTGTATTGCTGAAACAAGCCCAAGATTCCTAAAACATCTCAGACTATACCTCTATGTACATGTAGGCTGTACCTTTGTATACAACTTCGAGTTAAAAAAAAAATTTTCCAGTCTACCAGCTACTTGTCATGCATTCGTTATAGGAAGTAGAATTTGAAGTTAAAGAAAGGTAGTTACAGAAGAAATGGAAACTTAAGTGTTAAGAAAATATTTACTTACATTTGTTTATTAGAGGAAAGATGGTGGTTAGAAGTCATGGATTACAGTTTTCCTGTGGTACTTTTTCTCTCATCTTAAGATGTCAAATATAAGGTTATTTTATGACATTTTCTTTAGTAACTTCAAAATATCAATTTACCAGAACTTATTAACCTTGAAATATGTCTAGTGTAGTAAAGTGTATAAACAACCATAATGTTATGAAAATTCTCATTGTGGTTAAAAAAAGACAATATTAAATGATATTTTTGTTTTAAATTTGCTCAAATGACAGATCAGTGTCAAGAAGTGAGCAGTATTTCTCAGATACTTGGGGGCGTGTAAGCTCAAAGGAAATGCAGAGACGTTGTAGTAACAGTATTTTTAGCATGGCTAAACACAGCAATTGTTGATGCTCACTTAAAAAAAAAAAATCTCTCTAAAGGCATGCCTGGGCTAAAGACTTCTGACCACTTCTCACTCGTGCCAGTGGTTAGAGGAGGCCGGAGGAGACTTTGTGTGAGGTTCCACGTATTTTGGACAAACCTTCCACTCCCCTGGGGTACCCTGCTGTGTGACTGGGACTGATGTAGCGTGCTGAACGGGGCACAGGAAGAAGCACCTACGATGGTGCTCGCTGAGTATGCTGAGCAAATTAAGACTCTCAAAGGGCTTGGGAGAGTTGTCCCAGAGGACTTTAACCAAACTCAAGTGTGAGATAATGTTAAAACAAAGGGAGGTCTGTCAAAATTTTAGGTGGATCGGGAATGCTCTGTGGCATTTCCAGTGTTGAAATGGCAGTTGTGACAGGTTTTAGGACAATTCTGTATTCCAGCACCTTAGCAGGATTCTTTATTTTGGAGGTATCTGTTGGTTGTCTGTGTTTAGAGATAGATTGTCTATTTATGAATTGGGAAAATGATAGTACACCTTTTGTTTCACAGCAGTGAGGGTTATCTAGGTGATGATTGCAAAGAAACATCTGTTAGAGATTGTAAAGACAAGTCTTTACCGTAAGAGCAATAAGCTAACCCACACAGGAAGAAAGAACTGGAATGCATGAGGGAAGTTACAGTCTGAGTCTTACAGGACCCAGGAACCTTTCAGATTGGGACTGGTTCAGATGTTAAGCAGCTACGCAAATACCATAGAAAACTGTGCAGTCATAGAAGATAAATTAAATGTGCTATTGTTCTTAATGCACAGAAGTCCCTACCGAAGTCTATCTACTTATTTATAGGTCAGAAGTTTCAATAGCTTTCTCTGCCTTTTAGTCTGTTGACAGTAGCGAGGCGGTGAATATTATAAAATATTTTTATAATAAGTTGCTCTAACATGATTTCAAAAAAACCCAAACACAACAGTCACAGCATGGTCTGTAAAGCTACTGTAGTCTCAGTTCAACTATTTCTGCCACCAGTTTATGAGCTTTGTCCATTGTTACTGAGGTAGTACCATACTGACCTTTCCTCGGCCCATCTGGTACGCTTTTCAAATGAATGTTGCTGCTAACAATGCCCCAGTTCAAGCTGATGCTGGAGTGCAATTTAGTCATTGTTCACCAATGATTAATCAAGAAGAGATTTCATAATGAAGTCAGCATTAAAATGTATGGGCATGTGGCAAATCAGATTGAATGGCAATATCTCAGAATATATAGCATCATATTGTTAGGTTTCTTTTGTGGTTTTCACTCTCCTGGGGACGTGAGTATAGACTGCGATATGCTGAGAGCCCTGTTTATTTTACATTTTAAATGATTAGTGGAAGATTAAACTTTCATGCTAACTGAAAAATATAATGAAAATGCTAAATTCTGGGCTCCCTATCTAAATATTATTAGCTTTTACATGATGTATTTGGTTCTTTTGTTCTTGCTGACTCACAGTCCATAACCTTTCTTTTGTTAATGCATTTCAATCCCCTGTTCAGTATCCCTAGACAAAAAGGCATTGTGATATAGTAGTGAAGGGAAGGAGAAGAAATAGCCTAAAAAGAGAAAATAATGGAGGAGAACTATTTTTTAGACACTCTTACTAAATATAAACACAATTAAAAATAGTCACTAGCCGATGAGGAGATGAGTTATGTTAAAAATGGCTGTAATATTTGAATGACAGAAGGGAAGTTATAGCTAAAAATAGTTTACATCAGGTAAAAGTGTGCGTGTACATATGTGCACTGTAGCCTGCACCTGATGTTTTCCTGCATTAAGGACCCAGGTCAAGCCCACTAACCATGAATTGCCAGATAAACCTGTAATATCCAGGATGGAGGAAACAAGCTAAACTTGAGGATATGTGGATTTTCTATGCATCCTTGCCGAATTCCATTCCAAATGTTTAAAAGCACTCTCAGGCTGGTCTCATGAAAAATTTGTTAACAGGACTATTGCTCAAGCAAATGGTGATGCAGTTTCCAAAGTAATAGGATACCTGATAAACAACAGCAGCTGGCATTTCTAAGAGAATACCCATTTTTAATCTGTAAAAATCAATTGATTTGTGGTCATATGTATCTGATAATTCAGGCCAAGGATTCATAGAGACACAACAATCTGAATTTAACTTAATTCTAGAAATCTCTTTCATGAAATCCTTCATGAAAGACTTAGTTGTTGGGTATGAGATCCCCATCTTTAATATGCAGCAAACCCCATCGTGTTTTATTCAACGAGTCAGATCAGTGAGTGTATTCAGACTGTAAATTTGTACATTATGTACAGATAAAAAACATACAATGCCAAGAAACTGGCAAAGAAATTTCCAGTTGAATTTTTTTGTTTGGGTTTATAAAAATAACTGCGGTGCATCAATTACTCCCTATTGCCATGGATACAAGTGATACTTTATTATATAACTGTACAGCTGTGCTCAGTTCTAATATGAAAACCAGACTTTTTTCATCTTTCTATTTCATAGTTACTGAACTGAGATAATAACATCTCCTTTTACTTATGAATGTATTCAATTTCTTTACCATTCTCTAAAGTATTATTGATTAGAATTTCATTAAGGCATTTATAATAAAATTTATAGGAAATGCTTCTGTTCTACGACAAGGATGCTATGTATGAAGGTCATTCTATTATATATTAAACATGCAACAAAGGTATATGTCAGAAGAGTGCTGTTAAGGTTAAAAAGTCAATATTCAAAAATTACAGAATATCCAATTTCAGGCTGTGTTGTTCATATATGTTACCATGCAGTCTTCAATCAGGTAAGTATGTTTTTATACCTTATTTATTTTGGGCTGTTCTAAGAAACAATAATTCTGATGAAAAAAGTTATAACTCTGATAGGATTCTGACAAAATATAGTTCTGATTAGCTTTTCTGTAGAAATTTTTACTGTTGCATGGCAACCTTTTCGCACATGATTGTTTCCTCACAACTGCCCTAGATAGTAATATTCCCATTTTACAGCTAGGGACCTCAAACTTTGAGAGATCTTTGTTGCAAGATTGATACTTTTGTGGATTGTAAAATTAGAGCCCTCCATGACCTGATTTTTCTTAGAGCTTGACCTTGTATGGTATTTGAATTGTCCTGAGCATTGGTTTTGCAGACCTGGCTCAGGGTGAGCCTGTGCTGGGAACCGAGGCTCTGACATTGAGGCGCGTGCAGTTAGCGAAGCCCTCTGGGAAGTCTGGTTTAGCAAACCCATGCTATTTAGGTAGCAACATACAGGCCTGTTTGGCAGAAGCAGGACAGCATAGTTCTTGCTGAGTTACCTCCCTACTCTTGCATCCTCACTACTGGTCCATCTTAGTCTCCATGCTTATCAAAATCCTCATTTTTTTTTTAATATGTGACTGTTAAAACTCTCATACCTGATCTATACCTCTCACCTGTGTGATAGATTTCAGCTGTGATAGATTATATACCGGCTATTAGCTCTTGGCTGTTAGCTATAAAGGTCTGGTGGTACTGACAGAATTAGACTACTAAAGTAAATGATATTTTATATTGTACAGGCATTTTTGCATTACTTTTAGAAAGGTAGAAATAAGTAGAAATACTTTTAAGACTTTTTTTTTATTGTGTTGCAGGTATAAAAGTGCTTTTTCATTGGTATAGGACACTCAATAATAGTGCAAGGTCATAACAGCAGTGAGAATGCAGAGATCCTCACATATGCAAGCAATAATGTTTAGGCTTAGGGCTGATGTGGCAGAGGGGAGAAAAAGTTTGGGGATTAAGGCCAAAACGGCAAACAGAATTTATCGAACTATGCCTGACTATAGTTTGGGGAAAAGTACTGGCAGAAAAGGGCTTTCACATACTTATTACCAGCATCAGTAGTCTCAGGTTTGACATGTTTTTCTGTATGTTGCCTTATACATAATTAGCGTAGCAGGTGGAGAGGGAAACCATATTTTTCTAATTACATAGAAAGGAAATTTTCTAATAGTAGAAAGGGCAAAAGCTGCAGTCTTAATGGTCACATGCTGCTCACGTGCTAAAAAGTAAATGCTCCAACATGTTACAATGAATTTAAGCATTCAGGCGTTTTCTCTATTTTAGGAAAATCAGAGAAACATACTATCAGTACTAGTTAAGGTGATGCTCTGGAAGTAAGGCTAGATTTCCTTGTTTTAGATTGTATAGGAACAGATCACAGGAAACCATACAGATATGCAACTATATGCAGCAATTAATACCTGTAGATAAATGTACTGTTAAATTGATTCTCTCAGTATGGCTATAAGCCTGCTCTTTACAAATACAGAGGTATGTAATAAATTTTGGCACTTAGAATGGTTTATTGCCTTATGTAGGCACCTCCTTTTCTTGGGCGGCACTGCCACAAATGACACAGTGAAAGAAATGAAACTATTGGAGACCTGGTTTAATAACTCTGTGCTTCTTCCCAAGCACTGGAGATTCTGTGGAAACAGTGATATCTGTGTATGCATATATATTCACATATGTGTATTCACACACAAACACATATACGTATGTTTATGTACCATGACTGCAGTAGCCCAAATGGGACAATCAATTTAGGGCAGTGAAGGTGTGGCTTTAAGTTGCACTGAGGTTTGAATCAGCTCCAGTCCAGAAAAGGAGATATAGAACAGCGGCACAAAATGTTTTTTACCTCTTCCTTTTAAGCATCAGTACAAAAAACCGGGACCTTTCTATTTTAAGAGGGTTTTTTCCTGTAAAATTCTAATGTCAGCTAGAGAAAAGTTGGTGGGCTGTACAAACTAGAGTTCAGAGCAGACTTTATCCAGAGGACATTAAAACCAAGAATTTATATTGAAGAAATAATGGACCTTTACAGGATGCTTTTATTTCTTTTTTTTTAGTTATGGCAAGTTACATGGCTGGTTAGGATCTTCCTGGATGTCAATTTATGTCTTCATACATCATAAGAAATAATTACAAATATCCTATGGCTTTATGTTAATGTGTCTGCATTGCAATAGAGGTCAGTTAGAGACTTTAATTGCAGAATCTTGTTTTCAGTTATTAATCCTTTCCCCTATACTACCAGGACTGGTAGGGAGAAGGTGTCTGGAGTGAGTCTTTTGCCCCAGGTCATGCTGATGAGTGTTACTATGGTCCCATTACTTTTTATGGTGCATCAGGAAACTTCTTCTTCATTCCACTTTTAGTGAGGGTTTATACTGCATTAGTTTCCTTTTTTCCTCATATAAATTTGCCTTGCCTATTATGTACCTAATTTAGGACCTGGTTTTCGTTTCAAGTGCCTGGCTCGCTAATTTATAAAGTAAACTTCAATGTTCCTGAGATCCTTTAGGTTTCATGATTTCCTTACTGTGAAGTTGACTAAGGACAGTTGAAGACTGATTACCCCAATTCAGTTGAAGGGACAAAAGCCATGAAGAATTGTTCTTCAAATGTCCCGTTATTAGAAAGGACCACAAACAAAAGCAAGGGTTAAGCTGAAGCCATGTTTTAAGGCGCATGTACTGGATCTGCAGCATGTAACCGTTTGCTGCAATTAGAAACCAGCGTTATCACTTCAATTAGCCTTGGGCTAATTCTTTCCTCTCCTATTTAGATCCTAGATCAGCACCAGTAGTTCATGTTGTAAGTAATGTACATCAAATCTATTTCACTGTTTCATTTTTCCATCTTAATGCCAATTTGACACACTATTTAAAATGCGTTTCATTTTACACAAAATAATTATTCATATATTAATTGTGCACTCATCTTTCCTTCAGTCCTCTGTTATCTGATTATGTTGAATACAAGTCTGTATATTACTGACTTCCAATTCTGTTACATACTAAACAGAGCCATTATGAATCCTGTTTATAATGGTGCCATTAAAAATGATGTGCTGTCAAGAATATCTTATAATGATGGTAGAGAATGTGTGTTTTCAAAGATATTTAATGACTATATGGTTTTAAAACTGCAATGGAATACTTTTAATGGATTCCAATATAATAAATCAATCATATCTTGCTTGACTTAGTTATATTATATCTATGCTAACTGTGTTTTATGAAAAACTGCAGTTAGCTCTGGAATATTTTTTCCCTCCCAGCCTTTGGGCATTGTTCAGGTTTAGATTTTATATAAGCATTTATATGAAAGATCATTTTCTGGGTGATGTTTTTTCCACCAGATTTCTTCTTACATGGTTAAATAGGTACAATACAAAACACTTACATGCAATTTTAATTCTAAGTGATAAACAACATTACAAAACTTACAAGCTCTCTTAAAAGGAGAACTTAACATATTCCTAATGGGTGAAATACTGCCAGTAGTTCTTAGTACTTCAGATGATTTTCAGCGCAACAGAAGTGCTGCAATTGCATGGAACACAGAACAAGAACAAGGGGGAATCTGTACCTACTGCTGCAACCAGTGATGGAAACAGTGACTCTGGAAGATAATCTGGGGAGGGAGAAACCTAGGTGGGTCGATGATTGTGGAATTTGAAAGCAATGAAGATAAGATATCCAAGACTGCTGTTCCATCCCAAAGGTACATTTGGAGGCTTTCTGATCTAACTGATTACATCTGATGTTTGCATCATCATAGAATGGTTTAGGTTGGAAGGGACCTTAAAGATCATCTAGTTCCAACCTCGTGCCCTGGGCAGGGACACCTCCCACCAGCCCAGGTTGCCCCAAGCCCCATCCAACCTGGCCTTGAACACCTCCAGGGACGGGGCAGCCACAGCTTCTCTGGGCAACCTGCGCCAGGGGCTCACAAGTTTTTTCTCTCCCCACCTTCTTCCAACCATTGACCTCTGAAAGAGAGTGTGGCCATCAGACAACAGGATGTATGGTAAACAATCATCATTTTTATTATTGGAGTGACTAGTGGAATACTTAGTTTTCCAAGTCGCACATTAGAATTATTTTTTATACTGTCAATAATGTCTGTTCTTCGACAGTCTGGCTGCAAACTTTCAACAGTGCTGGGATTCTGCTTCAATTTGGTATAACATGGTAGGTCCTGTGGATTTGGATTGGGTTTTTTCCTATTTTCTTGGTAGTCTCCTGACACAGAACCCGTTCATTTGGGTTTTATTGTGTGCAGAGAACTTAGGCGTCTAATGAAAATTATCTTGAAATGCATTATCTCTCTGCTGGCTTTATTACTCCCTGAGCAAAAAATGTAACTGATTCCCCCNCCCCCCCCCGCCGGAAGTATCTCAGCACTTGACAGAGGTGAATGAAGTTTTATAGGGTGGGAACAGTGTCAGTGCTTTTCATTAGTGGTAAACTAAGGTATATTAAATTAAACCTGAGACTAGGATGCTAATTTCTAATCACATTTCAGTCACACTATATAATTTTCAAGGTCAATGAAAATACAATATGACATAAATATAATTTACCATTTTTTGTGGTCTTTTGCACAAAAACAGGTGAATGGGAGTACACCTAAACTATGTGTTTAGACACGAGCTGATTCTTAGATATTTAGGTATGGGAAAAATGACCTATCAGAAGAAAACTCACTATATCTGCTGTAGCCAGGCCCAGTATTTTTATTGTCACTAGGGCTAATTTAGGGGAAGGGTGATGAAGTAATTACATGTCCCATATCTATTCCACCAACACTAGCATGGGGAGATTTATTTGAGAACTGAATTGGAGAATGATATGGGCTTCTTATCAACAGCTGTCTGCTTCATGATGCATTGATAGAAACCCTGTCTCAAATAGATCATCAGTTGGAAGTAGTATATGTTTATGATATTCCAGAGCTCAATTCTGTAACACAAAATTCTGTACCATCAGGGTATATTTTTGTCACTGAATGACAGCGACAGTATTGTTCTTTTCCCAAATGTGTTCAGACTGCCAGCATGATGTTGTTATATGTTGTTCAGATAAGGCTACTTTCTTCCTGAAGGCAAAAAGCATACAGAGCCCCAAGCAAGTAGTACGAAAACAAAGAACCCTGAAACAAGTCTGAATATTCAGTACTTTAAAATGAGCAATACTAAAGTGTTACTCCTGGTGTCTACTGTTGTCTGGATTTCTTGCATATTTCATTCAAAAAACATTTAACCAGACTCTTCTCTCAAAGGTTCTCTTTACATTCTCCAGTGACTTAAATATTAAAGTATCGTTATCTCCTGAATGAAAAGAAAACAGCTTTTAGAGCCACAAGCCTAATACTTCAGAAATTTTCATGTGTTTTGTTGTTGGTTTTTGTTTGGTGTTTTTTTTTTAAAAAAAAAAAGAAAATGTGCTTTTGGAACTCCCCCAAAGTGAAGCTTTTTTATTTTCTGTACTATTAGCTCTCTAAATTTTCAAGGTGTATCAGATTAGGCTGTGATTTATCTCAGGGAGCCTAACTGAAATAATTCTTCAGTATTTTTAGTAGGACAATCCACTGAAGAGAGAAAATTTGTTAAAATTTCCTGGCAAGAGGGAGATTTGGCCATGTAGCTGAATAGCCAAGATAAAAATTCAGCAATGTATACATATTCCCCATTTAATTAAATAAGAGCAAACTAATGCTGCTTTAATTCATATTTCTAAGTTTATTTTCACTTTTATCTAAGGATACCAAGTCTCCATCTGAATTGAAGAGTGATTTTTATATCATAAACTTTCTTTTCTTTCTACTTTATGGTAATTTATCATGCTGAAAACCGAATTAAAGCTTAAGAGAGTTTGAGAAAATAAAGAATACTTTAATCTTAAAACAGTGATCTAGAATAATAATGTAATTTCATTGGGAATTTAGAAGGAAGTTGAGGAAAGGAGCTGCATCTCTCTATTATTATGGCCCTTCTTTCTGTCTGTAACTTCTGAGGCATGCTGTGTTTACCTGTCCTGTCCTGGATATACTCGTGCCCTTTTTCTTTGAGGTTACCGTATCATCACTTCTCCCAGAACAATTAATCTTGTAGTTGTTCTCAAACTCTCATTTGGAGTGAAGTCAGTTTATCAGAGACATATTAGTCTAACTCATTTTTGACTGAACCAGAGTTAGGGATGAATATGTGAATTAATATTCTGGACCAGCTAAGAGGGTAGGAACCTTTTAAATTGGAACAGTGTGTGAACAGCTGCAGGTATTTATCACTTGATTGTCATCTTTTTTTTTTTCATTTACAGAATGAGACACAGGTTGTTGACTGGAGTATAATCTACACTATTTCATTGCAGAAGCTGTGTTATGATTATACATGTCCCAGAAATGCACTGTAGTTAATGACAGTCATGCACTCTGACCCATAGGGTTTTTTCTTGCTTTGTCTGAAAAAAAAATCTAATTACAAAAACACATTAAATATCATGCAAAATAATAGATTAGAATCCAAATTAACATTAGGCTATTAGCCTAAAGCTACTAAAGCAGTGGCTGAACTTTGCAAAAGGATTTTAATAGAGCTTTGACTGCCTCTATCATGGATCTTTTACATTAAATTTACATTAAACACATTATTAAGCAAAGCAATAATCCTGTGACATAACTCTGATTAATAATGTGAAGTATTGCGCAATGAACTTGCAGGGAAAGTTCATTCTTTTTGTTTTGATTATCATTTAAGGAGGCAAATCAGGTTCATATATTTGTGGCATTCTCCGTTTAGCTACAACTATGACCTGACTTGGGATGCTCAAATTGTTTTGGTTGGTGTATTAAAAAAAAAAAATCAAAATTCATTATTGAATCTTCCTATATTGAAAATGGTATCTCATTAAGAATCTTATATTTGTCGGTTCTTGCAGAAATAATACATTCAGAATACCAGCTTGTATCATTTCTTGTTGGTGCGACTTCAACAATAGCAGGAGCCACCAATAAGAAAGGCCAGATTTTCAAAGGAGTCCAGTACCCTATAGCTTCCCTAAATGAGCCTTGAAAAGAATTTCAACACAGATAACTAATGTGTGGCAGACCTTTTTCCATGCAACCTTTCATTCCAGATGCACACAATATCCATTTGTAAGTGGAGCATTGCTCATTAGTCTCATGATAGGAACAATGGACTAATATTTTTCAGTGTGCTAGGTTAGGATTGGAGAGTTATATTCTTTAATAGTAACAAATTAATATTGAAAATTAACCTAGTCTCATGCAATTGTAAGTAAACGCCACTGTGGTACAAGAATTCTTTTTTCAAAAAGTTTAGAGCTGAGTGGATTTTAAAAAGTTTGAGAAACACTGGTCTGTACAATAATAGTGTGGTATTCTGGTGCCTCCTAATGAGATACACAAACAGCCAGTAAACATTGCAGGAAACCATCTGCTGAAAGGAGGGTTCATAAATTTCAGCCTTCTGGGATTAAGATGACTCCCTGCAACTCAGATACAATCACCTAGAGACAGATTTATGGCTTAAAAGACTTGTTTGATAGTAGATACCCAAGTCTTTCCAAGATAAAGCACGGCTGAGGTTGTCAGTACTCCTGCAGACGTATGTTAGGATGCTGAGAACCCACTTCTGCATTAGAGACTCCTGAAGGAGACGACAGGATGAATCTGCAAGAGAGCAGAACCCTTCCAAAGCCACCGAGATGGCAGTAATTCTGCCTGTGCACGAAGCAAGCTTCAGGCTGGGGAACTTAGTGGACAGAAATACAGCATCTTTGAGATGTTAGCAGCCAAAGGGGTTAAACAAAGCTTTATAGAATCCCTGTCTTAGATTTAAATGCCTAAATTTAATTTTAGTTCTTGTCCAGATCTGGGCCTGATACACTAGGATGAAATGGGTCACAGACATATCCAAGATATGTATCACCAGAGGGCAGTGCTAAACTGGGAACTAAAATTTTATTTTGATGTACAATTCATGTGTATGGAAAAAAGCTGCTTTTGTTCTGCTTCACATATTGCTATTTAAAAATATGTTTATTTTATTGGAACTAGTCTATGTCTGGTTTTAGAAGCAATGAGAAACATGATGCTTTTTATTGGAGCAAAGAAAAGAACTGTAAAACATTACTTGTTGAAGTTCAGAAGAGAGATTTTGCTCTCAATTGCACGGACCATGAAAGATATTTTGTTAGCGTTTGTCCTTAAGAATATGCCAGGATTCAAAACTAAGCTATTTGATAAGTTATTTGACATATTCTGTGCTTAGCCTCCTTAGAACCCCAGGCTCTCTCTTTTAGGTGACCGGAAAAGGCGTGCTCTGTACCCAGTCTGTGCTGCTCATATGAGGAAATAAGAGTCTGGCTTTAGAAGCTGTGGCCTGTGTCACATATAGAGGCATGGCACACAAAGAGTTACTGTAATTTGCATAAAAATGCCAGTAAAGTGCAAACGCTGCTTCATTAATATGAATGAAGTTCACAGGATATTTACAAATTGCACAAAGCCCCCCATTTAAAAATATATATATTTGATGCAAGTCACACACAGTGTGTATGTGAAGCAGTTTCTGATACTGGCATAACACGGCGTGACAATAAGTAAATATAATGGTTGTCTTCATCTTCAGTGACACAGGAACCTAGATTGGGTACTGACAGTAACAGATGTAGCGGTGGATATTAGTTGAAATGAACTCCGGTATAGTATATCATGGTAATAGGCTTTGTCAATATGAAGCATGCTGCAAAAGCAGGGACTTAAATCTGCATGAGGAAGTGAAAAAAGGGTCAGATTGAAAAGGACGTGTCTTTAGGGGTGATGTGAGGCTTCTGCCTTTCTAGGAAGCGCGATGCACCGTGCATAGGAAATAATGAGAGTATGAAGCATTAAAAGTATTTTATTAATGAGAGACTTCTCTCATTAGTCTGTGATAATTAGAAAGATGACGTGTCTGTGGAAATAATAGGAATCAAAACTGTGGTCTAGTACACAGTAAAAACATGTAGAATTATGTCAAGCATGAAGACTTACTCATAATACAGCACATACAAGTAAATCTATAGAGGCTTATGCACGAAAAATGATGCTTATCTTTCTTTCACACTTGTGAATCACCCACATGAGAGTGTATTTTGTCATGAGCTAAATGAAATATAAAATCTTTCTCTGGATATTATGCATTAATCATTAATTTTTATGTTATGAAAAATACAGTCTCTACAGCTAAGTTGGAAAATGAATTACATCAACTTCACTTAAAGCTTAAAGGCATTTCTTTTAAAATACTGCAATCTAATTCAAGAACACAGTGCTCTGGTATCATAGCTATTTAGCTTCACAGCAATGAGCTCATCTTTTCACGAAGAATTAAATTCCTAACCGGTCCCACAGACTGAAACAATATCATGAGGACTGGGCTATTTTTTTACGCTTTAATTACTATCATAAACCTAAATATCAAACTATAATTTTATAACTATTGAGATTGTTCAGTTATACTTTGAAGAATGAGAATTTGGAGAGTTGGGTGGTCTGTGTTTTATTTTAATAAGAGGCAAAGCTATATTTTTCCATGGATTAAGTCCAACACAGAGAGAACTGTCAGTGTGAAAACAATAGAATTTATCTCCACTGATGTAGCTTGACATATGAACAAGAGCCTGAATTGTTGCCATGGCAATAAATGTGTAGGACTTATGCATGCATTTTCTGCTATAGGATTTTGATTAATGGCATTGACTAAATAGTCTGAAGTAGAAGAAACACTGCAGCAGGCCTGAGAATAGAGATGGCCTGGAATGGGAATGCACACCCTACCGCACGCTTTTACTGGAAAAATAAACTGTGGTTGAAATCGGAGTTGTCAAGTCTCCAGTAAAGTATGAATTGAGGATTTAGCACTTACACTTAGTGTGAGAATTTAAAATGAAAAGACAGTCTCTTGAACATGAACCGTATTGAAATACTTTTCATATAAGATATTTCTTCTTTTGGGATGAATGGTTTGAATGATACCAATAGTCCTTTGCCATCTTTAGAGGCTGTGGGCTCAATGCAAGTCTTGGTTCAGAAGGCAATAAAGTATCTAGCTTTGATTCATTCATTAAGGTGTTGAAGCAGTGGGACAGGAGTGTAGCAGTGTCCTACCAAGCCAAGGTCTTCACTGGGAATAGGGAGAACTGGTTTTCTGGGACTGGTGTAAGATGCAGAGCACCTTGTGGGAGGTGGTTTTATTAAGGGAATGGTCAGAACTTAGCAGAAAGGCCCCTAAACAACAAGTCCTTTGAATTCTAGTAGATCTAGTTGAAAATAATAAGAGTATGGTTTATCTGTATTTCTTTGGATGTGTATACTTAGCTATCGTGCATTTGTAATACTAAATATATTTATTGTGAAAGAAATTGAAAGTTCTAACTAGTGTTTTACAGGCTGTACCCACCCTGATTTTTCAGTGAATTCTGGAGCACATATGATTACTAATTGCATCTATATGCGTATGTGGGATTTAAAAATAAATTAGGGAACTTTGCAAACAAATTCAAACAATTCTAAAAATCAATGAAATGCCAAAAGTATTTCTTATCTAGAATATGAAGTCACTCATTCTTTACATGATTTTAAATATATTTTATACCCATATTTTTTCATTATAAGAGCTATTTGTGTTTAATCAAGGGTTCAGCTTTTCTGCAGCTCATCATCTGTTCCTAATCAACCCTGTCGAGGAATCAGACTGCTGAATTTGTGACGTTGCTATCATTTCTATGGTAATAGGATAGTTGATGAGCACAGTGTTATTGCCTCATTGTGGGATCAGGGAAAAGAAAGACTGGACTGTGTGGGAGGCAGAGTTAACAGGGACGCAAGTGTCTTTAGTCGGAGAAAGCAGGAGCATGGGAAATGATGGCCAATTAAAGGTATTTTTGTGAAAGGCTTCCCTTCCGATTTACCTCAATGTGAAGTTTTCTATTATTTTATAAGTTCACCAATACCTTAAGAATGCTTAGAAATACTAATTAATAAGTGTGTTTCAATATGTTTGCCATTATGCCTTAGGTTACAGTCTCTTGATTTGTGCTTCAGTAATTGCTCATTGCAAACTTTTAAGGCAGGAAGATGCTAATTACTTTAAAGTTATAAAAATCTGTGTTTACCTGATCCTTATGCTCCCAGTCTCTTATTGGCATCATCTCCCTCACATCAGCACATTTGTCTCCCCAGTGGGACATGGTAGTGGTAGAACACGTTCCTTGTGGTCCAGCTAGTTTCTTGGGCTTCTGAAACCGTGGTGAAGGTGCCTCGGGTTGATTTTCATGCTTGAAAAGCTGGAAGCAGAGGGAAAAGCTTTTTAAAGTGAGACCACCATATTGGTCCCTGGATCCCTCAGCTGTGTAACACTGCTTGTTTTGGCCTCGTGCCATCTGCTAGTGAGTAGTACTTTACAGATATAACTTTGCCTTTCTGCCTTCTTTTCCACACCTCTTCCAAAGCAAGTAAGAATGAAAGGCATGCAAAGACAACCCAGAGAGCTTATTTTAAGGATAAGAATGTTCCATTTCATTGGCTTGTGCTTTGGGACTGTTGTTTTGATGTCTGGTCCATTACTGTGTAACTCCTGTTTTTCTGGAACCATGTCATGTTTTTCAAGAGTTCCAAAGCTCTGCCTCATTTCAGGACTCACAGGGTCCAGGTATTCCTTTCATGTAGCGTGGTAGATAACTTCCCTTCCTTTGGTCAAGAAGTCCTTCATCTGTGCTGCTCTTAGTGTAGGGGGAGTATCCCTGGGGGAAAAAAAAGGATTGCATCTGAAGTAAATGCATCTGAGATATCAAATAGCCATGGGATTGAGCCAGCAGCAGGGAATACAAAGCCACACAGCTGGTGCTGATATTCATACTGAAGACCTAAACGGTCAAGATCTTGGAGGTGCTGCTTTACTTTCATCTGATTGTGAATTGGGTCTGTCTTAGGTGAGAAAAAGCAGAAGTCAAAATAGCTATTCTGCAGTCATTCATAGCTTCCTATCAATGAAAGGATTCTTCATGGTGCATACCAGTATCTGAATATGAATAATGGGTTGTTTATAGAAAAGTCTCAAACTCATTTCCTTATTCATCTCCCTTGGACTTTCAAGGGGAAACTCTGATACAACCCCCGCTGTAGGCCAAAGGGGACTGTCTGTCAAGACTGAGGATATCATAGCACATTCATGTGTTTGACAGGTTATCACCTTAATAAGACGACTACCAGAGACCTCCTAGCTCTCAGGCAAGAAGAGAGAGACCAGGCTAATTATCCCGATTCAGCCCCCCAAAATAATGGACTTGAATGGTGTTCCAAAGCCTGCTAAAGGACAGTGGCAGTGAATGAGAAGCTGAGGAGTTAGTGAACCATCATCGTTGTACATGGGCCTTTGCATACACTAGCCAGAGATAAGTACTATGATCAGCCCTTTGATTCTCAAATGAATATCCTCTCCTTATTGCACAGATAATCTCAGTTTTTCTGACCTCTGTTTCCAGATGAGAAGCTGGGGTAGGAATTCAAGTGACAGTGAGAAAAAGCAAACATTGTAAGAGTGAGATTAAACAAATAATTCCTTCTCCAGAGGCTATGCTGAAGCTGCATTAAAAATTGACTGCTACCCAGTTTTAAATCTATTTTTGAATAATCTTAGAGAGAAGCTAGTTAATCTGACACAACTAAGGCAAATATCCCAAGCCCGGCATGGAGTTGTTTTAGGCTGGGCTGTGAAACTGAAACCATACGTGGAGGATCCTGTCATATAGGACATGAGGCTCCAAACTGTGGGCAGCATATTTTCTTGCAAACTTTGATGCAGCTGGTCGCATCTTCCCCGAAGCTTCTTGACTGTGGACTCCTCAAAAATCCATCCTGCATTTGGTCCTTTTCAGTACCTACTTGATACCAGATTCTGGTTTGTGCTATTTTAAGTGGTCTAAAAGTGATCCTTAGCAGAAAAGAGCAGCTGGAAGAGTTCCCAGTTGTGCATGAGAGCAAACTAGCTCAGTCCATAGTTGGGTCTTAGACTCTTCCCTGACAGTAAACTCCTGCAAGCAGCAGCTCAAGAAACATTTTCTGTCATCACTGGTTAGCCAAATTCCACTCTATCCTGGAATGTAAAAATCTTGCCTTGGTTTATAATACTTCTGTCACCGTTCAGCTGAATTGCAGGAATATAGGTGACATCTTCAGTGCTATGTTTCTTTAACAGATGAACTTTCCACAATCAGGGTTAAAGTAGGCAGTTGGAGAAGAATGCATTTTCTCGATAGCTGGTCCAGACTATGCTGTGAACTCTCTCAAAGCAAAAAAACCCAACAAAGTAGCCCAAATCTCCTACCGCCAACTCGGAGCACAAGGTATGTTTTTCTCGACCTTAACTTCAGTAAGTCACATAGAGCACAAAAATAAAGACTCAATGAAAAATTATTTTCTAAAATAAGTTTAATTGTGTGTTAATGTATCACTGGAGGGTCCTCTGATATGAAAATAGAAAAATCTACAGAGAGACAAATGAATTTTCTTGATAAGCAGGTTTCGGTACTTGCCTATTATGTTGCAACTTGGTTCTTTCCTTTAAATCAATTGTGCTGCAATTCAAGGTATTGCTTAAGCGCTGTCAGGTAAGACTGCAGAATCAAGGTCTTGGGAATCTGACACGTCCATAAAGTTTCGGACAATAATTTTTATGTTATTATTTTGAAGTTAAATCTTTGTTCACAATCACAACTAATAACTGTTATCACATCTAAAGTACCTTATGAAAGCCAGCTATACGTTGCCTCTGCAGCACCTAAAATTCATAGCTGTGAGGCCTATCCCTTCAAAAACCTCAATACAGAATAGGGAGTTAGATCTCAGATCAAACAAATCACTCACTGGAAAATCAAGATCCTAATTTTTTGGTGGAACTTGATTTAGGTAATCCACCTGCTTTTTTTTCATGGAAGACCTGATTTTTAAAGGAATTTAAGGAATTGAAAGGTAGATACACATGTAAGTATCTCTAAAAATTCTAGTAGCCATCCATTTACATGTAAAAATGATGATAATAATGTTAAAAATCTTCAAGAATCTGCAATTAAAATTAGTTTTAATATAAGTTCCTGAAAGTGGGATAACACAGCTCGGAGATGGATGCATGTAAAGAATATGTGGAAAGTTAGCATGGGAGCACAAAGATCACTGCTTGTTTCAAGCAGAAAGGCATGAGGTATTAGCCAAGGAGCTAGCCACGGGAGTATACGCTAGGGAAAATTTGGATTTAAAAGGTTTTTTGTATCCAGAATTCATTCATCCCTAACTGTACTTATGTTAGTTATATATACTCTAACTATCTTTACATAAAAAGGTTTGTTAATGACTCAAACACATGTGGACAGAGGATATTAGACCAATGCAAAACATTTTATTCAGAGAGAGATGAACTTAAGCAATGGCTTGCATAACTATTCCATCTATTCACGCCTTTGGGCATTTCTTTGCTTTTTAGAGTTGTGGCCTACTGGCAGGATTTAAAGAAGGATATGTTCACGAAAGGTTGGATAGGGTGGGAAGTCATTATAAAAGTCAGATAGTATTTTCCAGTGTGACCCTGGATGTAGCAGAACCCAGATACATCTGTGGTGTTCCTAAAAAGGCACTGGCAAATGAAAACCAAAGACAGGATTGAATCAAAGAAAGACTTTTAATCTTGAGCCTGTTTCCTGTAAAATCCAGCTTAATTTAAAGAAGAAACTTTTGGAACTCCATCACCCTTTAGAGCCAATGTCTATTGGTTCTGACACAGTTTTCTCTAAGCAGGCATATTAATGGACAAATGCTTCTAGGATTCACCTGTTTGGCACTCTTATATGGGTCTATATGAATACACAGCTTTGTGGATAGAAAGAGAAACAAAAACATGATTAAAAGACAATGAAGAGTAAAAAGAGGAATATTTTTTAAAATCTAGGAATTTATCTTTTGATACTAATTTTCCATGCGTATAGTCAAGAAAACAGGAAAAAAAATAGAAGTGTGTGATATTTCCTAGTGCATAGGATTATTTTTTCCATTTTTTTCATCAATAAAATAGATTGCTGATATCCTGTGAATTTTCCTGGGTGAGAGCTTCCTGTGAAAGTATTTCCTTTCGGAAGCCAAGTAAATATATGCTGGAAAATTACCTTGTTTATTGCTACTGATGATGTCTGCCTAGTGAAAATGTTTTTTAATTGCCCTTGCCTTCTTGACAGGCAGTTCTTATCATATCACATTATCATGTAATCTTCCAGGGCCTATAATATGGCATATGGGTTTATTAGTGGGTAGTGAAGTGACACAGTTTTTACTATACATAGAGCTAGTCAAGATGCTTGCAACCTTTAGCATCAGCATGGATGAGCAGTTTGAGAGCTAACGATTCCTATTTTTGCAATGCACACAGCTATCCTCAGCAATGTTCTCACTTTGGTGCGGTTTTTTATACCTCTAAATCAAATTAAATGATAAATTACGTATAGTAATCACATATAGTGTAAATTTTATACAACAACAGCTTTTAATAATAGATNTAAAAAAAAAAAAAAAGAGAAAAAAAAAGCTGTTTCATTTTATATTGGAAAAATACAATGTGACATCTGGAGAATAAATTGTTCAGTCAGCCAGAAATACGCCTTGTAAAAATTGCTTAGGTTTCTGTAACAAGATTATTTACTGCGACTGTTCACCTATAATACAGCACACTTCTGAAATGGACCTTTTATGAAACACATCAAGCACTGTGGAAATGTATTCAGTGCATTAATCTACAACACTACACACTTTACAACACTTTTAGAACAGATTTTGGAACTCAGACCATCTAATGAGACAAAGTTTTTTCTTTATATTCATTCCAGTCACGTTTTATGCTAAGCCCTCAGGGTATTTAACATAATGCAATAGGTTTTTTTTAGAAAATACAAACAAACAAAATGTATTACTTTTCACATGACTAGTGAGCTCAGACTGTTCTCTGCATGTCTTTCTGCTGCCTATATGTAAGGCAAATACCATGTGTATCTTTTGCTCTAGAGCTTTATAAATATTTAAGCACCTCAAAATGTGTCGATTTCTAATCATAGCTTTGTGTAATTAATGGCAACAAACTGATTATGATCATAGTAGAGCCAAAGAGAGTGGAACTGATTTACTATGGTCTAGATGTCTCCAGTGAAGTAACATGGAAAAATGGAAGCAATAAAAAGGGTGCATTTGTGCCCTATTTTAGGCGTTAGGTCTGCAAGGAGCTGCATGTTTGCTGTCACAAGGTGGTTTCTAACTCTGAAATTGTTAGAAGAGGCAGGATGAAAGCTAATTCAGGAAACATCCAGATGTAACAGTGAAAAACTAAATTCTATTGGTGATATGTGCGAATAGCTAATGTCTAAATCCCAAGCAGGATGACAATGATGAAACATTTGTTTTTGCCTGTAAAATAGGTTACATTCAACTAGTGAGATAGGCACTGAGTTAGGTTTTTAATGCAACGGAATAAATGACGGTCACAAAAGAAGGTATGCTTCTGTTTCTAAACACAGAAGGCAGGCTTTAATTGCTGTCTTGCCTGCAAGTATGAAGAGTATTCTCCTGACTGGTAGTAACATTACATAAATCACATGTTGGGAATGCTTGATTCAGACATTGGGTCTGCCATACTTTGGCAAGTCAGATTGTCCCAAAACAACATTTCTTCTCAAGAAGTCCATTATAAAAATGAGAATCAAGATCATAAAATTCCTGAGCTGTCAATTGTCATTAAGGATGTAGGTCGTAAGAGAAACCAGCTGGAGCATAAGAATGCAGCGTAAAAGCAAAAGGTATATAAAAATGCACTTATTTTTCAGTTTAGCTTTCCCTCTGTTCCAGCAACATGGTTTATAGGAAGCTCTCGGCACAGGTAAGCTATAGGTGTACCTGCAGGCTTTGGGGTACGCATTCAAGCCTGTCCAAGTTTCCTGCCAGTTTAACTTGCTCGTTATGAATTACCAGTCCAAAATGCTCATCAGCTTTACAGCATAGGATATTAACTTGGAGATTGCAACTGTGGATCGCAATTACTTCCAATACTTTATTCCAAGATACTACATTTTCTTTGTTGCAAGATGATGGTGCCATATGGAGAAGGCTAAAATTCACCGACTGGAGGAAATGAACTATCAGTTCTTGAATTTTTAGTTTGTGCTGTTGACTCGGTGACTGGTCTGAGATAACTTGCATATCATCTTGGTAGTCTAATATTAATTTATCTTGATTGTGGATTGTACAGTGTTTTGCATATACAAACTACTGTATTAGTGGTTTTGCTTTTATTTATAGTAAAACAAACCTTTATTAGGAAATAGAAGTAATTTATGGCAGCATGTGGTAATTGAGAGATGATATTATCAGCCAGAAATTGTCACCTGTCGTCTTGCTTTCAAAGATATTTCTTAATGTTTCTTCTGTGTCTTGCCACTTAAAATTAAATCATTCCAAGATTGTGAAGTATTTTTCTTTAGAAGCCTTCTGATGTTGTCATTTTTGTCAGTCTTCAGATGTTCAATTTTTGCAGCGCTCCTGATTTCCTACAGATTTTATTCTTTCTTCCCAGAATGATTCATGTCATTTTCTAGAAGCAGTGTCTACTGTGTGTTTACTTCTTCTGTCACCAGAATACCCATGCCACTAGAAGTCATACTGTTTCCTGTAATACCCTCTGATATCTCTGTACTTAAAAATGTTAGAATTTTTCTCAACTGCTGTTACAACATTCCTTTTATTTTCCACCTTTATTTTGCTTGATTGCTTTTACACTCCACTCCATCTTGCAGTATTGGCGCTTTATCTGTCTTCTGTGTCTTCTTTTAGTTTTGATTAGGTTTTTGTTTCATGTCCTTGATTTTCCATACACAAAATGACTTCAGGTTTATTGCTAGTTGAGATATATATGAAGAGCTTAAGCATGTACTAACATATACTGCACGTACTTATGAATGGCAATGAATGATATATTTCATGATACATAATACATATCCTACCAGACTAAATAATAAAAAATAAGTAAAAGATATAGAATAAAGCAATTGCTTTACCCAATATGTACTTTTATTGTCAAAGTAGCAAATAGAGAACTGAATCAAAGCCAACTCAGGGAGAAAAGTGCCACCTCTTCATGCAGAAATTCCGTTATACCCCTTAACTTTCCAGCTAAAGTTTCCCCAACAGCTACTGTGTTTCTCAACTTTTATGCCCCAGTGGTTGGTGCTGTTGCTTGGGGCAGCCCCGGGAATTGTGTTAATAAACTAAGAAACACATTGGGTATAGGAGCTAAAAATAACGTAAAAAGTTATTCTCTTGCTGCTTAAATTTCCTTGGATTTGGAATTTGATCTCTCCATCAGTAACTGGAATTCCAGCTCCATTACAAAATGCCTCACAAGAGGCGCACTCTGTTGCCCCTGATCCTCTGTGTCTGTGATACGCTGAAGGGGAAAAGACCCCAACTGTCAAGAAGATGCCAGCTATTCCTACACGGTGGGAGAGGGGGCTAGGCAGGCTCTTGGCCTGTCGCCAGTCCAGATCTTTTGCTACTGCTTTTCTGATTCGAGTAAATCAGGTGTTTAAACATACGATCAGCAAACTAAATATGAAATACAATAATATTAGGCAGAGAGAATACAGGGAGCAAAGTGGGGCTCCAGATATTACTGATGTTTCACTGTGCAATTGAATTAAAACCGAACCGGCTTGCTGAATACGTGTATATATCACAGTAAGAAATAGGAATCCAAAGAAAGTTAAGCTAACTCCCTGCGTTACTGAAACTGGCAGGGCTTTTTATGAAAGAACCACTGAAAAAACTGTTTCCCTGTACTCAGTCTACAGATGGAGTGCAGCAAGATGAATTTGCTTGTGCATTCATGGTTACAGTGTTAGAGAGCCTTTAGAACTTCCAGAGATTTTTCCTGTTCAGTTGTGATCCTGCACTGAACTGATAATATTCTTCTTTCTGTGCTCGGTAATCCTTGGTCAGCTCCCTGGACTTACAAGATCATTAATTTTTTTTAAACCAAATCCCAGTATTAAAATAAAAATCCACAAGAAAAGAACATGAAATAAACAAGCTGCTTCTCTGTAAAACTTCATATAAAACACACACATAAGCTAGCACTATCATAATAACTATATTATAAAGTATACTGTAAATCAATCCCTACATAGCAAAATGAAAAGACTACAGAAATGGAAAAATTCAAATATAATACTTGAAATAGCAAAACATGTATATTCCTGTATTAAAATTAGCATCCCTATGTAATAACCATTCGTCAAGCCTGCACAACTGCTATCCATAGAACCTGCAGAAAACCAGCCCCTAGTTCTGAAGGAATTTGGTCTTTGGCTCCAGTAGCAGCGTTAAATATTTAAATGCTTCATAGCTACTGTGACACCCGCCCTATTGGGCAGATTTCTTAGAGTTATGGGTGCAGATGTAAAGGAGAGATCCAGGTTGTGCTAATCTCATGTTCCCTTGCTGTAACACCACTGTTTAATACAGACCTTTGCCCCTTTTCTCTTTATGAAGCCTGAGTTGGTCATTCCCAATACATACCATATTTGAAAGGGAAGAGGATATGCTACTGTGAAATAACTATTTTGTGTGTTTTCTCTCTGTTGCAGACTTCAGCTGACGCCTTTCCTTCGCTGCATGGGTGGATGCAGGAGAGTCATGTAACCCTCGTAGTATTATCTGCAGCCTTCCCTCAGCCACATCCTCCCTTCTCACCTCCTTATGTGAACTGGTGAGTGGGGTCTCATGTTTTTGGGAAGACAAGGGATGGGTTGGGAACAGCAGAAAGGATCTCCTTACTTGACCCGAAAGATTGTTGTGGTCTCGCTTCATGAACTGTGTGGCAGATCCAGGAAACATCTCATGGAGTCTCTGTACAGACTCAGAACATGTACTGGGGTAAATAATTATAGGACAGGTACTAGACTTGGATTAATAGAAAGTTAAGGCTTTGGCTTGGAATAATGAACTTATTTGGGCTAGAGTAGTTCTGGGGGAGGTGGGGTGGAAATCGATATTAGCAGGAAATGTACCTGTCTAATAAGTGGGGAAGTGCCCAGCTGATTATTTTATTAAAGAATGTAACTGGGGATATCACGCTTACACTGGTGAAAGAAGGAAAAATGTGGCGTTTATTTTAAAAAAGTTTTCTCCAAGTGGTGGTGTATCAGTTCATTTATGCAATGGCTCAGCTAGGTCATTGTCAAAAGACAAGTCTTTCCATCAGATTCAAAAATCTAAAGGATTCAGAGAAAACCTATTGGTTGAAAAACTGTCAAATGTATATATTTCTCTCTGCTAAAATTTTTATCTCCTTAAAAATGGGCAGTAAGCTCTCTGAAAAGGGTTTTCTCATATAAAATGATCTTAAACATGTTTTTTCAAAATTATCTTTTTAACTGGCTATTTGAACATATGCAAACATTGTGTTAGTGTGTGGAAAACCATTTTGCTTAAATAGAAGAAAACTTGATCTTTCTCAGTACATCTTCACAGCTAGTAAGGCAGCTAAAAGCCTGGTAAGAAGTTGTACTTTTCCTTAATATAAATGGAACAATTTCCCTAATTCTCACAGTTCGTACCATGAGTTTTGACTGCATAGGGCTTATCAGCCTCGTGCGTGTGAGTATTAGGTTACTTATTTCTGATAAATCAAATACAATCCAATATATTAAAGAAAAACAACTGATGTCCAAGAATTAATACTACAGCTTGTTTTACAGTCCTACAAAAGAAAGTCCAGTCAGGAATTCTGCCTATGTCTACATATTAAAAAATGGACTAACTTTATAAGCAATATATTTCACATAACGGTGAAACAAGTTAAATTGTTTCCCTACTAATAGCAAGCTATGCTGCTAGGAATAAAACTTGAAGCTCCAAGTCTGCAAATACTTCCAATTTTCGAAGTTTTTCAAAGTATTTATGAAGATCTTAATCTTATTTCAGAATTTCATGAGATTTGTCCTCCTTAAGTGTAGCCTTTGCTACATATTTTATGTATATTACATATTTTAGACTGATCTAAAATCACACAGCTCTTTCTTCTACCCTTCCTCCCTTCTCTTTGAGACAGTTGTAATGAATTCAGTTGTTCTGCTCTTGGCATTTCAGTACATATCATCTATAGAATAATTTGCAGCCTTATGTTATAGTTTAAATAATTTTCCCTTGAAACAAAAGATTGGTACTCTAATCATTTATTGATTGACTAATACTGAAATACTATAGATCTCTGGCACATTGTAAATTAGTATTTTATATCTGATGCCACATTGCAAAATATTAGCATTCAGATTAAAAACAAGTGCATTCTGCCAAGAAAAGCTAGATTTAGGGCCAAAGCAATTGGATTTTGAAATACATTTATGCTTATTTTTTTTAAAGCATTTCAATTTTGGGAAAATGAAATTGAGACTAAGCTTTTTGCCTGGTACAGTGTACGTCACAGGTTTACCCAAGGGGATAAAAAAAAGCCATGAAGTTAATTTAGCTTCAGTACTAGACAAAAATCTCTTGGCTCACACAGGCAATGCTAAAGGTTGAGAACAGCTGCAGATCTCTTAAAATCATGCTTTTTCTGCAAAATCAGTTTTTGTATTTCTATATGCACCATCTATTTATAAATATTTCTATGGCTATGTAACTCTCTTTACAAATGGGTTATTTTAGTAACCATTTGATCCACATCGAATTTATTCAGTTTATTTCAAGGTCAGGATTAAATTTCAAGAGAAAAATACCTAGAGAGTGAGATTGTTCTTGGATGTTATTTCAAAAGGTGATCTTTCATGGGAGAATCTAAGTGGTTTGAAATACTGTCCATCCATAACTCAGTATTTTGAAAATACTTTTTATTAAATAGTTTGGATTTTCATCTGAGAGGAAAGTTAACAATGCTAATTTCTTATTTGTGGATTTTTTTTTGATGTTTATTAACACATGCTGTACTTACTGAATTCTCAGCAGAAGTTTTTGTAGTCATTAAGAAATTACTATTTCACAGAAATGTCATCTTATATATATATATATAAAATTTCATGCTTTAGCTCAGGTTGGTTTTGCTTTTGAGTACAAATCTCCCATATACATTCAGGCCCTACACCTCAAACCTATTTTAAGGAAATAAAATTTGTGCATAAAATTCATTACACCACCTTGATGTCATATTGCAGGAGGCAATTTGTCTTCTGACATTTTCCAAGTGTTATTTATGCTGAATATTGTTAGCTTTACACAAGCTGTAGTTACTGTGAAAATTAAACAGAGCAGCATGTTCTAATGTGCTGACCCTTATGGATTTTTTTGTAGGCTGTTATTCTTATTTTTACCAGCCCAAATGCATTTAATAGTGGGTTTTTTTTGGTTGTGGGTTTTTGGTTTTTTGGTTTTTTTTGTCAATTGAGTTAGTTCTGACAGAGGCTGCCAGTTTGGGGGTTCCAGTTTGCAGGTTCCATTGCTGACTGATGCCAGTAGTTAGCCCGCAGGATTGCTAAGTATGTATGTAGTAGCAGCGCAGCATGAATGTTTCCGAATATTCAATCCTAATGGACAAATACTACTAATACAGTAGTATTAATGGCTGTGAGCTCAGTAATGTGGTTAGAGAAATGGCTTAATATCTGTAAAAATGTCATAGGTGATCAGTTACTCATGGATTTAGTAGAATGGTTGTAACAACATATGCATTCTTCATGCCTGTAGTACATTTTTACCCTTTCTTGTACTGGGTGTATCTTTCAGCAAAGTGTGTTAGTGCACAGAATGTGAATAATGCCAAGGCTTTTCTTTACTTTTAAAATATTTATTAGCATGCTATTTATATTAATAAATTAGTAAATAAGAAATTATTTTCAGTGCCAACTGCAGTGGAGGCTTAAGTGTTCCAATTTTAAGACATCGTTCAGTTGAAGAACTATCATATAATTCCAGATATCACAGTATTACATGCTATAGCCTGTGTGATAGTAGAGCTTGATGTTGTCACCTGCTTGGTTTCTCTTATGTGGAGAGATATCCTAGCATCTGCCTTTGCACAGCTGCATGATTTGCTTCTTATCATATCACGATAATACATTTTCACTGCTCATGTATATAATTATCTTGCCTAGTATCTGAAGGTCTCTAGTATAAAATATCAAGTAGAAATACTCATATTATCTTGTGTTATCAATGAACTAGAAAAAATTGTTAGTTTCTTGAAATTCTTGCTTTACTTTTGAGATGTGTTTTGATGATGGTTTACAACCACCAGCTGATACTGAGCTCTCTCCCCCTTACACAGACACACACATGCATACGCACTCACATTTTTACGTGTTAGCTGATAGAGGGCATCATTTTGACTCAGTTTCTGAAAATCACATTTGTGTATAAACTACAGAGCACTGCTCTATTAAGAACCATGCTAGTACCACTGAGTCAATTAAAAATTCATGCAAATTTCAATTTATTTTAAGAGGATGTTTAATTAGCCGATCTTACATTCTTAGTTATCAAAACAGATGGAGTATAACATGAGTATTCATGACTACAGAATTATTATAGTTTACCTTCTCTTTGGCAGTTAATTAAAAATTTTGACATAAAAGGTCAATTTAGGGATAAAAGGTATTTCTAAAAGGATTTTTCAGGAATGCAATATAAATATTTTTTTTTCTGAAAATTTTCATAGACCATGTTTTGTTCTAAATCACAAATGTTTTTGTCCTCAGACGCTCTACTTTTCCACCCCAGCATCTTCAGTTGTCCAGATTTAATTGTCTGGGCAATTGTCAAACTCGCCAAGTTACATTCAAAATTGAGTGTCTCTGAGAGCCTGTCTGAGTTAGTGATTTTATTCCAATGTCGTTGTATGTATGTTAATTAAAAGGTCTTTCAAGTGACAGAGCTTAAGTCTAGAACTTCAAATTTGGCCAGAAATCCCCCCTCCCGCCCCCACTGTCATTATATATCATCATCACAATGCAAACGTGATTCTGAAATCACGATGATCACAATGAAAAGCTGGCCCGGGCGTGCCAGTCTGTGAACATGCATCTCCGTCACGACTTGCAACAACAGCTCAACCTTCCATTTTGCTGTATTTATCAATTCTACCAGTTAGCCGATGTTGGTTTCTGACAGCCCTCCCTGTTAACGCCGTGAAGAAAAGGGAGTACATGGACCAAAAAATAGAGCCCCAGCAGCTCTACGAGCGCAGTAGGTAGAGTTAACCGTTATCACAATAAGGTTATTGGGGAGACAAGCTTGCTGCAGCGCAAAGGGCACAGTTACATTGACGTGTTCCCTGAATCATTAGGGAGGTTAAGTGACTTCCTGACAATTACTTCAACGTTGTATTGAAAAATACTATTGTGTTTAAGCTGAGTGATCCTATAATGATCTACAGTGTTTTGAGGCCAGAGAAGCAGACAAAAATAATAGCAGTAAAAAGAAATTAAGAGCTTTCTTTTGGAAAGTCATAATTTTACTTCATAATTCCGCTTTTACAATAGATACAGTGTGACAGATAATTTTAAAATGCTGCGGGAAGGGATAGATATTTAAAATGTCGTAATAGTACCGTGAATGATCCCGAAGCAAAAAGTGTAGAAAAGATATTTTCCAGACTGTGCCCCTTTCTCTTAAAATCCACAAAGAGCATCGCTGTTAGAATGGAAAATGAGTATTTACTTTGGAAAATTGCTTGCTTTTTAAATAAGTCATGTTGCACAGGGTAGAATGGAATAACACACATCATAAATTAATGCTGTTAAAATGAATACTTGATATGAATCCTGGGAAATGTTCTTTGCCATCAGTGTTTGAAAAAAAAAGTAGGAGCTGTGCAGAAGCCAAACCAATTTGCATTGCTTGAAAACACGTAGGTTTCCCACTACTGATGAATTAGCAAACACTTTGGATCAGCTCCATCTTGTAGTGTTGTTAGTGTTTACCTAAAAAGCAATAGTGCAAGAAGGTACAGTATGTGATTTGGAAGTCAATCAATACTGAAGTTCAATAAAGAATTGTAAGTTAGAAGAGCAAAAAGAAATTAAATTCTGTGGACCTAAACACCTGATGTGTATCCTGTCAGAGGCCAACAGCAGTTGTCTAATACATGGTTTTCGTGTGCTTGTGAGAAGACATTTCTTTTATTTCATAAAAGTTCTTTATACCTGCTAGGCCAAACTGTCAATTATAGGATCTCCTCTCCAGTTTTGGATCTGTTCTTATAATTGTCAGCTGTTTTCTTTTTTTCTTCTTCTCCTGATTCCATTCCATTTATTTCTCATGCTATTGTCTTGCCATTGTCCCCATGAATGACTAAATTCTCAGTACCTGAAATACTCTGATTTAAACATTTTTATACTTTGTCATAAATTGATCAAAGGCTACTTTCTGCCTTTTCTATATGAATTAGTGTTTTATTTTTCCACTAAGGAAAAAAAAAGTCCTCTTTATGCTAACCAATGTAAATTGTGCATATTATTTGGGTAGAATGGCCCAACATCATTTTGCCACTGAAAAAGAGAGACATCCAGTGATGTTCCTGGGCCATGTGACTTCAACATTTAGGAAAGAAATGTAACAGACCTTTGCTTTTTTATGCATAGGATCATATTTTTCCAGGGTTTTAACTAAGCAATTCCTGTACTGTCTAGCATGATAATTGCCACATTGGAATGTTTCATGATCAGCATTTAAGAAATGGTCTGATGACGGTAAAAGTAGCTGGTAAAGATGGAGGAGACGAAAAAATCTCTGCAGGTTTCTTCCATAGAGTCTTTCCTCAGCTGTGGTATATGTGGCTGTAAACCTCAAACAGGAGTAACTGGGGAAGCCCCTTAGTTCACTCCCCAAGTTATCCCCTTCCCTTCCCTTCCACTCCGTGACCCTAAACTTGTCTTTATCTGCCCGGCAGCATAAACTCATACCTTCAGCTTTATAGCCATGACGAGTAATGTTTAAAACATAAGTACCTGGGAATTACTCTACTGAAGGAGAGCTCTGGTATGGCTTAGTCCAATGTTCTGACTAATAGGGGTCATTTGTGAAGTGCTCATTAAGGTTGTCTTAATAGCTGAAACATGGAGATTTAAATCACTTCAAGTAATTCTTTGTCAACATTAAGTAAAATTCCTAGTTTCAACCACTGTGTATCTCAAGAATTTATCTATGTGAAATCTAATCCCTCTGTGAATCTTGTTAAATTTATGGCCCTAGCAAAATGCCGTGGCAAGAAGTTCCAAAATCTAATTATGTGTTGTGTGAGAAAAATTATTTTCCTTTTATCAGTTCCTAATTTGCCCCATTTCAATTTAATAACTACCTCATTTTATTGTATTATGGAAGAGAAGAAGAAAAGCTCCCAGTTGACCTTCTTTATAGCTTTCATTACTCCTTAATACACTTTTTGTCATGCCTGTTCCTATTTGTCGTCTTTTCAAGAAAATAAACAAATTAAGAGTTTAAAAAGCAATTTATCCTTATTTAAGAGTTTTTCTTTGCTTCCATCATATTTGTCTGCTTCTGTGAACCCCATTTCTTCGATATTCCTTATGAGATGCGGAAAATCTATAGGGTTTTTAATCCACATTATTTCGTTCTTTTCCTTATATAGTAAAACTTTTTTTTTTCTTTTTACAAGCTCTTGTTCCAGCTACAGGCCATTTTTCAGGTCTTCACAATATTGGTTAGATGCCTTTCCCATAATATATCGGCTCAGAACTTGCTAAGATGAATGACTAATTTCCATTATCTCCAGAATGTACATTACTTTTCATTTATGAATATTGAATTTTTTCTGCGGTGGCTTTGACCTACACTATTAAGCTGTTTGAAAGATACTTATAGTTATCTCAGGACTTAAGAAACCTAAATAACTTTTTTCTCTGTAAATTTTACTGCCTTGTTTATTTTTAATTCATTAAGTATACCAAACACCAGATTTTGTCATCCTTGGGCATCATTACTGTTTTGTCAAAACAAGAAGTTCAAACAGATTTGGAGCTTGATAGAATTATGCAAAAATCTACATTCTTTCATAACTGTTTAACTGAAGCACAAAATAAAATCTTTTATGGTATTTGGAGACCTGTATTTTGGGACTAAATGAAAGAACTGGCTCTGGCATTATACTGACGAGATCCCAAGATGGACTTTCCAACCTGGTTTGGCTGACCAGGAGTGGACTCAAGATTTGTTAGCAGTCATCCACTGCCACGATCTCTTTTATCAGGATTGCACTGAAATGGCCTTAGAGTGGACTATACCTCTGAGCTATATGTAATATAAATGAGCCATTATAACTTAGTGATTTATTGTACATTCTGCCAAATTTATTTATTCCCCCCACAAATGGCTGGCAAATTTTATTCAAAACCCCTAGGAAACAGAACTGGAAATTTTGTGTTGAGCTTTGAGTATATCCTGATTAAGGGCCCTTTCTGAGTTCAAGATCCTTTGCAGTTGTTTCTATATTCTGCCTTTGAAATGCCATGGAAAGGATGCCAGGGTGTCTTCATCATCCTGATGGTAGAAATTCACTATAGCTCAGCAAGAAGGCACTGAACTGCTTACCGGGACTTTGAGAGAGCCCTTTCCTTGTTCATATTTCATGTGACACATAGATTACCTTCTTGACTTCTTATATTTCCTAAGTCTAAATGGTGCGCTATTTGTCTGATGTGCATCTTAGTCAGGATTCAGCATATTTCTTATGAATTGATTTAACAATTTTTGTCATCTGTTTATTGGACTTAAGGGGTCTAAATCTATCTGCCACTGAGCCGCACTGTTCCTTACCACTTAGCGCTACTTTTTCTTCCCCTTCCTTGGCTCTCTAGTGTGGCTGGTGCATCTTTGGCACTAAATCTGGCCCTGCTGCTCTCTCGACAGCCTCATTAACTTTATCCTGAGGTGTGGATTTTTGTCAGTAGCCTTTTCTGAACCCAATCTCATCAGCAGATCAATTGTAATTGTGCTCTGAAGTGGTCCTTGTTGCCATTATTAAAGCTAGAGTATTTATCCATTTGGGTTTTGGTACTTGGGTGCAAGTAGTACTTGTTCCTCCTGCTTTACAACCTCCTGACATAAGCAGTTATTTTTAGGTGCGTAACTTAAATTGTGAGCACCTGATGTATAAGAACTGCTTACAGAGCAGGAGTATGTCGTTACGGAGTGTGTACCTGCAGTATATGAGCGTTCCCATGAATTCCTCATTTTATTCTTCACTGACACTGTATATGCTTAGTTTCAAGGGCATCTCAGAGTGGCAGTGGGGGTGGGATGTAGAAGGCAGCTTGCTGCTGACAACTCTGGCATAAGCATTCTTTGTAACATACATAATTTGGATACCAGGCTGAATTTTCAATGGTAATTAACAGGTTGAGTAACCTCAGCAGTTGTTTATAAAGTATCTGCAGAAGTTGTTCTCTAGGGGGTGGGCATTTTAGTATTGAGCAATTTATACTCTGGCAGATACACTCTGTAAGCAGCATTTTACCTAGATCCAAATTCACATTAAATTAATATTGAGTTAGGTACAGGCAGGTTCCTCATCAAAGCATTAGAAGTAGAATTATTAAAAAAGAGAACTCTGATAAATTTGGAACAAAATGAGAACTCTAAAAATAACAGTTTTAATATTTCACATATGCATTTTTCTGGGGAAAAATATTGGTAAAAATATTTTTAATTAATGCTCCTATGTTCCAGCAGAAGTGAACCTATTGCAGAAGAGAAGTGCACAGAAAGCATGTTTTGAATACATATACTAGATCCACCGAGCTTTAAAATATGCCAACATTTGGCGTGTTTCTAAGGGAATTATATGAGCATTTGTATATATAAATCATGTAAAATGACTACTGCAATAATTTTTTCTCTTGTTTTTCAGAAACTCTTGAAGTTGATTTGGTAGAATTAGTGGCAAAATAATGTCTCCGCACACAAAATGGTCAGAAAGTTGTTAGTATATTTAGGCCAGAGAGTGAAATACAGTCCTAGTCAGTTTGTGAAGTCTTGTAGCTTTAAATGGTGATCAAAATTGCCTCCTAACATAAAGACCCAGGACTAATGAAATATATACCATAAGCCACAGTCTCAGAGGCATCTTCTTCAAACAAGCTAAATAGGTGCAAGGACCATAGGGTTTAGGTACTATTTCAGGCTTGGAGGAAAACTCTGTGTGTTCTGGAATAATTTAATGCAACATAATTGTAATTTACTTCTCTGACTGACTTGGCTGTTTGGAAGACTCTGTAAGCAGAGAGAAAGTCTCCCTACAGCGAAGACCCAGAAACAAAACCTAACAGTGGCTGCGTGTGTTGCTATTGACACCTACATCTGGCCTCTGCGGATGGTTTGTTTCAGATTTGAAGCTAAAAGAGCTAAATCAGCTGGCCAATTTTAACAAGAGAGAAACCAGCTAGGTACAACTCTATTTTGAAATGCTAATAATAACCTTTAATAGATTTCAACTAACAATTGGTATAATTTAGACAAAGTGCTGCTGCAGAGGTAAGAAGAGCTGACCAAGTTACAGCAAATCAGGCACCATGATGTGTTTCAAAAGCACTTGCGTCAAACCATCTAGATTCAAGCAGATATCACTATTGATTATCACTTATTCTACTGTGAGTACTAAAGAAGATAGCAAAACGCTCCAACGTATACCAAAAAGGATCATAGATTTTCTCTTTCGGGTTTTTGTGACTGGGAATAAAATGTGCTTCAGTGTGTTTGTATGGAAACATGTATAAAAGAAAGGAAACAGAGCAGGCTGGATTTATTCTCAGTGGAGAAAAGCTTAGGAGGTGAAGCCTAATAATGTCTATTAAAATGTCTTAGGGTATAATAAAGAGGGGTTGAAAAAAGTCAGAGGTATTACAACAAAGAGTTTTCATACGCATGTATTCAGCAGTACAGAGGTAATAAAGTGAGAATGCTATCAGTCTTTAAATCCAATGGCATTACTGGAGAAAATACTACACAAGATGAAAAAACTAAAGTTTAGATTTTCAGTTTCATCTATTGTGTTGCGATATCCTACAATGATGCTACATTGACAAAGAGATGTCCTTTTTGTACAGGTAAACAAGTATCACTTGCGTGGTATCTGTATTAAGTAATTTTGTGCTGTGTGAATTTGTTGAAGTTTTACTGGGATAAAATGCTAAGCAGTTATCCATTTCTTGTTGTTCTTGGAAATGAAGGGGAACATTGCTGTGTCGTGTCTAGGGGTGTACCTGTTAGAATTATTAAAAGTCTCCATGGTGGTTTGAAAACAGCTAGATTATAATCACAGCCTTGTTTATCCTTTGGCTACCAGTAGGGCAAAAAGAGGCTACGGTTAAGAGAATATTTAGCAATGAGTTGAGAATGTGAATGGATACTTTTGTGTGATTTTGTTGGTATGCAATGGGCTGACAGGGAAGGATGCTGTGTCTGTCTGTCTGCCAAGAAATATGCATTCTCAGGTCTTGGTATAACTCCTGTCTCCTTGGTCCATTGTTATTCTTTTATATTCTACTGCTACGCTTTATGGCTTCATGCAGCACGTGTGCTATAGGGGACCAAAGAATGTGGTTTCATACTGAAGTACAGCATGGTATTATCTGCTGTGATCTGTTTTTTTCTTGTGATTCAAGCCCATTTAAAGATGATGTGTAATACTGCCAAGCTTTAATTGACTGATATCACTTATGGATATTTATCATGCCACTGCTTTGGTTTCTTATATTGTATTCCACATAGCTAATCTGGTCAGCAGCAATATTACGGTAGTGGTGGTGTTGGGAGGACAAAATTAAATAAAGACTGAATTCTAGATTTCAGACCAGATCTTAAAAATTGCCTATGCTTTTTTCCATTTTGGCAAATCTGGGAGGCCTGAAATGATAGCCGTGAAGTAAAAGAGTAACGTAGTGCAGAAGGGGACTATTGTGGAAGTCCATATATTCACAAGCAATATAGAAAAGAAGAAGAAGCAGTTATTTTCTGAACTAGGCTGCTGCCCCATGACACTGATCAAGTGGCAAGTTTAACAGAGATCAGAGGAAGTGCTTACTCATTTTATGCTGAATAATCCACTTGTAGAACTCATTAAGATAAGATATTGTGGAAGCCAACAGTATAAATGAATTAAAGATGTAACACAGATTCATGGAATTAAGTCCAACTGTTATTAAATGCAATGGTCCACATGGAAACTCCAGCTCAGAAAGTTTTACTTGGGAGGTATACCTTGGCGAGGACCCCTCCAGACAGCTCCTGGTTCCTGGGCTTCAGTTATCCTCTCTTGGTCAATGTCATCGCCAAGAATTTTACTCTGATTCGGTGTAGCCATTCTAATCTTTGTACGATATCATATACTGTAAACAGTATCCTAGTTTGCAACTATAAAGATACCATCCTTGGGTTCTACATGGCTCTTTTACTTATGTGAAGTTACAAATTTGAGAATTCCTTCTGCAGTCGCTGAATTCTATACTCGCAGCGCCCTTTCTATTGTTTCAGAGTGTGTTAGCTACGCATCTATTGTACAGATGCAATGTGTACATTATCTCCCTTAAACATAGGTGCAGAAGCTTATAAACTGCCATTCTGATGTTCCTGACTGGGAAACTTGCCCTCCAATACACACATTTGGTACTCATACATTATCTTTTGGCTTCCTATCCACATGCCCATCTGTTCCGATGGCATTGTGCCTGCTCACAAGATGGTGTGCCAGCTTCACTAGACAATGATGCCAATCAAATAAGAGTTGCTGCGAGTGCTTTCTTTTCTAAAAGTAGCCCCTTTCAAGTGAAAGCAATGCTATAATGGTGCCACTTGTCTCCTTTTTCCTGTTTACACCTGCTGACACTTATCCTCCAAGATAGTGTTAGAATAGAAAAGGAGAGGAAGAAATGCCATGTGGGGTGACTCTGGATTGTCAGAAAATACAGGCAGAATCACAAGAACAACTTCAGAAAGCCATTTTAAACACAGGGCACACTGACCGTGTTGACCATGATGCAGATCCAAAGGAAGGCAGGAAGAAGTTTTTAACTGGAAAAAAAGTGTTAGAGAATAAGTGTATTGCTGGCAAAAAAAAAATAATCCTACTAACAAAAAAAAACCAAACCACCAAACCTTTATATATATATTACTTATATATGTACAAGTTTGGAACAGTAACCTATAAAGCTGAAAGGTCCAAGTGTAGGTAAACCTTTTTATTCTATTGCCTGTCAGCGGAGGGTACCTGTTCCACTCAGAAGAAAGTGAGAACCATACCTCAGCAAAATCTGACATACAAGTCAAATTGTTTGACAGTTTGTTATAAGATGTATAACCGGCTGGGACTAGAAAGAACCCACTTTCTTCCTTTCCATTTGTTATATAAGCAAAAATGAGTTCAGTATTTCACATCTGAATGTCTAGTGCCACTTCCCGTGTTTTCTGCTTCCTTTTGAAAGGATATCAACTCTGAGAGCACAAGCTTAGGCAGAATATATAGGCATTTCTATATAGTCTGCAAAGCTCTCAAAGGAGTTAGTATCCAGAAATTAGTCTGAAACAAAACAATGATAAACCAAGACTTGAGACGACAAATATTTTGAGCATTTGTGCTATTTTAAAATGTTTATGGACTATAACTGAATACGTGCTAAGATAATTATGAAAATTCTGACCAAATCAAGACTCTCTTCAAGAATATCGTGTAATTGTTTCCTTCAGAATGCTTGCTCAACTTGGTATTTTCCCCATCCCTAAATGGACCTAGTAGTACCTTATTTTTAACTGTGAAGTCAAGAGCTAATTATTGAATTTGCATAGCATATGGTAAGAAACCATGAAGCAGTTCCTGAGGTGCACAAACCTTGCATTATTAATCCACAGAATTACGGGGGAAAAATTAATCTTACACAGAAATAAAGAATAGCTCTCAGTTCTTACTTATGATGATCATCTTGATACTTGAAAGCCCCTTAATAGCCCATTAGCAACCCATTATAGCGATCTTTCTGCTAAGGTGACCATCTCCTATAATGACAGATGTGATTAAAAAGAATACAGCTTCATAGCTTTCGGATTGATTAGCAGTCAATACGGAATGCGGGCATTCAAATGGCAGAAAGAGAAGGAACTTGGATTATTGTTTCTAAGAACAAGCTGGGGAGAAAGCAAATAAAAGCTGACTAAAGGACAACTAACTTTTCACTATTCATGTATAGTGCAGCCCATAGAGCAACGTGGTTTCAAATTCTCAAATGTACGTGTTAAATACAGCAACAGAAGAGTGATTGTTGTTACTATGAAACAGCAACTGAAGATATCAGTCTCTGCACAGGGTCCTCATAACTTTTCAAATTATTTTTATCATTATTTGTTTTCTAGTGGAATGTTGATGCTGCAAAACAAAACAGGAGAGGTATCTATACGGAAAAGGACAGTTTCTGAACTCTTAAAGTCAACACAGACAGTAAGAAGGGCTAGAGATTAAACAGTCACAGAAGGTGAAGTGAGCTGCCTAAAGTGTCCAGAAAATTAAATATCAGATATAGAAATACAATCTGGCTTCTGAGTTCCAGTCATATGTCCTATCTGGGTCAAACCATTACCTTTTGGGGGCAATAGGTTGGATAATGTCTAATTAGCTAATATTTTGAAGTGATTGGACCCGGGTATGTAGTGATAGGACCCAACACCTATACAGAGATAAAAAGGTAATAGTCCATGAACTCTTACTGGCTCTGCAAGAGAAATACAAAGTTTTATGTTCATAGCTGAAATTGATCTAGGAGAGTATCTGATCACTGTTCATGAGTAAAGATGTTTCACAATTTAAGAGTCCTCTTTAGTCATAGAAAATGCATAAAATCTCTATTATATGAAAAATCCTGAAAGCCAACTTTTACATTTCACTCTACAGAGAGCAATAAAAGTCAATCATTGACCCAGAAAAGATCAAATAAAGCTTTACTTATAGTTTACATTCAAACAATTTGCATCAAACGTTTTCTGAAGGGGAGGGGTGTGAATGACTCATTGGAAAGTGTAATCTAGAATAACCCTTGACCTTCTGCGCTCTCATTCAGGCTGTTGCTACCCACGGCTGTTCATTTAGTGCAAAAGCAGCTCCTTTCTTTTAAGGCAGGCTTGAATCCATTGCGTACGAGCATTATTGGGACATGGGATTAACACACTGTAAACAAGGTTTATCTCATCGCAACTCGTAGCAACAGACTGCTATGTAGAACTGTAAATTGTCATGAAGCTGTCTCCTTAATCCTTTCTGCATTCATTTTTATTAGATTTCTTACTGCTTCCTTCACTCATGTTTGCGGATTATTAAAAGTAAGAGTTTGGGAAAATGCAGTCTTTCGAGCTGTCAACTCTGACACTACTGCATAGACAGAATACATATAAATAAAACCCCTCCTAATATTTGCTTTAGTATTTTCTAGCATAGGATTGTGTGTAATTGTGCTGTTAGCTGCAGGTCCCCAGGTGAGATTGGAAGTGATTTTGTCTCCCTTATCGTGGTTTGATGGCTTTCATAATACCAAAGGAACACTTGTTTATTGGAATGGCAGGCTGGGAAAACTACGAGGTTGATGTTGAAATCGCTTTGGTTTGTTAAACTCTTACCTTCATTTCCATTTTAACTCTTCAGGCTTTCTGAATTTGTCAGCAATAAAGCATCTCCAGCAATAAAAGCAAAGTAATGGGAAGAACAAGGGAATCTTGTTCAGGGCAGGGGAGGAGCAGGAAGTTTGTTTACTCCATAGAGAGATAAGGGAGAGATGCGTGGCATACCATGCTATAATCAGAGTTCTTCTGTAGCTGTGTAGCAGCTTGGAGAAGTTATTAATTTAATCAAGAATGGAAGCAGACAGAGCACACCTATATCTTTAGTGCAGCCCTTTCTCTGAAGTTCAGCACAGTTGCTTAAGAGTAATACCATTTTTATATCTGTTTGCCATAGCTGCCCGGAGCTTGTAGGAAATCTCCCTGCCTTGTCCCGGAAGGAGAACACTCCTCCTACTCCAGCTTTTGCGTTGGGATAATCTTTCTATTATTCTTTTAGGGTAAGATAGCAACCCTTTCTCATTGCAATTTCTCTGCCACTTATGCCAGCAATTCCTCTCTAGAATATTTGATTCTTTGATCAGATGGCCAAAGTGCCTTCATAGTGCCCATTTCCCACAGCAGGTAACTGACAAAGCTAACCAAAATTTTTATTTCTAACTCCTGCATAGCTTTTCTTCTCTAGAAAGCAACAGCACCCCCAGCCCTCCTTTACAGAAGCCTGAAAAAAAAAAAGTATTTCTTCTTGCTTGCTGGGTTTTTATGGGTTTCCCATTCCTGATTCACAGCTGTCTTTCCTCCAGGGTAGAAGACCACCCCTGTAAATGGCTTTGCGTGCTGTGACTCCTTAGGGAATTGTTACAGGCTGTATTTCTTCTAAGCCCCATCAAGGGACTTATATAAACCTCCTTACACTGCAAGTAGTTAGTGTATCATTTGTAGTAAGCTGTTAGGAATAACGCACTACTGCTTCAAACCAAAATCTAATTAATCACAGACGTGAGTACAAGTGAGCAACTGAATGGAGATGAAAAGCATAATTTGCAAAAATGCCTAATTATTGTCAGATTATCACAAATTTCAAAATCTCTTATGTATCTAAGTCACTTTTGAAAGTGGGAATGCAGCTCCTATGTCACTTACATACGTTTGGAAAAGTTATATACCAGTTCTCATTTCTTCCATTGAATCTATTACATGTTGAATGGTTTATTCGCAGCTATCTGAAATAGTACAGACTAGCACAGCACAGGGTCATTAAATGTTAGGCCAGTGTTGAACTGGACCAACTGAAATGCATGTTCTTGCCTGAGAAGGGAGAAAAGGAGGTTTTACTGTGCTTTGCACATGTATGTTTTATGATAAATGATATTCACATGATTTACGTTCATTTATGGGAGACCCAGTGTGTCTAGTGGTGTCAGGATAATTAGGGAGAAATATGTTATGGTTTACAATGAACAGACTTCTGTATTCTTTTAGGAGTGAGGCTGGGTATGAGAAGATAAATGATCAGATTCATTATATGTGGCTTTACACGTCTTTGAATTCTGACTGAATCTGCAAAATGGAAAGGGCAACATCATGTCTTAGGGTGCACTAAAATAAGCAAAGCTTTTGAAATATGCATCTTTACCGGCGTCGGGGAGTTTTGAAGAGCAAAAGAGCAAGGCGGCTGGCTAGTCTTCCTCAAAGGGGCGTTTTTCTAATGGTGTGCCACCTTAATTTTTACTTGTAGTTTGGTGAAGGTTTTGAGATACAAAATTGCTTTATTGCCTGATTGCCCTGCAAGGGGATAATTCCAATGTGGTCAGTAGCAAGGGTAGGCTAAAGCTGGCACAGCCGTAGCAGAGCCCAGGTAGCATTTCCTTGTGTTTGCCCACGGGATTGAAGGCTGGTGCCATACTGGACAGAAGAACACAGCTGAGGGACGGGGCAGGAACTGGAGCGGGATGTTCTCATCAGCCAGTTAGTCCATGCTTCTGGGAAACCTTGCAGGGATCTTGGATGCGTGAGCAGACCCTGGAGCAGAGCAGGTCTCTAGAAGAGTCGAGGCACAAATTTGTCTCGTTCTACTTCTGCCCGCACCAGCACCGCACAGGCTTTAGCCCCAGTTGCTCCATGGTCAGATTTAGACTCCATGCCAATGCCTTCTTAGTGACACCGCATGAAGCACGTTTGGGAAACTAATCTTAACAGAAGTTATGTAATAATGGAATAGTTTGCCAACGTCCTTACTGGTTTATGTTTGCTGTTGCAGTCGGGCATGCTGGGCTGGATATGCTGTGGGCAGTTTAATTAGATACACTCATTAAATTATTAAATCTACAGTTGAACAAAGAGGAATTAAAATAATAAGGCAAAGAGACTAGTAGTTATGATAAATCAAAAGTAGTTGTTGTGTATATATGGTTCCTCTGCAGTTTAAAAGAAGAAATAATGTTGCCAAAACCATTAAATTGTAATACCTTTTAAAGAATGCAAATTTTAAGAAGGAAAGAGCCACGGTCTTCGAGGTGGAAGTGGATGGAATGAGAGGACTCAGTGGCAAAACAAACTTTTAAATGAAAAAACTGTTTCACGGTCCATTCTTGCTACCATGCTTAGAAGATATTACAGAGCTGGAGAAGGGCCTAAAAAGAGCAATCTGAAACAGTTCTCAGGGATTTCAGGAACTTAATTACAGAAAGGGAAATCAGAAAAACTAAATCCATGAAAAAAGAAAATAAAAGGTGACTCTACTGGTGTATTTAAAATCCTGAAGGAACAGAAAGCATTGACATTACAAGATACTTTGTAATTGTGGCAAATACAGGTAGTTGGGGATGGGAATCACTGCTGGAAAAAGGTCAGTATGAAAGAATTAGGGACAAATTTATTTACATGTGGAATACAATGAAAAAAGAACAAATAAATAGAAGGATCTGACAATGCTAAAAGTTGTGTGGTAAATGGAAGAGGAACAGGAAAGCATATAGAGGAAGAGATGTTGTGAGACATGGTTGTTATATTAGGGGCTAGCTGAAGCTAAAGGGGGTAATGTGTTGCCTAGTCTTCTATCAGTGCTTCCTAATGTAGTTCGAGCTGTAAAAAATGATCCGGGCAGTCGGTGTGCTCTCCAGCATTCACCCTGACCACCTGGCTGCTGCTGCTCCTTTATTCTTCCGTGTCCAGACTCTTTCCTTGGTTGGAACAGCAGTGAGCAGGGCTTAGCCTTACTGCATCAAGAGAAGCCTTTTTGCCTCTAAAAGTAGCATGGACATATTGTGCTGTGTGTGCTGTAAAGCATCACCTCTTGGAGACAAACCATTACATTTGCAATGTCAGCTCATTTGAAAAGGAGTGTATCTTCCTAGGTGGACATTGTGGATGTTAGGAAAATCTGCAAGTGTGAACTGCAGAGACCCATGCTAGCATAGGAAAAAAACACCTTAATAATCATTAGTTATTAAAAATCTCACCATTTCAAACTTATTTACAATTTATGTATAAATGCTGTGAAATGTTTCACCTTCATTCATACGTGTTTGATTGCCATCGCCTGGGGCAAGCTAACTTGCGTAGTAGAGGATTCCAGCTCCAAAACCTTAGATTGCCACTGTTTTCACTAACAAACTAATACAGTATAGTTTTCTGATTGTGATCCCTTAGCTATGCAGACAAATGAATGAGAAAGTCTTATGCCATCTGATAGCAGTATTGTTAGCCCCAGATATTCCAAAGGCTTAATGCTGCTTTTAAAAAAGCACAAATTCTTAATGAAATAATAAATGTTGGCTTCGCTTTATTTCATTTTGATTTCTGAGTACAATTTAGGGAACATTCCTGTTGCATTTTTCAGCCTTTTTTTTTTTTTTCCACAGCAAATAAAGTGTAGAAGTAAATTCTCTCTTTTTTAATGTGAGAAAATCAGTGTGTTCAGTGGGTAGGGCATTCTTGTTTCCTATGTTATATTTCTGCTTCTGCCATGGCCCTGTAGGGTGATTTGGATTAGCAGTTTTCCTGTACTTACATGCTTTGCAAAGTAGGTTGAAAGCTGTGGGTGTGGGATACTAGAGACCAATCATGTTATAGGGTTATCCGGATCCAGAAGATTTTCTTGTGTCCCAAATTCCTGGTAGGCGTATTTCCTGTTTTCTCATGTACACCAAGGAGCCACAAGAAACACTGGGTAGTTTGTACTCTCATCTCTCCTAATCCTTGGCGTCGTTCCTCAGACACTCTGTATATCTACGAGCATAATGCATTGCTTAGCGTTTACCTCTGTTATGTTTATATAATCATTATCCTGGCTTTCAGTAGAAGTTTATGCCAGTGCTCCGCTTGTTTGGAAACATTTTCTTCATTTAATTTCATTTCTCTTCTAAAATAATTAATTTTGAAAATGAAGTTCATATTTTATATTTCCTGGTCAGTTCTTGCTCAGCCCTGGAACGCACTCTTTCCCTCCCAGTCACCAGTGTATTTGTCTTTTCCTTTCTGTAACCTGCGAAGAAATTTGCCACAGTATCCATTCCTCCAAGTATTTTTGTTTAAGTTTTTGCTCTGAGTTGGTCTTCTCTTAGTTTACCTTAAATGTAACAATAAGCACCTCTCATAAAAGAGACTTTCAAAGAATACCAGCTATGATTCAGTAATACTAACTTTGTTTTCCATTTCTCACCCTTATGAAACAGCAGAGCTTCAATTTTTGTTACTAACTACTTAAGTTTCTTTGGATTATAAGTAACCTATAAATCATCTTTGAACCTGTTGCTCTAAATCACCGATATTATTGGTGAGGGGAGGGCTTTGCTTTCAAAAAGCTTTTGTTCTCACTCTAAGTGAAATTGCTCATAGCATTTTAAATGTGAACTACAAACTAACAGAGTTTCTCCTTAGCAACTGCTGTCTCTGCCAGTGTATGAGCTGTATTCTGAGATTTGAATATGCAAAATGACTAGGTCAGGCTGTCTTGAGGATATAAAAAATATTGGATGAAGTAAAATTTTGCCTGAAATGAAATTTGCAGAAAATCAAATATCTGTTGTTTAGTTCTAAGCAGATGTTGAAAAGGTTTTCCTGGATGCCGTCCTTATTGATAGTATGTCTTTTGATCTGAAGCCAAATAAGAAATCTGGATGTTAGTCTGGATTTGGAAATTTTCCTTAAATAAACGTATTAGTTAAGTATGTAAATCTGCTTATCATCACTTAAGGAACGTTGCCAGAGTAAGAAACATCTGGAGCTCAATATCAGCTAACTTATTAATTCACATTTTTAGTATGTTTCATCCAGAGTATTGTAGGATTCTGTTATCTCAATTGCTTAAGTCAGCTTTATCTAAAAGGCAATTAGTTGTACGTTCTGTTGTTTACATTTAGACTCATATGAAATCCAGGGAGTATGGTTTTATAGGCCTAGTTACTTAGCTTTCCGGATCTGCTCAGAAGTAGGCCAATACGCACTGTGGTATGAGTAAATCAGAGCTAAAATAATCATGGCTTTGAGACACCAGTGCTTTCTTTCACAGGAGACAGATTCTGAAAATTAATTGTTACCGTTAAGGATTATGAATTACATGGTCTGGTTTATTTATCTGAACTCATCACCGTGTAATTCCAAGAAAGGATTATTTGACCTGTTCTTGATAAGGACGTAAGTACAGATATCAATACAGCCTTCTGCCATAAAGCTTCCTCAGTTTCATGACCGCATTCCCCCTTGAGCTTAAAAGAAGCTTCTCAATCTAGTTCAACTTTTAAATCTACAGCAAAGCATTTGAATGTTAGCATTTTCAGAACTGTCAGATGCTGAGTGTGTTACAGTGTACTTTTGCGAGCACAGATGACAGGTTTTATTAACCCCTGACACGTACCTTGTAGTTATTGAAGTGAGAATGGCTAAGGGTTGAACCTTTATCTGTGCAAAGCCTAGTAAATGAAGGAAACGTTGTTTAAGGAAATATTATGTATTGGTGGTGAGAAATTAGCATAAATATCTACACACAAAAAACCCATGTTGAAACTACGAGTCAAAGCCTTAGAACTGCACAAGCAAGCATGGAATTTGCACTTCTACATAATTATTATGGAATCTACCTAGTTCACATACTGTCTTCGGCTCTGCAGTTACGATGACTATGGGGAAAAAAAGTGCGTAAATTTCTCTGTGTATGAATTGCATGCACATAATCCTGAAACCCAGGTAGCAAGATTTATTTTAAGAATATAAATATCCCTTTGTTTCATTTTTTTGGAGCGAAGATTGATGGTAATGGTATTGAAGTAAAACTTTGCAGACCTGCTGGAATTTAGGAAATGTATGAGCTCCGATTAATATCCTAAACAGATCCAGCCCTTTCTAGGAACTTGCTAACAATGTAAGGTAGTTCAGGTATTTGTACCTTAAAATTAAAGACTGTTTTAGCTGCGTGCTGCTGCAAGAGGATGTTCCTTTTGCCTTCACTCCAAGAGAAGAGGGGTTAGGCCCGTACCAGAGCACTGTGTGAATGCTCTTTTCTCAAGCGCTCTTCAATGTCCAGTGGAGTCCCAGTCTGCAGCGGTGGCTCTGGTGTCCATGGGCAGACTACGTAACAATTTGTGATTACATAGTGCTCGATGTGGCATCTGCTGATCAATTTAATTAAGCTTACAGACAGACCATCATGAACAGTATCACTATTTTTAATAACTTGATTGTATGTAATGGCTTTGGAGCCAGGATTGCTTTGCTGTTGGTTGTACTTGTCATTGTGGAAGGGAGTACTGGTTCACAGTTTGAATTCCTTGGTGCTGCCATAAAATGAAAGCTAAATAATAATATTCATAATAGTTTGGAAATATGTCAGGTGATGACTTTTGGTTTTTAAAGGTGATTTTCTTTCTAATTCTTGCTGCTTCTCTGGCTATGGAAAGTTACATCAGGGGGAAAAAAAAGAGTTGGCCAGTTTTTGATATATACCAGGAGAAGCTGAAATATGGTGAATCCATGAAAGAATTTTAATATTAACTGAGCAAACAAAGCTCGTGGGTATGAGTCTCTGTTACTGTTTAAATGATCTTTATGTTTCAGTATTTTAATAAGTGGAAGTTGCTTCCCAGTGTACCTACTGTGTGAGTTAAGCTGTTCCAAGTCTTTTTCCTGACTCCAATCAATTAAGTATATAGTGTGTCTGGATATCATTGTTTGTGTATTTATACAGTTGCAATCTCCCTCTAGAGAGTGTATACGTTAGAAGAGACTGTTTCTCAAAGGAATAGACAAAATAGAACTGGAGGGCAAGAAATTACTAGCACAGTGTTGAAAAAGCATTTCCTATGTGAAACATAAAGTGTCTTAATTTGTATCATATCCAGTAATTATATATTGTGTTACTCGGCATGTCATGTATTACTTGTTTTATTTCCTTATAATAAGTTACATTTCTGTATAATAGATTATCATTTTCTACTGGTCAAGATGAAAAAACAAGGGGAGTATAACAATATAAATAAAACAAAAGTAATATTTACTGTCATACAGACATGTTTCCAATCACTTATTTTTTTAAAGGAATCTCAGTGTCTGAGTGAGAGAAACCTCTCATATTTTAAAAACCTTCTCACGTGCATCTCTGCATTGGAAAAGAGCAGTGGAGTCAAAGTAATCTTTATACTGGCTTTCTTATATACAGGTAAAATATATTTAACAGGGAACATTACTGCTATTTTCTGTTGTGATTTTATTTAATTAATGTTATTTCATCTGTACACAGATGACATACTGGGTTGGGTTCATAATGCATCTGTTATTGTGAATCCATTAACTTCAGGTGAGATACAGCAGTAGACACAAGCTGAAACCTGTTCTTTGAATCAGATTACACCCATGTGTAGACTTATTTGTAGTTATGTTAGTTTAGACCCTCTCCTTCTCCTGTATTCCCTTTCTTAAAAAAGTGAAGCAGCTTACCCAAATCGTAGGGGAAAGCTAATAAATATTATGTAACGAATCAGTTATCTGAAAAGAAAGAAATCTGTGATACAGTTAATAGTTTTTCATCTACTTTGGGTGAAAGACTTGAACTTGGCTGGTGTTCTCCTTGCCTTATTTGTTCTGGAAGAAGCATAATAGGAGAAGGTGAGTCATTAGTGTGTTATAGGAAAAATGCAGCTCAGTAGTGCATTCTATTTGTGAAGCAGACTTGCTGAAATGTGTACTGTTAGGAAAATACCATGGCATAGGGAGTGAAAGGTCTAAGAATACTTTTCCAGCCCCTGAACGATCAGTTGTGTGTGTAAATGATCACCAATGTAGCTTTTAGGCTGAAAAGTTTTGACAGGAGTGTTCAAACAACTTCCATGGAGCACTGCAAAGACAAATACTCTTTCTAATGTCATTGGGGGTTACAGATTGTTATTTGCTGAATGAAAATGCTTTCACTCACACAGAACACAGAATTTCATCACATTCGTATATCTCGAATGTGCTGTTGACAAGGAAGATATTTACTGGAATTCATAACGAATTTTCTTGAGTTCTTATCGTGGTTATAGGCCCTCTTTCTCTGATGTGTCACTCAGCAGGTGTCAGCATTGAAAATGCGAACCTAAAATTTTCACATGGAGTTTTCTCTGTTATATTATTATTTTTTAAGAATAATAAGTAGTGTTTTTTGTTGAACCCAAGGAAGAATTTTGTGGTGACTGTAGAATGTGATTCTGTAGAGGAACAGTGTGTAGTAGCAAATAGCCAATGAATCATACTTTCCAAACAAAAACTAGCATATAAAAAAGATCAAGGTTTATTACGCCTCACTTACTATCAAAGAAAAACGCACTGGCAGATGCAGTGTTAGCAAATTCATGGTGCACTGTTCACTTTTCCACAGCAGATGAATGACTGTCATTGATAGACTGGTCAGACAGGCTAGAACAAGATATCATTTATCTTTTACAGATCAAGGATTCACCTGCTTTCTTTTCCAAGAAAAACATGAAAGCTGGAATGAAGTTTTATTGGAAGAGATGCACCTTCATTGTCAATAGCAGGAAAATGACTAGTGGAGTGACAGAAGGTAAGCTCAATGTTGGTGTTTAATATTTTATTGCTAAAAGGCATGGAATTCTTTTGAGTCATTCATACTTTTAAGAGCAAGATTGAGCAAGACTCAGTGTTCAGTACCAAGTGATGAGGCCAAATGATTTTTCAAAATTTACTGCCTGGAACAAAATCATTTAACTGCTCAGTATATCTCAGGGTGTGTGCCATGGACTCAGCAATATGGAAAATAACCATGAGGTCCTTCTTTTACCATCTTTTCTCCTTCTAGATGGATGGTATTTTTCTTTATGGTATCCCTAATGACTCTTTATGTTTGAGGGACATTCCTCAGTATGGTTAAAATATTCTCAAAACCCACAGGTTATCTCTGTACATTAGAAAGAGCCCATCCACATTGGTAGAAAACATCTTTGATCCACATGCCTCCCCCCACAATTAGACTGTACCTTTTAAGTTCAGGAGGAATGCCATAGTAAAATGTTAGTGTAAGGATAGGTTTTGTGGACTTTGATTGTCTTCCAATCTCTCAATTTTACTGACATAAGAAGTACCCTGCCTATATAATGTACTACTTCTGTAAATTCAGAAACAAGGTAATGCCTAAAAAATACATTTGAGAGCTAAGTGCCTGCTTTGGTTTGATTACAGAAAAAGGTTGAAAAAAATCTTTGTCTTTGAGTTCCTACTGTGCAGACTAACTCATCTCCTTGTTCACATTAGTGCATTTCTTTTGTAATACTAAATGTAAATTGGGGTTGGAGAATTTGATCCAGTGATAGCTCCAATGGGTACTCACTAAATTTATAGTAGGAAGAGGCAATAACTTAAAAATATATGAAACAAGCAGAAGATGAACTTGGTGGTCTTATAAATCTAATTTTATCCAAAGACTTCCAAATCAAGCAAGGACTTGCAGAGAAAAACAAAACAAAACACAAAACTCTTTACATAAATATCTATTATTCTCAAAAAAAAAAAAATAGGGCACTTCAAAAATATTAAGGGAAAAGGTTTTGTTTGCTGCCATGCTGTCTAAAGTGTATGGCCTTTGCAGTGAAGAAAACCAGTATAGAAAGCAACTTTTCTGCTGAGAGCTGAATAAACAGTAAGCTAATTGTGTTTCACTTGCAAACTATTAAATTTGTGATAACCCTATTTAAACACCACGATTCTCTGCTGTACTTATCTGATATAATTCTTTATTTGTGGTATGGCCATGTCCTTTTAATGTATGTTGTCACATCTCTGATAAAATGGAATTGAGAGTGATGACAAAACCAGAAACATCTGGGAAATGAAAGCAGAAAAACTAAGTGTCAGATAGCAATCAATGGATCACTTACGGCAATTATGCTTGGGAAATGAAAGTAGTTCGTATGATGTAATTTGCAGATGATCAGGCTGGTGAAGGGAGTCAATGCTGCTTCCCTTAGGCTGTTACGGAGATGTCTGTGCAGATGTCTGTCCCAGAAATGCCACACATTCAGGAGAAGCTGTCAACTCCCTGAGGTACCACCCGCTTCAGAGGAGACAGAAGAGGGCGTATGCCCTGTGGCAGCGCCGTCCATTAGAACAATCTGTGTAAGCTGCACTGTAAAGAAATGAGCAAACTGGAACAGAATGAAATCTGAATTGTAAAGCACGGAGAAGTTCTCCTTCTCGTCAGTTTAAGCTTCCTGGCTCAGTCCAATCTCGACACCTCTCCGGCGACACATAACTGACTCTGTTTTGCCAGGTCTGTCCTTTCCCATTTGTCCAAGTTTACTTTTTTTGTCATTTCAACTTAGCCCATTTTCCTTCTTTATGTTTTCTAGTGCAATTAACTTAGTGATTTTGCTCTTTTCCTTTTCACATCATACCAACTAATCACTTACCTCTATTTCTGCTGCCTCAGTTTGGCTAATGTTTCTCCTGTGCAACAATACAGCTTTATGCTTCCCCTCCTCTTAGAGTTCCCCCCCCCCCCTTATTATTTATTAATGGATTGCACAACTCTTCACCAAGAACCTTGACATATCTTAAAGACATTCAATAATTAAGCCCCACAATGGGCATCCCTATAAAGGATGCAATTATATTATCTGTTTGCCAGATGGCTAACCAGGAGCAGACATAAGTTAGGTAAATTGCCTTGGGTTAAAAGTTGGGGAAAGGCAGCACTGGGAATAGAATCCAGAGTCAGTTGAGTTTCTTTGCCAAAAGCTTGTAGTACTACGAAGTACATATACCAGCTGTTGGGGAATCACTGTGCTGGCCCAGAATTGTCCTGTTCTAGCTTGGAGCTTAAGATCTATTATTGAATAGGCTTTCAAACTCAGTCCTTGCCCTTTTCTTTCCTAAGGGGACAACAGAAACATCTGAACATGTAAACTTAAAAGTCTGCCTATGTTTTCAGGTCTCTCCTGTATGAGTTCTGTACGTTAGTGAGGTCTGTACATAGCTGGATTTTTTTATTCTAAAATGTGTATTACCAGCAAAACCGTTTCAAGAAGAGAAGGTCATTGTCTGTCTGTCTATCTGTCAATCTATCTGTCTATCTTAGCGTGAGCCAGTCAGACAGCCTGTCCATAGCATCAAAAAGCCAGGCTAGATTTGTTATCTGTGTGACCATCTGGACTACATACTGAATTCTCTGTCACCATTAAACAGATGAATCACACTTTGTAAATAGTGACTTTAAGGGTTTTTTTGCTAGAGCTACTTGTTTTGTGAGGCTGGCAAATTCTTCAGCAGTCCTTGTAAGATTAGGTCTTGATGTCCACGTTCATCCTATTATCATGTGCATGACCCTCTTTGGTATGTAGAATATTGAACAGAACTCCACCTGTAGACTATTCGAGATGCAGGGTTTGCAGCACATTTATGGAAGCATTAACATGGCACTCTAAGGATTCTCATAAAATATTTTAGGATCATTTTAAGCCTTTGGGGGGATGGAACAGTGTGACATTGCAGACTCATAGTCATTCCATGATCAATTAATAAACTGTGATCTTGAAATCTCATTTTTGAGTAGACATTCTCAATTTTGCTGGGAATTAATCTACGAAGGATAATTCTTATGATGGACAAAAGCACTGATTCTCTGCTGCAAGAGCTACAGGCCAAAGCATGATCACTTCTACAAGGTTGGTCCCATCACCAGCCATTGTGTCTCTGCTCTCACTGTCCTAAACTGCACCGCGCCTGTGGAGGGAGAGCTGGTGTGCAAAATATGTCATTGTTCAGTTGTAAACATGAAGAAATGCCTTTTGATCATTTTGCCTTTTGGTTTCTGGTGCCTGCCTTGAAATATTTGTGGGTTCCTGGAAGCTTTCTAGTATGAACACCGAGGGCAGTAGTCTCCAAGCGTTTGGTACTCTCAGCACATTTCCAAATCTTCAGGAATTAGTGCATTGCAGTGCCCAAGGTGGTGCCTTGCAGTAGGGCTAGCTGCAGTATCTTGCATAAACTCAGTGGAGTTGCAGATCTTTAGAGGGGCCATTTGAGGTTTTGGCATGAGAAAGATTGAATGCTGAAATATAGATTGCCTTTCTATTTTGTGGAGAAAAAAAAAAGCCCATCCATATGAAATTGTGCTCATTACTGAGGAAAATAAATTCTTGTCTGTCAAGCAAATGGCCAGCCTTTAGAAGTGGGTAGACTTGCACATCAATTACTGGGGAAAAACAACACCTGTGTACACTAATTATTTCTTTAATGGAAGGTTTTTCAGATATAGGGTCAAATTCTCCACTTGCATCAATTGTATGCCAGAAAAATTCCATTGTTGTCAGTGGAATAACTACTGATTTACACTGGTAGGTGTTAGAGTAAATTAGGTGAATAGTACGTTATGGAGCACAACAGGACTGTCATCGTAATAGGTGACAGCTTTAACTTTTAAATAGATATTTTATATATTCTTACATGATCAATGTCCCTTTAAATACTGTTTGAGTTAAATTGAGTACAGTTTTGTTTCTCCTCTTTGTCTCATGTTTGTTGACTTTCTACTCTCTTTACTACTGTCAAAAACATTTTGATGCTATAAATAACAGCATGGATTAAAAACATTCTTTGTGACAAGCGATGTGCGGTGTATTCACTTCTTTCTTCTAGAAGATATATTATCTTTTTTATTATTTTGAATCTGCACTCTTCCATTATTCTGAAGATCAGTAGAAGTACATCTGAGACCCAGTTATGAAAAAATGATGTGTCTGTGTGTGTATATATATACACACATATACATGTGTATATATATATTCTGCTTGTGACAGATATATGCTTGCATCTGAAAATATCCACAATCATACAAACTACAATTTTAAGGAAGTTTCAGACTCTGTGTTGTTGTTTTTCATTTACTAGAGGGGTTCTGTATGACGCTGTGATACAAGATCTTGTGCTATGACGAGATTGCATACGATTAATAGGATAAATCAATCAGGCTTTAAGTATTCCTTCTGGCTAAAGAGTTAGGTGTACAAAGGATCAAAACTGGAAAGGTCATCATGCATTGGTTGTACCTCCCTGTGCCCAGGCACTTGAGGAGTTGTGTCCCAATTGCCACCACAGCCAAGCACTCTGCAGCACGTCTGACGTTCTGGCAGGCATGTTTGATTTATACGGATATGGCAAAGTCTTTTGCAGGTGTGGGTTGACTTGAGTGAAACTAGGTCTGTTTGCATTAAAGGAAAAGTTCACCTATCATGTGCATTATACCCATCGTACGGGGAGACTGATGCTTTGTGAAAATCTGACCTTGTCACTCCCTGTGGTGCACAGTACAGTAGGAATTCACTTTTAATAAAACCAGGATACACATGGGAGGAAACATCAAGGGCAGTTAGGGTATACATTTTAGGTGCAGACAGCAGACATAGTCGTATATTTTCAAGTTGTATATTTTCACCGAGTACCATATTAGGCCAGTGATTTGCAGGCAGGAGACAGACAGACAGAGAGTCCCTGTGTAATTGTCCTGGGGCTTGCAAAGTCCAGTGACTGTGAGGTCTAGTCTCATCTCAGGCAGTTCTATTTTATATTTGTCTTCATTATTGAGCATGCTTCATATTCTCTTCCTCAGCTCACTGCAGTTTCATTTCTTCATTTTATGTATCAGGAAGCCGGACAAAGTCAGCTCAACTGGCAGCAGAATTCAGACTTTTATTAAGTCAGATAGAAATCATCTCAGTCATCTGGAAAGATGGTGAGAATTTGTGGGTTTGGCATGATGGTCGTTTTTAATTGTCGTGGATTTCTGATCTTCTACATTTCCCTGCAGTTTAGCATATAGTTGTAAACTTGCAACATGAGTGTCAAACTCCCCTCTAGTGGTTGCTCTACATAGAGAATAAACATTAATTTAGCTTGATGACAAGTATTTAACTCTGGACTAAAAAAGATGACAATTCATGTGAGATTCTGATGATTGTACATAGCAAAATTTATTTTTTGTCTTTCTTCCTCTTTTAATGATTTAGTTACTTCACATGTTGAAATACTGTAATTAAAACATGAATCATTGTCAAAACAAACAAAAACAAAGAAAAAAAAAGAATTATGGCACTATACTCTGCAAAATGCGAATGTGCCACCTATTGGTGATGGCTTTGCACTTCTTGATCACTCGTGCCAACAGGTCAGCAGCAATGTCACAATGAACAATGTCTTTTGCCCCACACAACACAATAGAGCCACACGCAGCTCTCTGCATAGTTGTATTAATGCAGTGCTAGTGCTGCAATAATATAAAAGCAAGAATTGAGCAATAAGTGTGAAATAAAGAACTGAGTGTTAAAAATGTGCAAAGAATAGAGTGACTCATTAAGTGTCATTAAGATTAAAGAGTTCCATTTCTTGCTAACAGAGTTCTCAGCAGCAGATTGTGAAACCAGAAATATACTCTACAAGGCAGAAGTTTTTTGCTATGTGTGAAGAGGAAAGATATGGTGAACTTGTATGTTTCTCAGCCATCTGAGCTGTAAATTTGCACCTCTACAATCCTCTCAGAGAATCTGTTAATAACTTTTTGGAAGCTATTCTGCTCGAATCTTATAAGGCAGTAAGATTGGACCCTGCCTGCACAGGGTCCGTGCCCGGAAAGGAAAAAGCCTAGGGACATGTGACTTTGCAAACTCTTTTGTGAAGGTTTTATTTCCCAGTTTTCAGAAAGAGCCCTCATTCATCCTTTATGCATATTCAGAATTATATTTCTGTTGATTATATGTTTTACACAGGTACCTCTGGTCTTCTGTAAGTGCCAGTAATTACACTTGCACATGCAGACGTGGAGACTATATTTTAAAACTGTAGTTCTTCTGATTTGATTTTCTTATGGTTTATGTGGCAGTTACCAATTTTGCCTACTCTCCAGGATAATAGCTGGTCACTGGTTATGGTAGAGTATCACCTCTGCTGTTTAGTAAAAATTTTTGAAACGTATTTTTGCTCATAATTTTGCTGTTTCCTCGCAGCTTAGTTTTGATGGTGGCTTGGTTTTTTTTTGTTTGGTTGGGTTTTTTTTTGTGAGTGGCTCAGCTTAGTAAAAGGACAGAGTCAACCCTGACTGGTTGCAATAAGCTAAGCACTGGTGTGTGACATTAAATGTACACAGTAGAATGTAAGATGTCAATGAAAACAAAACCAGTTCTGGAGAGATAAGGTAATAACGATAGCTAGCACACAGCAAGCACAATTAAAATATATCACAGTATAATATTTGACTAATCATCTAAAAATATTGTTTTTCCTTAAACTTGAGATTTGTCAGAATAACAAAACAACCCAGCAACCTAGATAAAACTTGGAACGAAGAACCAAAAAAGCACATTTGCAAATATGGGGTATGTTGTCGTACCCATAAACATTGTAAAGCAATAGCTGTGTCAGGTCCTCTTAAAAATAATATGCTTTCATCTTATGTCTTAATGTAAGACCGTCTTTTATAGCAGATGTTCTGGGAGCGCTCCCTCCCTTACGCAATGACAGAAGCATACCAATGCTCCTAGAGAGGTTTACCTTTCAGAACTGACAAGTGTTAAAAGAAAAGGGGGGTGAGAACAGGTTTATAATCTACATCACAGATATGTGGGAAAGGGTTTTAAAATATACTGTGTAAGGGAGAGGAGAAAAATCAGACACATTAAATAAAATCTGTATAAATAGTAACAGTGAAGTCATACAATGATCTTTAGCAAAATAAGCCCTGCTGAAGCAGACCATGAGCAGTGAGAGCCTGCTATTTCTTATGGGATGCAGTGATAAAGAAATTACATACTTATTTGAGAGGAACATAAATAAAGATTAATAGGTTAATGAGTTATTTTCCTTTCATTACTATACTATTGTACTTTATTATAATTGCTTTGCACTCATTTAATTAAATTTGAACTAGGGCCAACACAAGATAATTTGTTTTCCCTGTACTAAACAATGAGTATGCAGATTGGAAGTACTGAAGCAGTAATCAGCCCTCTGTTTGCAACACTTTTCTACTCTGAGTAGACATTATAATTGATAATTTGATTGTTGCAGCACTCCGTGCAATATATTTTAAAGCAACATTAACATAATGGAAATTATGTTGTGTGCCTAATCCTAGCTTTTCACTGGGTAAGTATACGAATCCCATTCTGTAATGAATTAGGGCTCTATCCACCAAACATTTGTACAACCTTTACATGCCTCATTTTGGAATAGAGCTATCTGCTTCTAGTCTCCATTCAATGTCTTCCCTATCAAGTTATATCACTTAAGTTGTACGCAAAAAGAGCAAGAGTCACGAGCTAAAATAGCTAAGCTAAGCATTTCAGTAAAACCTGATTTGTTCTGACATAAATCTGTCATTAAAATTAAGTAGTTTTTGTATAGTCCCTGTACAATTCTTGCATTGTTTCAAAGGAAGATGCTTATCCAGTCCATTAGGATTTATCTTTCCATTGTCTTTTTCCAGCTTCTGAGAAACCTTCTAGCAATTGACCCGAGTAGCAAAAACATGATGTGACTCAGATATCAAGGTAGGACTTTTCAATGCCTCTAATATAAACAAAGTTACCTCAGACTCCCTTTTTTACTTTTTTATATATATTGGACTTATTTAAGAAATGGAGAGTAGCAACTGCGCATGTTCTATAGGAATAAAAAGAAAGGCTGGGCTTCTGTTTGATCTTTTCTTTTATCCCAATCACATGCCTGATACGCACTTTTAATATTTAGCTTTGTGTTGCCCCCAGTACCTGCTGCGGAGTTAGCCTCTCGATGTCCTGACCGAATGAAGTCCTGAGAGCTATGGCACAATCCTGAGCAGTTGTGTGCGACCTCAGCAGTCACCAAGGTTACCTTGCCTTTCAAGTTTGGGACATGAAAAAGAAGTGGAAAAACAAAGTGAAGTGTGATGGCTTATAAAACTCTGCCAACATTGAACTTTATTTGTTTTCTGACAAAATAAGAGTGGCTTTGCTTGCGTAAATGTTTGAGTTACCTCATTTAATATTTGCCAATTTACTTTTATGTCCTGAAGTGTCCCTGTATTAAAAAGGTGAGTTGTGGGTTTGCAAAATAAGTTCAATTTGTTTGAGAAAAGCGTTTTAGAGTATTTCACTTTCTGTCTTTTAGGACTGAGCTTCCAGAGCCTCCTATGATCTTTCCTGTGCAAGGAATCCTACTGAAGAATAATCAGGATTAGTACTTTAGAGAAGAAGTCATGATGACGTTGAATGCACCTATCGGTCTGCTTGGAGAACAGTGCCAGTGAGTGTGGAGTGGTCCAGGTTGCCTGCAGAGGCTTCTTTTGTTCTCGACCATGTTTCCAAAGGAAGTTTTTGAAGGAGACAGGAGGCCTGACTGACAGGCTTGACTTTGTGGGGTTTTTTGGTTTGTTTTTTTTTTTTTTTTTGTTCTAGTGTGTCATTCTTTTTTCTTTTGCTGATGATTATTTAACATCATTATAAAGCCCAATATGTTAGGAGAGATGCCAGTATAATAATCCTGGAGCTGAGAGAAAATTAGAATTGGGACAGGAGAAACAAAGTGTTGCATGTACTTAAAAAGGTGTCAGAGAATGCTCCCTGCATCACCACCTGGCTCTAAAACCACTGATCCTCTGAGAGGTTCTCTCCCTTGCTACAGTCTGAGACTATGTGCCACACTTTGATCCTTTTGGAACTTCTGCAATTTTCCAGCCAGGGTATATACTTGTGGAATCCTGCCCCAGATAGTCTCTCTCTCACATACTGGGTTTTCACTAATTTTGGTCCTCAAGATCTATTTAAAGTCCAGAAGTAATGAGGTGGCCTTTGTGTCAGTAAAATGAGATGGAGCTGACTGCCAGTGGTGGTGAGGCACCCTGCGTTGGGAAGGAGCCTGGAAACCAGGCTCCCTTCTGTAAGTTAGGATGTAGGGAGCTCCTCTCTTCCTCATTCAAAGCCTGTAGGCAGGTTTCTTTCCCACAGATAATAGCACAAAGCACAGAAGCCTTTGTAACTTGTCTACTGTTAGGCCTAACCAAAAAGTAAGACTCTCCTGAGTCTTAATAAAGGTTGCTATCATCCTCAGTACGGTTCAGTTTTGCAATAAAGGCTGCTGCATTTCAGCAGCTTTTGAGTTTCCCAGAGACAGGCTTTTCCTGAGCAAGGAGACATGGAAGACACAGCATCGTTCAGTCTTCAGCTCTAGGATTGGTGGAATTTTTCCATATTGCTTTAGAATTTTGCAGTGAGTTATGCCTTCAGAAAAACTAATTTATATGTCTCAAGCAGAAAGTGGATCATAAGTGCTCTGTCTTTTTATACAAAGCCACTGCTATCAGCCCACAAGGCAAATCCAGGGAGGTTTCTGTTTTCCATTTACCGTACTTTTCAATTGATTGGTCAGTGGTGTGTATCCTTTTTCAGTTTCTTTATTCCCTCTCTTTCAGACTTGGAATATCATTGCCTGAAATCCTGAGGGTAACATTATAGATTTCTTTTTCTTTCACACAGAGACCTTTAAACACACAACATACCTGAATTGCCCCTCCATCTAGCTCTAATTCAGTCTGGGTGTGTAGTCCAAATCACAGACTGAACACTATAATATTGCTTCTTTACACAATTTAAAAGGTTGGACTAAAAAGGGAACAATCCTTTTCATAGGTGTGCATAATAAATATACCATGGGTGGAGACATAAGAATGGGAGAATATCTTGATATGAGATGTTATAACCAAGTTAGGTTTGTAATTAAATGAAAAAGTGCATGAAGAAAAAAAACCTCTAAAAAGCATGAGGATCATGGTAAGGTACGGATAGAAAATAAAACAGGAGATTTTCAAAGCTGAAGTTTTGTAGCTAGAGAATTATACCTGCCATCCAGTGTGGATATTTATTTGGGATAAATTAAATAGCAGTTGAGACTGCTGAAATGCATATATCAATCATCTGTAAGATAAAGCTGGTGGGGAAGATTGAAAGATTACAGAACAAAGGGATGAGTGTAAGCAAAAGGACAAAATAAAATAAGTTTGTGCAAAGAGCTAAGATAAATAAGAGATTTTCTGAATACAAAAGAAACAAGGTCACTGGAGAAAGTAGAGTTTGAGACATTGCAAAGGTAACCTACCTTTAGTTGAGAGAAATGTATTTTTCAGATGTTAAATGTTTTGACTCAGTTTTCTCAATGAAGATAAGGATAATACAAATAAGAGACCCAGAAACAGACTCTGAATACTGACAAAATCCAGGACTTCAAAAAATCAACCCCGGTTTCTGGGAGAAGTTAAAACACACAGGAGGACACATGAAGATGCTGAACATGTCATGGGAAATAGTGGCTGGCTGGAAATGCCTGATGACTTGAAGTATAGTCAAAGACTTTTAATTCTTGGCAGATTTTAAGTCTTGACAGATGTTTTGGATAGTCTGTGGTTACAAGAGAATAGTTTTGCACATAGCAGCTTTGCACATAGCAGTTTCCATTATCCTCGTGTACTACGTGCTTTTTCCTAGTTTGCTATAGAGAGAAGGGCACCAAAATGGGACCAAGTTGGGGCTGGTGCAGAGGAGCAACGATGAGAGGCCACATCCTCATTCTATTTGAGTAGGGTATTTAATGGTAAATTTAACAAGTAGAGCAGTTGAAGAGGAGAAAGAATCTGCCAAAGCAAGGTCTCCCAGTGCTTTGCTAGTGCTTGTGTTCATCATACCGTATATAATCTAGCCCAAATTCTTCCATTATAAATACAGTAAGAAAAATTAGACATATGGAGTTTCTGTACAGGCAATTTGGGGCTGTATATACTCTTATCCTATTCATCATCATCTCATATAGTTCCAAACACTAAGTATATGTAAATCCTCCCTAGAAGGAGAAAACACAAAGATATATAATGACATTTTCAGATAGAAGAATGGGTAATTTTCAGAAGCTGACTTAAAAATCTGAGAAGACACAATGAACAGTACTTAGAAGAATAGAAAAGACCATAAGCTCATGGTCAGGTAAAGAATGTATATAATATGCTTTCAAAGACAGCACAAACCAATGGACACCAGTAAGGCTGAAGAGTTTTCAACAACAAAAAAAAGAACAAAGAGCAAAAAGAATCACGGCAAACTGTGAAATGCAAATGCTCACGTAATCTGATATTGGTGAGAGATGAGAGTGTTATGGTAGTGCTCAGAAGACCAGTTTCTGGTTTTAGTTATTTTTTTAAAAAGTTACTGTACAAACAGACGAGGTTGAAAACCACTGCTCGTGTGGTACGGGGCAGAGAGTTGTTTGTTCAAGTTGGAGAAAGCAGGTCTGCAGAAGAGTTGAAATCAAGAGGTCATCTCGCTGAGTCAGATATAATTCTGAAGGGAATAGGCAGGATAAATACTACCAGGTTAGCTGAACTCTTCTGAGAAGCAAAAACTAAAGGAGCATAAACTAAAAGAAAAGAATGGCAAAAATTTTTAGTTGGAGTTTCTTATACAAGTGCATATATAACATATTTCACTAATGGCAGCAAGAGGAAGAAATAATTGAAACAATTATTTAAAGAGTTAGTGTATCTAAGGTTTAAGACATATAGACATTTAACATTAGCATTTACAGTGAGCTGTTTTCTTTGCAAATAATAATGTGTAATATTTTGCAAGGCAGCTCTGATTTAATAAACAGTAAAATAAGGCAGAAAAACTTTGAAATAGACATTTGAATTTAGAGGTGGTCATAATTCTGGTTATTGGAAATTTTTCTGCAGTGATTCCCCAGCAGCAGAAGTGTGTTGTGTGGAAAGAGGGAGTAAAAATTACTTCACTAAATATATTTTTGTGTCTACCATTTAGCCTGTTTGAAAACATGTATAGCAGAAGGGATTGTGTGATGTACGGGTCATCAGAGGAGTTATTTGTTTCTTTAAAAAAAATAAATTAATTTTACGTGTGTGCAGAGCAGTGCACAAATGCACACATAACTGAAACACATCACAGGAATTTGCCTGTTGTAGCTCTGAAGAAAAATGGTGAGAGCACTTCAGGGATGGGTACTTCCCAAGAGCCCCCCTGTTTAACCAGCAGCTCCCCTTACGCTTGGTCCTCTCCTGTAGCACAGCCCTTAGAAAATGCTAACTGAAATGTGATGTAAACGGGCCATGTATGGGAATTTTTTACCAGAGACAAACAAACTCCTGTTTAAATGGCAAAATGGAGAATTCTGTCTGCAGGTACCGCAGAGTAACAGGTGCTGTATTTGTTGTTATGATTAGGGGTCACTCAGAAGCTCAGATGAGGCTGTAGCGTCTGGAACTGGGAGCCTTTCCGCCAGACTGATGATGGATCATCAGATTCACTCTCTCGGATAGAAATCTTAATCTTGAATAACTGAAGCTCAGGTATCATGCAAGACCACTTCTATTCATCCAAAGATGACTGTCTGTATAGACGCTGTCAGCAGAGGTCCCTATGGTCTGCCGAAACCTGGATCTTCCATTTTTCTTCGAGGATATGAAGATGAGCAAAAATGTGAGCTAATAGTAAAATGATGAAGCAAACAGGAGAGTGGAGAGCGGTGTATGATTGAATATTGAATTGCTGTACATTGAAGCAGTTAGGAACATTGATTACTGGGGATTTTAAATATTTGGGGGGGGGGGCATCCGCTATCCCAGGACATGTGCTTCCAGTGTGTGTGCTTGAGAAATTGAAATACATCTGCATAACCCCAAAAACCCCTATAGGCTCAGAACCATTCCTGAAATGTGCCTAGGTTGGGTTTTGCTTCACTAAGCTCATAGAAAAGATAGGAATCTCCGTCTTCCTTCTCAGGCAAAGCAGGTCCCAAATTGGTTCAAATCCAGGTAATCCAGCCTGAAAAGAGGGGGTACGCTGTCTGCAGTACAGATCTATGCTGGGGCTGCCGCTCTTACAGGCACATCCAAGCTGGCTTGAAATTAGGTTGCTCAGCCAGTAATGTAGCCACAGCAGCACAGAGCCGGCATAGGGCAAGCTGTTTACCCAGTTTTTCAGCCACGGAACAACATTCACATCAGTGAATGCAGTGGAGACATACCCAGAATAAGAATGTGATTTATTCTTTCAATGTGAGAAGCAGCTATATGTTCAACAAAGGCTTTCCTTAGACTAATGGCCAAAGTAGGCCCCAGTGCAGCTCCTCTATAGACCGAGAAGAAAGGATTGTTTGTTGAGGCCCAACTGTCCCCAAAAACCAGTCTGCTGAGTGGATTCCGTCATGTATGAGTTCTCTGCTCACTTCATTGTCACGGGTGTTTCCGCAAGCCTGCCATGCACAGCATAACTGGGGAATTTACTACAGCAGTTGCTGATAGAGCAAATAATTCAAAGTCCTGTCACATCTTGAAAAGAACAGATGACTACTATAAACCAGTTTAATATATATAAGATATTGTTTACCGATGGAATACAGGACAATGTGATTTTCCACAGAACCTCTCATTCTCAAGGAATGGCAAAGCATTTAATGAAGGAATGAGTTAGAGTTGTGGTTGTTCAGTCCAGAGCATGGCTGGTTTAGTGTTTCAATGCAAAATCATTATGTGCTCATAGGGCTGTGGCCAGTAAGGGTTGTTGTGCTGAGACAGGGGACACTGGCCCTGACGCTGTCTTTGTCCTCTTGAACTGTTTGTGGTATTGCTTACCCTCTCCTCGGATGGGAACCAGAAGAAGAAAGAAGGAAACTTTTGTTAATTCTTAGCCTTTCCCCAGTGCTAGCGACAATAACTTCGACCGTGTGGCATCTCTAACAGTTAATTGCAAGGGCTGCAATTGGGTGAGCCTGTTTGTGTGTAGGAATTCTGTTCTCCACAACTATTTTCTTGGTCAGCATATGCCTCCTGTATTCTTGTGAAACAACTATGTTCTCTCCTGTTGCAGTGTGGGTAGCCACCCTTCTGGAATAGTTGAAACAGTCGAGGAGTAAAAGTACACCCTTTGCTTTCCAGGGTGACTTGACTTCAGCTGAATTTGAAAGCCATTTATGCATCTAATTCATGTAAACTAGTGCTCCTGAAAATTGCTGCTTTTTAAACCCAGTTTATAAGATTGTTCATTTTGGATGCTACTCACTTCCAGGCTGGAACACTGTTTTTATTTCCATATCTCCAGCACTGATTCTTGGATGTACACTGCTGCTTTCTTTGCCTTTCCTAGTATTTGGCTTAGGTTATCATTACAGAAAAGCAAGACCACTCTTCCCAGCAATGTGGTGTATCTCACCAATGTAACGCAAGGACATTCAAGCATGCGATGCAGAGCGAACGGTTGTGCTTGCACAACCAGCTTGCGTGCTTGAACTGAACATTATCATGGTTGTGGTGCCTGTGCAATTTGCAGTAAACTTGACTGGAATTGTAGGATGGGAGTAATTGCTTGAAAATAATGGTGATCAGCTGAAGGAGGCAGCCTAGGTCTGGGAAGGGAAACAATGCATGTATGCAGTTGTGTTAGGTGAAGCTGGTTATAAACCACACATTAGAGCAGAGACTGGTCCAAAAGGGGCTAGAACTGCTGAGCCAGAAGATCATGCTGCTCACGTGACATAGAAAGTAATTTTGCTCTGTTCTGCTGCCTGCCATCTCTAAATAGCCCATGCAAGTTTTCCATTAGTGGGCGAAATTTTTTTAGTTGGACTAATATTATTCTTCTATCTGAAAATAATACCAAGGTGGCATTGAAATTACAGCTTTTTAACCCTGGAGATCTATATGGCCTGAAAACAATGGAAATCGCTTTTGTCCTGTGCTGTTGTCAGCAGGGGCACTCAAACCGCTCTCCTTAGCCTGCAGCAGACAGTATAGTTTTTATAATACCCGGGGAACCTGAACCACAGTGTGGGTTAAACAAAGCCTACCAAAGCTTGCTGAGCAGATGCGCAGCCTTGGACGTTGCAGGCAGTGTGGCTCATCTCAGAGTCGCGAGCGCGTCCTGAGTTCAGCTCTGTGGCAAATGAAGCAGAACTCCAGGAACAGTGTATCTGCCCACGGCTGGCCACATGGTAGCCCTGTATGGGCACATTGGCTTTGTGGTAGCAGCGTGCTGTAGGTAGGTGAATGTTGGGTGTCTGATGGAGGTAGGTAGAGGCAGAGTTTCATTCCAGAATGCCCTGCAGTTTCTCTCGGCGTGCAGCTCTCAGCACAGGCTGATGCCCAGCCTTTATGAGATCCTGACTTGTTTGTTGTCACGTGTGATGTACTATGCAGGCACTGGCAATGTGCAGCTGGCAGGACACAAAGATGCCCTGGCCCTGTGGGCAGAAATGGCTGGAATATGATGGGAAAATGGAAAAAATCTGGAAAGACCCATGAGGATTCCTCAAGGGACAAGAAAGAGTTTATGGAAGTCAGTAGCTACCTACAGTAACTGGTTTGGAGCTGCTGGGGTCTTAGTGTGTTACTAATGAGGGGCACCGAGTGCCTTTCTTCAGTGTCAGTTTTCTGATAATTATTTAAATACAAATTAAAAAAAAAAAGAGGAAAATTATCCATTCCAATTTTTCTAATATTTCCACTCACTGATTGAGCTGAGGCAGCTCGCAGGTGTCTGGGAGATTTGTCTTGAATAAATACATAACAAAAGAATATTTGCAGTACTATTTTCCCCATTTAAGACATCATATATTGAGGTTGTAATAAAGCAAATGTTGGGGAGCTAATAGACTTTTCCTGAGAGCCCTGAATTTGCTCTGCCTGCAATAATACGCTTTTTAAGCTGAATTACCACAAACCCTTCAATGAGTGAGTTTCAGGACAAATATTAAACATGTGAGTTTTAAGTTACTTGTTGGAGAATATTAATCTAGAATTTATTCTGAATGGATAAAACCAAGATTTTGCAGAAGACGATCAATTATTTCCACTTATCCCTCATAAAGAAGAACTATATGTGCTGACTGCTGAAGCCAGTAAATGCCAACAAAAGAAAGCCAGTCTAGGCATTTCACAATAGAGATTCACATAAATATTCACAATTTATAGGCCAGTAAGGTCTCGTGCTCGGAGCGTGAGACACACTAATGGATCCCTGGCTTTGCTCTCCCTGTTCCAGCACTTGCATATGGTGCGATGGTGGCTTGGCCCAGAAGAGCAGCCCCTCTCCAGCACGGGTGCTTGCTGGCCCACACGTAGTGTGTGGAGCACTGGAGAAGGACAGAGATCATGTCTTCATGCTCCACAAAAGCAGAATTTCTTCTGGTTGGGCTCAGCTCTCAGCAGGCTGTTTGTTGTGCAGGTCTTCCTCAAATGTGGCGTGTCATACGGAGCCTCACAGATCAGTACTTAGAAATGTGAGTGATCTGGTTTCAGTCCGTGTGAACAAACACAGATTTATTGAGAAGCCAGGACTCTAAGGGCTTGGATTCAATCAAACACTTAAGCATATCCCTACCTTCAGCCATGTGGGCTATTTGGTTTTTAGTGTTTTTCCACCTTTGGAAAAAACACAAGCTGTTCACGACACTTCATGAACAGAAAGGGGGGCTGTGTTCATCAACCTTCTTTCTGCTGAAAATTATTCATTCAGGTCACCCTTTTATTGTAAAAGTATGGGAGTGGGACTGAGTCATGCCCAGTCTTTAAAGGGTGGAGTTGCTCCATTGCATACAGGAGGTGAAAGAATGGGTGAGAGGGTGAGGAGGACAAGAGCTGCTGCCCCCTCATGCTCCTGATCCTCATCCGTCACAGATCCTCCGTGTGTGGCACGTGCTCTGCACACACGTGCTCCCATGGCTGGCCCAGCCCTGATGCCTCCCGTGCAAGACACAGACTTCACAGTACCTCTCCATGACTGTTTTGCCTGCCTTCCCTCCACTGTCCCATGGCTTTGGTGGCCCTCGGCGTCACAGGGGACGTGCTCTCTGCACTGTGGGCACTGCAAGTAGAGCCGCCCCCACCGCCCCCTGGGTCCCACTGCATTCACTATGTGCCCAAGAGAAACTTGCAGAGCCGTGATTGACATAAAGGGCCTTTGCAGTTACCTCAGCAGCTGGACTGATGTCATTGAAAGGGAGAGAAGGGGGGAAAAAAACCCAAAATCAAGCTAAGGTTTGGAAAAATCCTTATCAAACAATACCTGTTGTAGGAACTGCTTTCAGCGAGACACAAACGTGTTATCCTTTCATTTCTGCAACAGTTCTGAGTTGCTTCGTTAATAACAGACTTGTTTTGGAGAGTGATGAGGTAGGAACCAGCACTGTAATTACACACTGCTCTTTTTGTGAGATCTGCCATAAAACCAACTGCGTGTTCTCATTACCTCCAAAGACAAGCAGCAAAACGAATTTCTAACACCTTGCCCTCCATTACAGCTGGACACTGTTCCAGGATGACGCGAATCATTCAAAAGTGAAAATGTAACCCCTAGAAACGTTACTCAGTAGACTTCATACAAAAGAAAGCATTTCTACTTGCCTAATTAATGGATAATGAAAAAACATTGTATATTTTTGGCAGTAGTTATGGAAGTTCACGGCTTTTTTCTCAAAAGTCAGATCATCATAGCACAAACAATTTACAAAAGAAAAATGTTTCCTTTTCCTGGAGTTGGGTAATTATAAACTTTCTCCCTCATCAATTCACCGAACACCGAAGGAGACATTCCGTGGCTCTTTAATACCTGGAATTCCATTGTTTGTTTTTTTTTTTTTTCAGTGGAAAAACTATAGTATAGTGAACTAATATACACATGGCTTACCTGTGCTCTTTCAATAAAGCAATGATAATCTTTATCATTGCTCTCTTGACTTTGTTTCAACATGCTTTTTAATGCAAATGTCCTAATCTAACTTGTAAAACATTTAATATTTAGAATATACTCCTTTAAGATCCATCAAAAGAGGCAAAGCTGCATAACAATGCCTGGTGCTGCAGCATTGTGAGCCTGCTACAAAGGAATGAGGTGATTCTTTCTTTCAGGTCAGAAGGTCAGGCTTCACTGCATTAATTTTGCTGAGTCTCTTTGTTATTTATAACAAACAAGGTCATTTATTTTCATTTCCTTGTTTCTAATTGCATGCATCTCCTTTGGAGTATGAACTCAGTAAACAGGTGGCTGAAATGCTGGGGAAAATGCTTGAAGCTGTTCCAGAAAAAAGGGCATGTCCCACACTGGTAAAGCAATTTGATGAGTTAGAGATTTAGTCATAGCAGGATGTGCACCTGCTTGAAAGCAAACACGCTTCTCTTTGGCACACACAGATACATGCAAATTAAAAGAGATTATTTCACTCTGAATGGTGGGTTGATATTTGATCAAATTTAACATTGTATATTTTAAATAAAGCCTCGGTGTATATTAGTGAAATACAATCTCTTTTCAGCCGCTTTTGATTTTTTTTTCCACTTCTCTTTGATGAGTATTACAAATGAATGATATTTCTTCACTAGCTGAGCCTACAAAAAGAGTGTATCTCTGGAGGAGAACTTTATCAGAGAATCTTTAGGATGAGAACTACCTCCATGCGCTGAAAAAAATGGAATAATGAAAAGCTAGGACGTTTGACTGACAAGGAATAAACCGGATCTTAAATTTTTAATTCTAAAATGAATTCCCACAAATTAAAGGGCATTCATTGGAGTGATTGTAATATGTCTTTTTAATCCAGTAAGACCCACGTTTCCAGGCAGCCCAAACGGAACTCCTAAATCTATTCATGGACAGCTTTTGCATAGGTAGTTATTGAATTTGCATTTGAAAATACAGGCACTATATGGCTAAATCTGTGGCTGCTTTGTTCTGAAAGATGAGATACCTTATGGACTACCTTGACTTTAGGGGCAGTTCAGAATATAGCAGGAAGCAGTAATTGTCTGGCACGACTGAGCTTTTGTTGTTGATAGTTGAGAAGGGGTCCGGGGCTGAATCCATAAGGGAAAGAGAAGGAGCTTTTTTAGCAAGATCCTCTATTTCCCCAAAGAATGGGAGGCACCATCTCCTATGTCCAGGGGCTCTGTGGAGAGCTCGGGGGCTTAAGAAACTGTCTCCGAGCAAGGGGAAAATGTGGGAGGAAAGCTGGAGAGATGGACGTGCCATTCCAAGGGATGATTGTTTTGTCCGATTTCTAAGATTGGGCATACGGGGGGCGTTTGGAGGAGGCTCTGCAAGGTCACGAATCCCCCTGCTCTCCCTGTCATTTGTCTGCAGATTATTTCCTAAGAGTGGGGCAGGGAAGGCAATTTGGTTGTAAGGATTATGCTACAGCCTTCATTGTTTAGGATGCATACTGTAGCCTTTCTATGAGAAGATTACTGTCCTGGGCTTCTCTTTCCATGCATATGAAAATACACTTTGTAATTTCAGGGAGAAAATAACTTTAAATGGTATGTTGGAGGAAAGAAAATATTTTGTATCTCTAAAAAAGATAAAAATCCAAAACCTTTCTGTAGGAAAATATTTGTTTCTTGAATGTAATTATAAATGTCATTGTACATTCTTCCTGACTTCAATGCTTATCTTGAAGAGTTCAGTGAAAATAAATTGTTTTCATGAAAGCAGAGAAGCCATTTGATAAACACACTGTCTCAGAAAATTGTTCCTGAAGCAGAGGTCGTTCTCTCACTTTAAAAGAAAGAGAATATGTTTGAGAAAACAAGCCAGGCAGCAGAAATAAGCATTTTTTTTGTTTCAGTCAATTCATTTTAAAAAGCAATGTGTAAATCACATGGAAAATTCTGCATTGATTATTTTGACTGCTGTAGAACCCTGGAATAAATGGAGTTGAAATGGACTTATATGAAAGAACATTGCATTTAGTAGCAAGTCAGAGTGTTATTTTAGTACTGATTTTTTAGATTTGGTTTTGTGATCAGATGTTTTATTAAATATTAGCCATTCATGGAAATGAGGGCTGATTCTTTAAGAACAGCTTGGCACATACTGTTTATGAGCTTGGGGAAATAGTCTAGAGAACTGGATGAAATCTGTCTTCAGCTTTTCAGTGTTGAAAACCCGGCCCATCGAAGCATCAAAAAAGAGAGCTCAACTCTATAAACTGAACGTAAGTCTCCTGAACGAAAGTATAGCGGTTCGTTTTGGAGATGTTACTGCGTTCCCTAGATCACACTTCCAGAAATCTGTTTGTTAATTTTTAATCTGATGAATTTATGTATGTGTCTGTTACTAAGTCCTAAATGCTATTGTACAAGTACTTATAAATATGCTTTATTTTTTTAATTCTCAGCTAGAATTATGCTGCTATTAATACTGGAGTTATTAATATTCTCTCAGAAGACTACATCATTAATTAGGAGACCTAAAGGATAACTAATGAGTCCTTTGGAAGACTACTTCCAGTTATTGTATGGATCTGATCTATCCAAATAAAGCTGTATGTCTACAGTCCTATCAAACATGAATATTTTTTTTATATCTTCACCTATTGTCTAGCATTGGTCACTAATTATTCTATGTTATAACCTGTGCTGGTAGAAGGTGATGGTAATATCACGATAAGGCTCTGTACTGTTTGAAAGGGACATGAGAACAGCAGCAGCATTCTTAGATAATGATTTTTATTTTTAAGGCATGACTGTAAAACTACACATGGCTTCTTACCTTAAATCTTGGCAGTGTCTCATCAAGTCCTTCCGTGGCTTCCAAGAGATGACTGAACGCCCATCCCTTCCACACCCACCAACAAAAGATGTCTGTTGCAGTCACCGAGAGTATATATGACCACTTCCATGGCTTCCGGGGACAGCCAGGGCACTGCTGCTCCCATCTCCCCAGGGTACCACACAGGCTCTCAAGGGTAAGTGGGCCCTCTCTTTGGGGAAATACAGTATTATTGCATTAAACCCACAAAACCACAGAAAGATATTTTCTTGATCACTCCAGGAACATCACCACATCCTTGTTTAGATGTTTTGTAATGAAACGTGTGCACCTGAAGTGTGTCAGAGGTCATATAGCTATATGCTGTATATTTCAAAAAATAACCTTATAGAACTTTGGATGAAATTAAAACTGAAAAACATGTATGAATGAATCTGGTGCAGCTACGAGGATTAAATGTAACCTTTCTCACCTGGAAATACTCTTCACCATATCTCACTAAGATTTTTCAGATACCTTTCATTAAAATAATTCTTTCAGTAATTAGATTTGATTCTACTGTACAATGAAAGTTTCTGCCTGATGTTCCTCTAGACTAATACAGAAATTTAAAGAAGAATTTGGATTGCTCATGATGAGCATGTTTTTCTTTCTGTAGATATTGTCCTTGTAAATTTCCTTTAAAAAGTAGATGCCAGCAGCTTTCTTCCTCCCTCTTTTAATAATTCTTTTAGTTTAAATTCAAAACGATGTATGAATGTGGAGAGGGCCAGAGGGGGAGAAACAAACAAACAGAAACATACCACACATCTTCCACAGCTTTATATCAACAGATGATATAAATGCAATATATACATATATGTACATACAAAGAGCCATCTCTAACCAAGTTTTCCTGTCTTGCTTATAAATGGCACCCCTGGAAGAAAGGAATACGCTGCAACAGTTTCTTAGTTTCAGTTAAAGCTTTTATTCTTTAATGCTAATCTAGAAATGAAACTGTTCCAGTCATTGTTCTCTTAAAGAAGTTAATTTTTATATTACTGGACAGTTCCTTTTCTGTTTTCAGTACTGCAATCAGTTTGTTTTTCAACGTAGTCTTTATCTCACAATAACTGTATACTAGTATGTCAGGATACTGTAACACTGCAGTCAATAGCAACAGGATATGCACTCTGCCAAAAAGTAATCCTATATTGTCCATTACACACAGGTTATTTTGGAGGGTTGTGGAATACTTTCTTTAAAGCGGCAGAAACCTTTTTGTTGTGACAGTTCAACAGTATTAGTGGTTTTCTCTGCTCTGTAGACAACTCATATACTTGTTTTTCTGCTAGAATATGGTTAAAATTGTCATATGTGAATTAAGGTTGTAAAATACTTCAGGCAAAATAAGGGACTTCAGCAATGTACAGAAATGTCAAAGCAGACACATGTAAATGTTTGAAAAGTTTAATAATTTTCTATTCCCCAGGTTCAAAAGTAATGCATTTCCTGACTTGCGCCTGAAAGAAATAGAATTTTCACAAACTAAAAACTTTCAATTGTGATATTTTTTTTTTCTGCAACACTTCACACTTGTATTTTGAAATAATGATATGTATTTTTAAGGAATAACTATTTAAAATACTTTTTTTAAAAAAAATCCTTTGATCTGTAGTTTTCTAGATGCAGCAGCTGAGACAAAGAGAAGGTAAATGATCATCTGGCAGAGAAGCACTAGACTCCAGCTCCCCCGATTATTTGGCTGCTCCCATCTGCTGGCTGACATTCCCTCCTTTACTGCAGGAAACATGGTCAGTGACTAATAAGTGTTTATTGATCTCTGCTTGAGACACTTGCTGAGAAATGTAGATATCAATGAATATTTGATCTGAATTAATGCTAAGAACAAAAGTTTTTTCTTTACTGCCTCATTTATATAGTATATTCATGCCGGAGTGCTCACTTATAAACACCAGCTGACTCTACAAGCTGATGAGAAGGGAACTTCAGTGAGATAAACTCTAGTGAATTAATATGCTGTTAATTGTACTTTTTCTTAGTCAAAAGTTACCAGTGTAGTTGTTGTTTCTGAGGGGTAAGTCAAAATATTATTGATTCTTAGCAGCTGTACTTGATAAGTAGAATATAGGTCTAATTCAAAGCCCATTGCAATCAATTAGAGGGACTTCCTATTGATTGTAGGAGGCTTTAGATTATTTTCTAAAGCAGACCTGGTTGGTGCTCTGTCTTCCTTTTCTCCTCCTGTAGTCCATCCTTTTTGTTTTGTGCCCTTTCATCCTCCACATGTGCTCTTGGGAGAAGGGGCTAAGACATGGTTCCTTAACAGGTGACATCGGGGATGTGGTGTTCTCCCATCCCCTCTTTGTTCCTCCCATTTCTTATAGGAGCCAACAGACACAGACCCTGCACTGTGCAAATGAATGTCAGGTCTTTTTTAACGTTGATTCTGCATTGTGAAACTGAGTGAAGAGTCTCGGTCGAGTCTTGGTTCATCCCACCCCTTCTTTCCTTATTCCTCGTTTTCCTGCCCCCTCCCATGTTTGTTGTCTTTGCCAGTGAGGGAGGGGACTGTCGTGCCAGAGGCATGGGGACTGTTGAGATGCAGTACTTGTGGGAGGCTTGGCTGACTGTTGGAATGTTTGGACATTAGGGAGCTGGTGTGTCTGCTCAGATCTTGGAGGGTTCTTCCCGACTCTATTTGTTGGAGGAAATTTCCCAGTGCCTTTTGCTTTTGTATAGTAAAAAGAAAGAAAATGTTACTGAGCCTCTGGTACTGTATCCACGTTACGGAATGGGAGACTGACACAGGGTTTGCAAAGTAGTTTGCAGAGGCTGTAAGGGTACCAGATAAAGCAAATAAGCCATAACCATTAAACATGTTCCCTTGCTATGGCCTGGTACAAAGAAAAGGACTCGCCAGGCTTGTGTGGGCATCAGCTAGCCCTGCAACGTTAGCATTTACCTGTGCGAGCGGGGAGGTTTCTGGGCAGCAGTGAGAATTTGTGCGTGCACACTTTCAAGTTTGTATATGACTGATTCACTCCAATACAATTTCTGCTCTTACATCAGAAAAGCAGTTTGAGTGTTCTTAATGGCTTTTAAAATTGAATTGTGATGATGAGTCAGAAGAAAGTATAGCTGAAGATGGAACAAAGTCACAGTTTGTGTGTTACTGCCTGAATCATAATTGTTGGCATCGACAGGCATACATTCCAATCTTTATGGAATAGTGCTTTTGAAAAAGTTTCTTCAAAATCAAGGCTACCCAGGACCAGGGAAACTACCGGAGCACTCCACGTACTGTAGGTAGATGCTTGCTTTTATTAAAGCAGCAATGAAGAAGGGAATACTTACTCAAAATTGCAAATACTTTGTACTTCCAACTGCTCTGAAAGAACAAGAAAATTAAAAGTAGAATTCCAAAGGCATAACTTTACTGAAGGACCTTAAAGAGAATAGCTTGAGAGAAGAATTTGTTGGATTTCTTTCATGTGATATGTACAGAAAGATATAAATACTTTGGCTCATAGTCCATCTTTAATGTACTCCTGAAGTAAACACATTGTTACTAACAAACAGATTTGACATCATGTATATGGATTTAAAGTGTAGCAGAGATTACTCAGGTTCACCTATTTAATAAACTACGTTGCAAAGGTATTGGGAAAGAAAGGAAAACACACACTTGCCTAATGTTTTCGTTTCTAAAATTCTATCTGGCACAGTATCACATAAATGCGAATATTTTGTTTAAAAAGAAAAACAAATTAGCATATATATCCCAGTTTCTCTTCTGTTTTTCTTTAAATGACTCATTAATTTCATTGCAGTCTTACTAGGTCTGCAAAAGACTTAATTTGGGCACTCGGTAGAGGTGTCAAAGCTAGATTATAGTCAGAAACTGGAATTTTTTTGGTTGGAAATATCACCAAATTTCTATATTTGAATTTCACAATTGTATAAATAGACAGTATTTCAAAACTTTTCACCAAATAGTGTTTTGGGGATAAGTGTTTTGCCTAGCTGGATTTTTTTTTTATTTCCCACTTATTTTGTTTCAATTTTGTATTAACTTTCTGTGCCAGTGGCATCAAGATGCAATATTCTGGGGTTTTCCTGTTGTGTCTGTTCTTTTATTTTCAGAAGAAACTGTGTCAGAAACAGTATATTCATAGAACCAGAATGGTTTGGGTTGGAAGGGACCTTAAAGATCATCCAGTTCCAACCCCCCTGCTATGGGCAGGGACACCTCCCACCAGCCCAGGTTGCTCCAAACCCCGTCCAGCCTGGCCTTGAACACCTCCAGGGATGGGGCAGCCACAGCTTCTCTGGGCAACCTGCGCCAAGGGCTCACCACCCTCACAGTAAACAATTTCTTCCTAATATGGGATCTAAACCTGCCCTCTTTCAGTTTAACACTGTTACCCCTCATCTCATCGCTACACTCCCTGATAAAGAGGTTTTTTTTACAGCTTTCCTGTGGCCCCCCCCCCTTTAGGTCCTGGAAGGCTGCTATAAGGTCTCCCTGGAGCCTTCTGTTCTCCAGGGTGAACAACCCCAACTGTCTCACCCTGTTTTCATAGCGGAGGTGCCCCAGCCCTCTGATCATCTTTGTGGCCCTCCTCTGGCCTCACAAAAGCGGAGTAGAGGGGGAGAATCATCTCCTGCAACCTGCTGGTCATGCTGCTTTTGATGCAGGTCAGGATACAGTTGGCTTTCTGGGCCTCGTGTGGAGCTTATTCCATCAGAATACTTAAAATCATTATTTACATCACCATTATTTGCTTATCTTCTGAATTCAAGACTTCTTACCCAGAGGCGGTAGTTGCCTGCCCACCACAGCACCTTATGTGCTTCCCACCTGACACCTCCCGCTCCGTAGGCTGGTGTTCCTGGCTTTGGAGCAGAGGCTGCTGCCAAGGCGGTGGGACGGGAGCGGCGAGTTGGGCTGGCCAGCCTGGGGTGAGCCCTGTCGGGCAGCCCCTCGCCAGCCGAGGCAGGAATCATGCAGCAGGCAAAGCGCTTTGTAGGCCATGCCCTGCACAGAAGCCATATACTGTATAGGTCTGCAGCCTTTCAGAGCCTCCTTTCGGTATGACAATGGGACCAAATCCTAAACATGGAATCGTTTGCCATTTATTCCTCACTGTAGCAACTTCCCTCTGAATTCAATGGGAGTATGCTTTCAGATTTCATTAAAAGTGTAGAGAACCAGAGCAAGGCAGTCTGGAAATATCTGTATTTATATAGCAGAGCACCTCAGAACTTGGTGCCAATGATCTGTTCCTACATCTGAGAACCTGCTTATTCTAACTTTTACACTGGGGTTTACAGAAATGTTTGTCACCCAGTGAATAAAACAATGCAGGTATTACCTCATGAACCTCAGCTGAAATGAGTTTGCGGTGCCTGTATGCTACCACTTCTCCATCACTGCTTTGGGGGAATGCTCTAATGCAACGTTGCATTCTGAAACAGATTCAACGTCTTTTTACTTCTGAACGATTTGTTTCTCTCAGAATTATAAATAATTTTTGCCACAAGTATGGGGTGCGGCTGTGTGA